>OZ018388.1:31633569-32064569 GCA_963969525.1 Ontholestes murinus
GAAATAAGGAAAATTGGTTTCTCAAAAGCTCACCAAAAACAAAACAAAAAAAAACTAGTGGCAATGCGCCTTCCTCTGCCTAATAAACAAAGCTAAAAGCCTTACTTGTGTAAAATCGTTATGACCGATGAGAAAAAGATACTCGACAGCCCAAAACACAGAAAGACCTGGGAATATTCATTTGAATCACCACAATTGCTTCGGAAAAATGGCTCTTCTCTGTATCTTGTTTGATATGAGGGACATACTTTATTATAAGTTGTAGCAAGCAAGTAAAACAGATCTGCAGACTGTTAGCAATGCCAATTAATACATAAACATTATAATAAGGCGTGGGTGGGACACACCTTTCATACTCACCAGACATTGTTTCATCCGAATACCACTTTGCTTAGCGAGAGGTCAATAAACAATTTGGATTCTCTTTAACATGGTGTGTTTATCCAGTACGCTGCTTCCATTTTTCCCCACTCTTGGACAAAGCCCTTCTTTTGTGATTTTAATATTCCATATGTAGGCTTCGATCCGATCATGGTAGTCGCAGCTTTTTCATTGGTAAGTTAATCGGCGTATTCCTTTTATTTGATTAGTGAAATAGGTCTAATAAAGCTGCCATTGCTACAGAGAGCGTGATGTGCAGGCTCCCGTGATGCCAAGATAGGCTAATCTCTGAAGGATTTAAAGCTTCTTTTATTGCGTTGCTTTGTTAAGTCTTGACCCACTATACCAGTGAACAATTTCTATGTCGGCAGCATAACCTTGCGTTCAATAACTCTTGTCGGATAAGGTTGTCAGGAGATCATCCACCACGATACACCACATCAGAAGCGATAGAATCCCACCCTGTGAGAACCATTTTGCTGTGGTTGCTGTTTCTATTTCAATTCCTATATCTGCAGTGATTTTACGGTTTTTGAGTACGGCCTGTTATTGTGGATATGTCGGCCTGTTATTGTGGATATGTCGATACTCTTCTTGATAGCCCCATTTTCTAAGGTTTTGAAGGTTGTGTTGCCAAACGTACCTTCAATATTCCCGAAAACACCTAATGCAATCTCCTTGTTTTGTAGCGAAGCTTCTATACCTGTTGCGAAGCTATGAAGTGTATCTATAGTAGATTTTAGGTCTATAATTTTCTCCATGACTTTTGGAGAAATGAGGTAAGGCTAACTGAGCAGTAGGATTTGGCCCAATAGGGTGGCTTTCTACCCGCTTTGGCGATGCATAACACCATAGGATGATAGACATTTCCTCTTTACATTCCATTGCAATATACCTAACATAAAGCTAGATTGTAATTCGAGTGGCTTTCGACCCGCTTTGGCTATACATAACACTCTAGTGTGATATATCTCCTCAGCTAACAGTTATATCATTCAATGCCTGGCGGTGCTTTAGTACGGGGAGTAGTTGTTTTAACTGTTAGCTGGAGTTTTTACATTATTATGTAAAACATTAGTGCAGAAGCTCATAGAGATTTATTTCTCTCATTATTAATTATCATTAATACTGCACTAGAAATTTAAATACTTAATTTGTACTCTTTCCTTTCTTCTGTAATATACCTAACGTAAAGTTAGCCTTGTAAACTGCCTGCAGGTAGAGGGCTATTATATCTTGCCCCTGCTGCTGCAGTGCAGAACAAATGCCATCTGGGCCTGGTGCTTTGAAGGGTAAGAGTTTAAAGCTGATCAAATCAAATCAAATCAAATCAATTTATTGCACTTTTTCCACCCTAATACATATATAGTTAAAAACATTAATTCATATTTGTGGATGTGTTCGTCAACTTAGAACTAAAATTAAAATTTAAACATAGCATTTAATACAATAAAAGATAAACATTATTTTAGTTAGAGCACACACATGTTAAAATTTCCTACATAAATACACATATAAAATTTTGATATTTACACCAATGTACATTAAAAAATCATTGATTTTAATGTTGAATAATAATCTAATTATTCGCTTTTGACATACAAATATCCGGTTTAGATTCGATCGCCCCCTTACCATTATATTATAAGTTAGATGAGGATAAACCAACGCGTAGTACATATTTATTAAATTATCCCTTGAAAACTTATCACGTAGTTTCGATATTGCAAAATAGGCGCTATTTAGTTTGCCTGATACATAATCAATTTGCCGACTCCACGACATGTCATCATCTAAGAAGCTGCCTAAAAATTTAGCAGCACTCAAATTTTTGGTTGTATATTGTGTTGGCTTTTTCTTATAAAATTGCATTTCTATCGTTTTATTGCTATTCAAAATTAGCTTGTTTTTGACACCAGGCAATTATTCGTTCATTTATTGTTTTCATTTTCATTATTAATTCTGTTTGTGTTCGTGCTGAAACGATGACTGTCGTGTCATGTGCAAAATTAATAATGTATCTGTTATCAAGGCTCTTTCTGGCTCTGACTGAAAGTGAGGAAAACCTCTCGGAACGATAATAATAAACAATAGGAAATCAGTTTGATTAGGTTCCTGCCTCGACAACTGCACCGATAGTTCAGGGTAGAGCACTATTCGCGTAAAGATTATTAAACAAGGTGAATGTTGAAATAATAGTCTTTGAATACCAGCAAAATGAACAAGTATAATAAAAAAATAAAAACAATATTTACAACACGAAACAAAACACAATAAAGGCAAAAATTAAAACACTTACACAAAAAAAAATGAAACGCTAACAATGACCACTGGGTCTCGACGAAAAAGAATAAATTTCAAAACTTACGTAATAATTCGTGGATCGACGATTTCGAAAAAGAGACTGTTTTAAAAGAGCGACTGTTTTTAAAGAGACCTTACTCTAGGGAGCAGACGGTATTTATTCGGTCGGTGGTCATCCCTCTTCCCTTGACACCCCTCTAGCGACCACCGAACTCTCGTCGATCCACAAAATTAATTATTAAATTATTATTTTTGAAAATACTTTGATCTTACTAGTACCATATAGGTGCGCGCGAAGATACCACACCTGGGCATCCCCGAATTATGGCGCTACCTGTAAGTTACAGGTAGTTACAGGTACGTTTACCTTTTCGATGTACCGAAAAGGTAGGCCTAATTAAATTACAGCAATATATGGTAGATACAGCGCCCGTTTTGGCTTAAATAAACCAATTTGAATATTTACAATTACTAAATATTAATAATTATATATCATGACAGCTCGTGGTTAACATCGTTCGACGTACGGTTAACCACTCCGTGTTTGGTGTCGTTCGAATCGCCTTCCTCTCAGCCATCCGATGTCCCATGTGGATTTCCCGTGTGTGGACTCCATACGCGAATATTCGCGAACGGTGAAGATGATGTAAGTAACTTCGCCGTGACGTCACTTCCCGTCCTTTTGTTCTTCACACGTGCGCTTCGCCCGTTCGGTCCATTCGGTCGCAGGTAGTTGCGACCCTTCGCAGATGTGGCGAACACAGGATTCCGGGAATTTTGGACACCCATGGCGAGACGGCTTGGCGGCAGAACTCGTCTCTACCTGCAGTTGCTAAGAGGGGCTCTTCGACACGAAGTTGAGCTATCATGATATAGGGGCGCTGTTCTCTGGAAATCTAACAAATTACGGCGCGAATTTTACTCATTTGGGAAAAGAAGAAGCAACACAAGTTGCTGAAAGTTGCCGGTGCTTCGCGCCGGTAACATATCCTTCGGTAATGAATTCATGGAGATCGTTTATAAAAAGAACAAATAAAAGCGGTCCTAATGTAGATCCCTGCACTATCCCTTTAGAGAGGTTGAAGTTTTCTGATACCGTGTCCTCCAATTGGACATACAGATATCGATCCTTGAGAAAGGAATTAATTAGTTGGAGCACATTACCGCGGACCCCAATTGCAAAAAGCTATTCACTCATAAACTTCGCGTCAATTGTATCGAATGCACAGAAAAAGTCATAGAACAACTCACTAACACACAAGCCCACATCTAACTTGTTCTTAATCTCCTCCATAACTGCGTAGGTTACTGTTTCTGTTGATCGTTTTTCTCGAAATCCATGTTGATGTTCCGTCACGATATTGAATTTGTTTAGATAATTTCATAGTCTCCTCTCAATAATGTTTTTAATTATTTTAAAAAAACAACACAATATTGATGCCGGACGGTAATTTTCCATTTCTGTGTGACTCCCCTTCTTGTAGATTGGTACCACTTATAAAACCTTCAGTGCGTTTGGGAATTTACCAGTACTAAATGCCAAGTTAATTCGATATGTTAAGGGTTCCACTGTCTCATTTACAACACCTTTTATTACTGGGGATGTAATTTGCACTTTTTTTTATTTTTGAGTTTTTTAATTATTTCTATTATTTCAGGAGGAGTCGTCGGTCCTAGAAACATTGTATGATGACTAATTTTTGAAGTGGTGCACTTTTTTGAAATGTTTGCTTGGAAGTGGTTCCCAATTTTCATATCATTTATGTAACATCCATCTTCATTTTTAATTCTTATAGGTTCAATTTTTTTATTTCGAGAAGAGTTAGGTATACTCTTCTCGAACCATTTCCCATATACTTTTCTGCTTATTATGAGAATTTAATATTTCGCGATCATAGAACTGTCATTTTGTGTGTTGAATTAACTTCCTGTGCGCTTTCTTTTCGACAAAGTATTTTTCTTTTAATTCAGCTGAATCTATGTGCTTCATTGTATGAAACAAGTTTCTTAGGTTTTCACTTGTTTGTCGTATTTCCTTAGTTACCCATTTGTTACGTTTTATTCGACAGTTTGCCCTTTTTACTGGACAAGAAATATTAAATTGGTGTTCAAATTCATCATTGAATCTTTTAAATGCCATGTTTATTTCATTTGTCTAAATAATTTCCCAGTTTACATTTTTAAGACGGGTAGATTACTCATTAATTGTGCATTGATTTATTTCTCTTACTCGTTTTGTTGAATTTTTGGGATATACAGTACATACATAATTTGGGCTAGATGGTCGTAGAGATTTAAATTAATATTTTTACAAGAAAAGGTTGGTAAATTGGTAATAATGTCGTCAATATGTGTTTCTCATAAAATTCGCACTGTCCTTTGTATTCTCGTGGGCTTCTTTATTTTATTACTTAGGTTAAACGAATTAAATAAATCACAAAGCATTCTTTTTTCAATTGAATTTGATATAAAATTTATATTAACGTCACCACAGAGAATAATTTTAGCATATAAGCTCTGCATTTTTGTGAGTAAAGAACTCAGATTATCAAAAAAGGTGTTTATATCTCCGCGGGGTGGTCGGTAAAGAGAGGCAACGCCAATTATTTCTTTGTTTATATGTAATGAGCACACAGAAAATTCTATATGGGATTCTACACAAAGATGGTTCATACTCTTCTCTTCTTTACAAACATATTTGGCATCCGATAGTATCATAACGCCTTCATGTTCCTAAATTTTTCTTGTAAACTGCGATATTTGTTTATATCCTGCAACCCTCATGTGATCTATATTAGCTTCAGTACTCCAGGTCTCAGTTAAACATATTATGTGTGGTTTTACGTCGAGTAATGCACACTCCAGTTCATCCGTTTTTCTAAATAAACTTTATGTTTTCATGCAATATTTCTTCTAAATTGCTGGTGGAATTGGGAACGAGGACTTGATTTTCGAAAAAAATGAAATAGACTGATTTTGCTTCCTATTGGCCATATGTCTGGATCATTTAGAAGTTCTTTGTCTGAATCAAGTACGCCGATTTTAAAACACTTATACTTTTCTGATGACCATTTTTCCGCATAGACCATGTCCTTTTTTGCATGGTGTAGACTACATCTGAATCTATATTACTACCGTTTATAATCGTTTTATGCTGATTGTCCGCATTGATCATTTGTGTCATACTATTTATTGTATTAATATTTTTGTTAACATTTGAGTTCATTTGTCATCCTGTCTGGTTTTCACAAATATTTATTGTGTTTTTATTTAAAACACTCATCTGGGATTCATGTATTTTCTTTGGATAATTCTTATTTTGTGGTTTTTGCGCCGCTCCTGCCTTTGGAGTCCCCATGATAGTTGTTAACATAAATAAATTAATTTGCTGTTTAAGGGACGTTATGTTATCCCGTTGATTGTCAATTATTACGTCTTTCTTAATTAATTCCTTCAAGTACTTTATTTCAATGTGTATGTATTCCTGTGGGTGGATCACCGTATCTCTACTATGAAAAGAATCATGTCTCTCGTTCTCCGATTCTTCAGGGTCGCTGTCAATCTCACTGTCACAACAATTTATGTACTTATCACACAGTTTTACAGCTGATTTAATATATTTTACACATCCCGGGTGCACTAACGATCCACATTTTACACAACTAGACCGCTAGATGGCACCTTTTTACAATTCCGGCACGGTTTTATTTTGAGACCATTTACAACATCTAACTCGCTCGACGCCATACTTAATTTTTGTAATTTACTTACTTGTTGCTATTTACTAATTACATTTTTTTTGTAATAAGTTTACCAGCCTTGTTTTTGTTTTAACCGCACACTGAGACTTTCCTTGGGCACTTTTGCATAATCCCCATATTAGATATATTGTGTCTTAAAACATTCTCTCCAGAAGACCCTTTTGTACATCGTGACATCCGAACGAATTACGGGTGGTATTCTACATTATTTACATACTGAATCCTACGAAGATTGTAACTTATAACATGTGTTAATATATTCAATACTTGTTATGCACAACTCTTGATGAAAAAAAAAGTTGTGAGTAGTACTACACATACAGCATTAATGATAGTATATCTAACTTCTAATCCCTCTAATAATTTAAGTTTAAGACATTTTCTACTAAAATGGATTTCTTGTGCTATCTCCCATGTGTCCTGTGGTTATGCAGTGGACCGATAATCCTATACTTGCTGATATATTTAAAATTGATTTCCTTTATTATTATAATTGCTTCCTGCTTTTCCTATGTAGAAACCTTTACAATTTACATTGATTTTCTATACCCCAGATATTTTAAGTGAGTCTGTATTTTCTATTTTGTTATTGTCAATTTGTCCAAAAATTATATAATGTTCCTGATTATTATCCAATTTCATCGTTCCATTTCAAAAGATGGGTTTTAAATAGCAAACTTTATGACTCTGTTTTATGGATGATGTATTTAATAAGCCCCATATACAATATTTCTATAGCTTCGTATTTTATGGCAGAAATTCTTTACTAGATATTAGACGTTCATGTTTATTTTTACCAACTAAATAGCTAAATAACTATTCTAGTAGTTTATTATTGCTTGTCCGTTAGATGTTGGAGCCTATTTTATTATAGATTTCGTCAATTATACTGCTTAGGTCACCCAATATTCACTGCTATAATACTTTTCACGGGTAGTCTAATTTAAAATTACATTACAAGCGTGGTCTATCGCGATGCTCCCTGTAATCTGTCCAGTTGTGTCATGATTTTTTTAACGATATCTTTTTTATTAACCAGATATTACCTGTGACAAATAGTGATCAATAGTTCAATTAATTTCTTACAACATAGCATTTTATCGCATTCGCAAAGTTTTCATTCTCGTTTTGTTGATTTTAAACTTCTTTCTCGGTCCAAATTTAGTTCTAGAGAACAACAAATTCACTCAACCAGTTTTTCAGCAACTGTTGATAATTTTTATTTTGTTTGTGGATATTGACATCAACCCATTTACTGATATAGCACATTACTACCACAGTGTCGTATAATTTTTTTGCACTACTCTTTCACGTTTACTTTAAAGTTTGTCAACTATATCCAAATTTGCAGAATGATTTATTGTAAATTTCTTTCATGCCTCATATTTTATTAAAATACTGAAAAGTTTTGATGTAAGTATTTTTTCTTTGTAAGAGTAGCAGAATAGTTTTAATAAGGTCTTACTAGAGTAGCTAATTACCTTTTCTTTATTCTGGATTAGTGATAAGCCAATTCTAACATTATTTGTATCGCTATCCAACATGAATTTTAGATCTGATAATAAATAACTTACTATGTTCGTAACTGTAATTTTAGATGTTATAATGCTACCAAATTTATATAAATCTTTAGGAACCCGCTTTTCTGGTAACATCATAATCGTTTATATATCATTATAGTCGATATTTAAAAGATTCCTAGGTAAGTCCAATAAAATTTTAACTTTGTAAGAATGACACAAAAATATTTATTTTCGTGGCTGCAGTTTCGACAAGTTCAGCTTATTATCAAATTATTACAAAGTTACCGTTTTATTGGAATTATTAAACAATTTATCACGAAGTAAAAGCCTCTACAATCAAGACTTTTAGGTACTTCTTATTCCTTTCTACATTGGACTGAGTTAAATGCGAAACATTTTAATGAGCTTTTCTAAATCCTTCATTTAGTTCTCAAAGAATTTTTCAATCATGATTATATCACCGAGATAGCTGTATCAATAAACTTGGTACACAATATTCTATAGCAGCATTTTTTTTCTCTAGATTGTACAGGATAATAGTTATTATGCATTATTCTAACTAGTATTATCAGTATAAACAATACTTTTGCCTATAGCTATTATTTCTCCTCCATGATAAGTATCGACGACTGGTTTAAAGATCATACTACACTTTTTATTTAAGGTTTTCTCAAAATTAAATTTTGACCAACATTTCATTTTTCTGTCGTTGATATTTCTGATGATAACGTTACACTCATAACAGCAGTATCTGAATTAAGGGATAAATATGCTATTTAGTTGTATTTTTTTCAAGTTTTAATGCCTATCAGCCGGATATTGTATAGTTTTGATGCATATATACATAATGTATGTTTATCGTACTGACTCTATATTACATCTAATATAGTAGCTTCAAATTAGAAAAGTTTATTTAGGAAATTTGAAAAATTAGGTGATTTGATTATGTGAACAGGATAAGCACTTATTTCGCGTAACTTAATCTTTACAAATTTCTTATGAATTTATTTAATGGTGCCTTATCTTTCGGTTTCATTCTCTAACAATTTTCTAAATACTTTTATTTTTTTGGAATTTTATTGGAAGAAAACAATGAAAAAATATCAGTGTCTTTCTGCTGTTGCAAGTTTTAATCAAAGCAACCTGTTTGGCCGGATTTATAAGTTATCTGCTTACTAGTAAATAATTCCTGATATTTTCTATTCCGTTATTAGTGTCTATTTTAGACTATAAGTTAAATACACAGTTAAAGTCACCATTTCAGTTGAATATTAAAATGTAATAAAGTTATTTACCTCGTTGTGGAAAATTAACTAATAATTTTAATTTAGTCTTATTAAGATTAATGAACAAATCATTTATTGAAACAATTATGAACAAGAAATGAATTTACGTTGATTTAAATAAAATAAATTAGCAATTAAGTTTATAATCATCTGCAGACACATGTTTCGATTTCTCGATCTCATCTGTATAGCTACTCTAAAATCGATTTTAAATATAAATAGAAACATTAACTAAAATAAATATAATAAGGTTAAAAACTTACTCTGGCATGTACGGCAACTGACACAATAATGAAATTTAATGAACTGAAAGTTGGGATTTATACCTAAGTGAGAATTTTCCTTAATCCCGAACGTAATTATTTCTGTAGAATTCACTAATCTGTTTCATTTATAAATTACAGAGAGCGTGAGGTGGCTATGGTTTCTTCATAGGAACTTGCGTAGTTCGGTATTTCTGTGTCCTGGAGTAAGGCAGAGAGTTATCTCTGCGTACAGGGCGTAGCGTAGTCACTAGTTGCGGTTTTAGGAGTTTAGCATCATAGTCGTAGCCATTTATAGTATAGTGCTTAGCGTAGAGCAATTAGTAAGTCGAGTAGATGAGCATTATGAAAGAAAGAGCTGTTTGTCCAAGTAGACGAACGCTAACACACTGACGATTGTGTTCTTTAGCGGTCGTACTATTTTTTGCTTGATAGCTGCTGAGCACTCTGTAGGATGTTAGCTAATTGGAGATGGTACGGAGTAGCTTTGGCAACGAAGCTCTTGGCTGAGACGACGGTCTTTAAGTCCCTGCTCACATCTTTGGCGGTTCGTACGGTTCTACCGAACGTAAAATAAGTAGCGATATGCCCAATGCTGCTGGAGCGTGGGTGTCGTAACAAAATTAACAGCGGCTAATTAAGTAGGCCAGGAATCGTGCTGTGTTTCCACTAAGATGGCAAGCTGCGTCTTAATATCCTGATTTGTTTGTTCCACCGGGTTGGCTTGCAAGTGGTAAGACGGGTTGAAGTTGGGCTGTACTACATCATTCGTTGCATGACAGCACTAATGAACTGCGTCCTATTATCTGATATACATCTGCGAGGAACTTCTTGGGATTGAAAGACCGCATTGAGTAATGTGGTTGCACATTCTGTGGACGTGGCTTTTCACTGTGACAGGATTTTGACCCACTTGCAGGCGATGTCTTTCACTGCGAGGATAGTGGTTTAAAACTAAATCGCCTTGAAGCGCTGATTCGGCACTGTAGTCTGGATAAATCCTGCTATCTTCAGGTTACTTGGTTTGTAACGTTATAATCGAATTTAACAATTTTTGAGGTTTGCCTTCTTCTTTAAACAGGGCTGAGCTTCTTACTACGCGATACATTATTAAGCGTTCTCATTGTCGACGTTCGGAGGGTATGGATGCAGTGCTTTTTTACGGGGAGGTACAACGGTGTATTCCGTTTTCGGCTGACCTCGACAACGTCAATAATTTTTTTATATATTAGTTTGGGAAATTATGTTACCAACCTGAATTATTGTAGATTGATTTTGGTGATGATGATGACTGGGTAGGCTGAACAGTGTATCTGCTTTGAAATTTGATCTTATAGGAGTGTTCTTTATGCTGATGTCGAACGAATTACATTTTGATCGTTATTTGTTTTTATATAGTTTTAAACTTACAAGCTGTAAGGCCCATCTGGCTAGGCATCTGGTAGGTACTTTCAACGGCATCAAACGTAGGGCTAGGTGATGGGTGACGATCGTTATCGAAGAGCCTTCTATATATTTTTGGAATTTATTTAAGGTCAATACTATAGTTAGAACTTTTCGCTTAGTTGTAGTGTAGTTCTGTTTAGCTGGTGTGATTAAGTGGCTTGCTTACTCGATTTCTCTCTAGTCTCTTCCCTTAGATTCGAACTATTCCGAGGTGAAGTCGCTAGCATCGATTCTAATCAAGAATGGTTTCTCAAAGGTAGCTGGGTCAGTCATTAGCAGCGATTTCATTTGGTTCATTGCGGCTTGTTGTGTCACCTCCCCATTTCTAGGTGGTATTCTTCTTAAAAAAAAAATAGATTCAGCACAATGGAACATTCTATGTTATATGTTATATTTGTCTTTATCATACATGCTTTATAAAAGATATGTCTATCTGCAGACATGTGTTTTGCTGTATCACAGCACCTAAGTGCAGCTATGTCATATCTTCCGTGCTTCTTTCCTAGTGAAAGGCCACCACTAGAATGAATTAATTCCAAAAAGAATTGAAATATTGCCGATGTTTGATTTTCAAAGTATATAATGTAAAACTGCGGTGTAGAAATGCTCAAAGAAATTAATCCTTCTTATTAGTACATGTATTTAATATGTTTACTGTTATTGCACCCTAATGTACAAAGTCATATAATTGATTTTTTAATTACTTTATGCTCATTTAAAATTCATACCCACATTTACAAAAAAATGAATGAAATTCTATTCTCCTTTACAAAAAATACCTCAAGTGATGTATTAAGCGGTAATAAAAAACAATATTTTTGTTAGTTATATGATAAGATAATTATATAAATAACATTTAAAATAAAGGTGAGACATAATTAGGTTAAAGTATTTCTGTCCGTTTTTATATCAAATGTCTCCCGTAGGATATAAATTAACTTAATCAATTTTATGTGCTCCAAATGTGCGAACATTACAGAGATCATTGAGCTCATTTAATTGTAACACTGGCTGAACGACAGACATTATTAATCGCCCCTAAAATTTAAGTGAGTAAGGTTCGTTCGCTGAATATATTAGCCATGACATAGTGATAATTAATATCGCACATTACCATATATTTTCCATTTATTTCGCATGGCACGGACGATACCGTTGATTTTCTACGTTGCGTATACTTTTATATTATTTTCACAAGTAATACCATAAGTGATGGCAATTTACTCGAATAAATTTTGTTTTTGCATGAAAGTTTGTTGCTTGGCGATTTTAATGAGAGCAACTGTCACGAAAAAATCACGAGCCGCCAGGCGAGTGATTTTTTCTATCAGTTGCTCAAATAAAAATCGCGATTAAGCAACAAACTTGAATGCGCTAAAAACAAAATTTATTCCGATTTAATTGTCATCACGAATGGTATTTGGAAAGACTATTCCACGACTTGAAACGAATATCGGTGAATGGTTCAATGTTTATATTAAAATTTTTATGATATATCTCCTGCAGTATTTTGGTCGAAAAAATCGACATTGATTAAATAACACCTCCCTTATAATCATATATTATACGCCCAGTCATCATAATCGCGGCAAGAGTTTCCATTAAAGTTTTGCTAACAACTGGTAGTTTTTATCGGCGCAGATTTCTTCAAATCGTTTCCAAACACACGATCTCGTTTAAGTTTGATTTTTTGGTGCAGCACTTGTCACCGTCGCATTTATTATGGATGATGAAGTGATACCAAACCTTTTGATTTTATAACCTACTTGCAACTGACATACGTAGAAACAACGTTTTTCGCTTTTTTATCAAGGCTAATTCAATTCATTTGTCGGGAAATAGCTAACTTCAGGTTATTCAGGTGAATAAACAGCAACTTGGTGTTTATTCACTTATAAATTGACGTGATTGGCTAAAAAACATCACATGCCTCATTTTCATTGGCTACATGCAATAGGAGTGGAATAGTCATTTTAATATTTCGAGTTGTCAAAAATATTGCATTTATTAAACTGCGCACATTGCTACACAGTAATAATATTTTATTTTATATTATTCGAAAACGTGCATGCCAAATTATTTGAAATTCTGCTATATTTGGGAAAAAGCGAGTTTGCAAATTAATTTGAATTAAGATGAAAATTATAGTGAGTAAATAAATATTTACAACATCTGTTAATTAAAAATTGGTCACCATTGTACATTTATTAAAGTAATAATCCTTTTTTATTTTCACGGGTTTACTAGTAATAATTTGAAATATTAAAGAACGTTTCCCTTTTAGAGTATTTTTGTATTTTATAAATTATTATCAAAAATGTTTTTTTTAAATAACTGTTATTCTAAGTATGCGCTGTAACTAAAATTGAAAATGCCTTAATTATACGGTAACTATTTATATTGTTATTTAGACATAATAAATATAAGCATGATTTTAATGTAATTTTGTTACTGACCAATAAGTATGTTTAATAATATTTAGATATATTTATAAAAATATTCTTGGAATATTTTACAATCAGAAATATTATAAAATAACACTAGCAATGAAAATAAAAAATAAACTACTTACCGAAACATAACATTCCTAAATAAGCGTGTTAGTATAACATCAATATAATTATCATTATGAAAACCAAATTGGCTGTAAAATGAAACTATTGAATGTTCTAGGAAATGCAATGGGCAGTGTGAAATACTTATATTCACGAAATAAAATTTTAACGTGCGACCCGTTGGCGCATTTCCTATTTTATTTTTTTTATGGCCGGTAATCCGTCATCTTATTGTGGACGACCGCGAGAGTACACAGGGACCGAAACAAGTATTACCTCTTTAGGAAGTTTTACGAGTTTCCAACCAAGCCCACATAACATTTTCTGTACGATACGTGGAAAATAAATCAATACGTTCTCACCAAAATAAATAGAAAATGGATTGTATATTGCTGGTGGTTAAAATAACTATATGAATAAATAAGTAATAATAATAAGTCGTAGACATATAAATGTACAAAAACAAGAAAGGTTCATCAAATGTAAAACTTAACTAGAAGACGATATTTTTTAAAACAAATGTAAATGATAAATTGATAAATTGATAAATTGATAAAGACATTATAATTTAGTATTGCTAATGAAGGTTTAAATTAAATTACACTTGGTTTGTTTCACAATTTTTCTTTATTTACCCTATGGGGTCACTCTTATCCTCCCTTTTTGCAGAAATGTTCAATGTCAAATTTCGAAGAATCAATGTTCAATAACCCCGATATTAAAAATAAAAATAACATATTATTCTGGAGTAGGTATCCGGATGACATTTTTTAATAATAATAATAATAATAAAAGTCTTTATTGAATTCAAAAGAAATAAAATATAATAATAAAAAATATAAAAACAGTAGGCGAAGTACAGTTAGTTTTACACTATTAACTGCTCTTCCATTTAACCTACTGTTAATAACAATAGTAAATTACGGTATAAACAAGTTATAATTCATATAGAAAAATACATATGTGCAGTGTAATACAATGGTAAAAATGGCGATATTTTTTAATTTCAAAACTCATTTCTCATCAAGCGATTTTTTATTTCCTTTTTAAATTGATTTAATGTGAGATTTTTGAGATTAATCGGTATTTTGTTGTAAATTTTATAAATATTATATGTAAAGGATCTTTCAAATAATGCAGTCCCGTGAGAAGGCGGTGAGATAATTCCTCTAAATCTCACAATAATATTATGTACATCAGAGCGAAAAACTATTCGGTTGTATAGATGCGGCGGGGTGCGGTATGCGGGTATTGAATGATTTTATGATAAAGTGTACAGCAATGTAAAATACGATGATTCGACATATTCAGCCAGTTTAACTCTGTTAATTTATTGGAAATATGCTCATATTTCCGAATTCCAAATATTAAACGCATACAAGAATTTTGGACTCTCTGAATACGATTTTTTGTTGTTTGGCCCAAGCAAGAATTATAAACAACATCCGCAAAATTAAAATGGCTCAAAACTAGAGTATCACAAAGCATAGGCTTCGTTTTGACACTTAAATAATATCTACTGGAATAAATCATTTTTAAGCTCTGAAAAGACCTAGAAATGCACTTACTAATGTGCATTTTGAAACGCAAGTTTGTATCTATAGTCAAAACTAAATTGGAGACTAAATCAACAAATGGCAGGACAGTGTCTTCAATTTTTATTTTAAGTTGTGATTTTACTTAATCGCGTAAGCTACAAGGTCCAAATACCATTGCTGAAGATTTACTTGAATTAATTAAGAGATAGTGCTTACGAGAGAGCTCTAACAGTTTTGATAAATCCGACGAAATATAGCTACCAGCCAATACTGTGTCTTTTGGTTTAAAAGTATATAAGATTTGTGTGTCGTCGGCATATAAGTTTGCAGTGCAGTGATCCAAGATACTTGTAAGCGAAGAAGTGTAAATAGAAAACAGTATCGGTCCCAATATCGATTTTTGTGGTACACCTGCCTTAACTTCAACATAATCCGATGTTATATTATCGATTTGGACTCGTTGATGTCGATTTGATAAAAAACTAGCAATTAAATTAATCGATAATAGTGTCAAAGTTTAGGTAATGAAGCTTGGCTAATAATAATCTATGACTAATAGTGTCAAAAACTTTTCTATAGTCCAACAATATTAATGCTGTTAAATAACCCTTGTCGGTTGCAATAAATATGTCATCTAAAACATTAAGCAGAGCAGTTGAACAGTTATAATTTGGCCTAAAGCCTGATTGTGTTAAAGGTAACAATTTGTGACTTTCATCAAATTCCCGAATTTGGGATAATAGCACACTTTCTAATAATTTAGATAGAACTGGTAAAATACTGATAGGCCTCAGGTCTTTAAAGGTAGTAGGACAATTAACTTTTGGAATGGGAGTGATTATTGCTAGTTTCCAACAAGTAGGAAAAACGGATTGTTCAATGCAGCAGTTAATAAAATGAGCTAAGTACGGAATTATATAAGGACAGCATAATCTAAGCATCTGGATATTAATATTATCTGTTCTCGTAGCATTCGATTTAATACGATACAAAATTTCAGAAATTTTATCTGTACTCACTGTGTTAAATTTAAAATTATTATCACCTACGTTAATACTTCTGTTATGTTGGTAGAAATTTATAAGTTCATGGTCGGTTGTAGTAGTCATAGTACTAATAAAATATTGTTAATTGCATTTGCATCATTAAAATTTTGTGATAGCGTTACATCTTTATTGTTTATAATTCCATGCTCTTTTAAATATTTCCAAGTGTTTTTGTTATTGTTTTTAATGCTAAATTCCAAGTAGGCATTCTTTTCTCTAATTATATCAGAGCTCACTAAATTTCGATATTCTTTATATATCTTAAAGTCATTTGGACTCTTAGTATTTTTAAACTGTTTATAGGCAATATCGCGTGATTTCATCATGTGTCTTATAGTACTATAGTACTATAGTAAGCCACGGAGCAGGAACTTTTGTAACCCGACGCTTAATAAATGGTGCATGTCTATCAAAAATGCATAGAATTAGGTTATTTAAATAAGTTACTTTATCATCAATGTTTCTGATATATATTACGTTTTCAAGATTTAAAGATTCTAGATCTCTTTGAAAGTAATACATTTTTTCTTTTATTTTTGAGTTGATTTTAAGTTTGCAATAAATTAAATCATGGTCTGCTATATCATGAATTTTAATTACTTTCGACTCAATATGTTTATTATTATTAGAAATAACAATTATATCAATCAGAGTTTCAGAATATTCTGTTAGCCCTGAAATAATTTGATAAAGTCCATACGTATCCAGAAGGTCCAAGAGTTTATTTGTACTGTTAGAGTGTAGGTTAAGCATATTAATATTCAAATCACCCATGAAAATCAAATCATCGCATTGTGGTAAAAAATAGCTAATAATGTCTTCCAAACTATCCAGAAATGAGCATACATTATTATCCGGCGGTCTATAAAGTACTCCCACATTAAAAATATCAGTACCAAATTTACATTTCACCCAGAGATGTTCAATATTATTTACACATATTGGAATAACTAGTTCATATTTTATATTATTTCTTATATACAGGGCAACTCCACCATCCCGACCAGCATCCCTATCCTTACGAATGAAATTGTATCCAGTAATCTGAAAGTGTGAATTATTCATACCGGAATTAAGCCACGTTTCCGAAATTGCAACAATATGATAATTTAAGGAGAGCAAATGAGTTTTAAAATTTAAAAAAAATCGAAATAAGGGAGCGTACATTTAAATGACAAACATAAATATTATTCATAAGTATATAATTTAGTAATTAAGTAAAATTGAATTCAAAATAAGTGAAATATGTTATACCGCAAAATAAACGTTTTTGTGCCGCCGTAAAACTTAAAAATAAAACTAAAGTAAATACAAATTAAAATTAATAAAATAATTTAAAATAAATTGAATCCCAATAAATAATAAGCATGCATGAAATATAAAAAATCAAGCAATATTATCAAAATTAAATCTAATAATAAATAAGGCATGCATGATTTTATTTCTTGACTTTCCTAATTGAAATTGCTACAATAGCGAAATAGTTGACAAAATTTTAAAAAAGAAAAAGAAAAAAAAGTTAATGAAACATTTTTATATTTAGGAAGATAATAACATAAAGTATGTTAACCTTAATTTTGTTAAGGAGGTGTCAAATAAAATAATAAATATTGTAAAGGGTAATGAATTTCGTATCATGTACAAACCAAGCTAATTTAGGCAAATTAATAATAAATAACAATCCCCCATAGACAAATCGAAAAAGTGCAGTGAGTGTGATGCTTTGTATATTGGACAAACAGGAAGATCATTTCATACGAGACTTGAAGAACACAAAAAGTCAATATTAAACAACAAACAGTGTACAGGAGTTTCAAAACATTGTTTTGAAATGCTTTCAACTGCTTCTTCTTTTCTAAAATTATAGTGTAGTTTTCTCGTTGTTTTGATTACTTTTTAGATCAGTTTAATTAAGTTAATCGTTGTATCCTCAATGGTAGTGTGCAAGTTTCCGAATATTGTGCAATCGTTAGGTATATTTTTTCGAGTGTGTTTTCAAGTGTTCATTTTATATTACAATAGCAATATAGAGAGAATTTAGAAAACTTTAACTTTAGTTTAAAATTTTCTACTTATTTACGCATTATCTTTAAAAAGATCTTTATTATTATTATTATTATTATTGTTTTATGTTTATTTTTTAATAACTAGTTAGCATCCTTAATTTACTTCTTATTTAAGTTTTTTTTGACTACCTTATTGAATTCTACCCAATTTTATGATTCATTCAGTTACAAATACGTTTGCTTGTGCATATTTATTTTAAGCGGACATGAAATATAAGAAGGAAAATATTTTTATTACGAATTCACTATAAAATGTATTTAAATGATATGTTCATATAAATTTCTAGGATATAAGTTAGATTAAACTTGATATTGCATTCACTAGTTTGTCCATAAATTATAATTTCAGTTTTTGTTTTATTTTCTTTTGGATCGTATTTCATATTTTTGTATTAAATAGCTAATATGTGTTCAGAAAGAGGCGTTTTTATTTAGTTCACTCTGAGTTAAATATTTAATTTGTAGATTAATTAAATCACATACATACATGACTTAATATTTGGCTATACATTATTAGCTACCGAATTTATATTATTATATTATATTCAAGTCACAAAATAGAATAATATTGATGTGTAACAAGAGACTAACAAAATTATTATTGTGTCTCGTAAAAATTCATAATATATAAGAATTGATAATTGTTTTTGATGGTTTAATATATATTTAAAGTATTCTACTCTCTAGAATCCCAAACCTTTAATGTAGTTTCTTATACCAAATTCATATGCTATATTCTGACCTATAATAATACACTGGCAAGCAAAAAATAGAGGTCACTTTAAAATTATGACTTACTTTTGGAATTATTTTGTTTTAACTTTATGTTTGCAAATTGTTAACCAAAGTAGGCATTTAATAATACATTTCCTGACAAATGTTATCTATCTGTCAGTTACTATCACCGTGTTACAGACTTTTATGAAAGAACATCCATTTCTCTCTAATTGGAAACCTACGTTTCCTTGAGGTTTTCTTACTTAGTGTTGATTTTTCTCTGCAAAACTTGTCATTCATACGGTGTACTGTACTTAACAACTCATAATGCCGTTAGGCCTTATTGCTGTGCCAAGAATTATAGCGTCGTGAAACTGCAAGGAATGTTGGCAAAAGCCTTTGTGCTATACAAAAAGGGTATCATCGTTACATGGATACTGGCCTTATAACCAGAAGACCAGGATCCGGGCGAAAAAAAGTCACCACGATCAGAGATGACCGTTTTTTGGTGTCTACAAGTTTGCAGAATAGAATAGCTTCTGCAGTTTATCCGGACAAACGGTACAGAGTACCCTGCTGAACACTGCATCAATCAGATACCACTAGAAGCGATGGGCAACATATCCGGCTGTAGAGTCTCAAAAAACTTTATCGCAATGAACACCAAAACGACCAGATACTGTATGCAACTATCCAGAGAAAACCTACGGAAGGCCGTAGGGCTTCTTACAGGACACTGTAATTTACGATCACACTACAATCTAGTCCTATCTGCAGAGGGTGTGAAGCAGAAGAGGAAACCGCGGAGCATGTACTTCTAGAGTTCCTCGTATTATCCAACCTAAGTAAATCCAAAATGGGAGAGGGATGTCTAAATCCATCAGACATCCGCAGAGTCCCTCTTGCTGCAGTCCTCAGTCCTCGCATTTGGCAATACCCTGGTTTGGCTTAACCGTGGCAAGGAATGAGAACTCAAATGGGAGGACGCACAAAGGGTCCACTGGGGTCTACGTGCGGCGGAACTCTCTGCCCTCCCATCGATTTAAACCAGAACCAAAACACCTAGGTCAAGAGGTCTGTCATTACCTCGTGTTGTCTCTTCACTCAAGGCTCTAAGGAAGAAATGAACTTCCGCTCCCTTACTAACACTGCTCTGCCTGTCACAAACCCAGCAGCCGCTTTAGCCTGGGCTCTGGCATTAGACTTAACTTTATAATATGCCTTAGCCTTAACCAGGGCGATAAGAATGCCAAAACCTCAGTGGTTTGAGTGAACAGCCTGCGATAACCGCGCGCCACCAAGATATTTCCAGGACGAGGTGGCCTGCGCAGCCAATTAGCGTTTTTGCGGGTTTTCATACACGACGCTTAGGCGGCCTATGTCAACTTAAACCCCCGGGCCCACGATGTTAGACAGCAAACCGAATATCTTCTTAGTTGCAGGGGCAGCCACTGCCGACATCGCCACTACCTGTATGATACACTTTAAATTGGCCTCAATGACCACACCAAGAAACCCAATGAAACGTTCTTGCCGTTAAGCTTGCTTCGACCTTGAAAGCCACATATATATATTTTCAGCTGCCAATTCCAGCTCCAATCTCTTGGGCCCTCCGCGTTAGCTATCAGTTACCGCTTTTATCGTTTTTGTCACTCCCTTATCCGCCACCCAAGTGTTACAGTGTGGATTGACTTTCACGATAACTTTTATTGTCACCACAATTTCCTACCCCAGGAGCCCAATTGTGTCTTCCCTATTCCGACAGGCTCTACTCCTGGACAGCCATCGGAATTATCGTATACCAGGATCGTGTTTTCTAGGTATATTCTGAACATGTAGAGCAGATGGTCCGGCTTCCCCTTTCGTACTAAAGCCTTTCGTATAATGTGCCCCGGTATCGAGTTAAATGTATTTTTTGCATCCAGGGCTATTGCAAGCCAGTGGATCCTGGTTCTAAACGGTCCCCCATTTGCATCGCCGGGTAATCTCCTAACCTCAAGAAGTACGTCGACTGTCAACCTATTCTTCTTGAATGGGTTCAAGAAGGCCAGGCCGATAGATCTCCATTCTCCTAAATTACTTTAGACATGTATTGAAAAGGTGAACCAGTCTATCGGGGTTGCCTCTGGTAAGGACTCGTATTGACTCATTTGGTTCAACGAACGTCTTGATGACCAGGTCCGGGCATAGTTGAGAAAGCCTATCCCCAGCCTCTATCAAGGTATGGTCGTTCTCATACGTCTGAATAGACTACCTCTTACAGGTGCATCCGTTTCACCTCTTTTTTCGCTTCATTACTAGCTTCAGTTAGTCCTTTACTCTCACGCACTTTACCTCAAACACCCTAAGGTGACTCTATTTTAATTCCACTTTTTCTTCTTTGGTATAGCCAGATCACAAACCTCTCGAGCCCTGAATACTCAGTTGCTTCGGCGTCGCCTACACCCACAGATCTACCCACTCACTAAGTAATGTATCCTCTAGGCTGATGATCGCCACAGTTTCGAGAAGCATGCCCCCTATCTTATGTCTCCCCATATTGGTGTACCTTGGTATTAAAATCATCTTGATAAAATCTATGTAAACAGCATGCACTTGATATCCACTTTAGAAAGATTTAAACAATTATGAATAAAAAGATATCAGGTTGATGGTGGTAGGTTACCTTTTAAAGAGCCATTTTACTTGTCAGCAATAAAATTTTTACAACTGCATATAAGCTGATCCGACACCAACAGATCTAAAAGTATCCGACACTGAATTATTTGATATAATTTAAATATTTTATATTACTTCCGACATGATATTAAATATATGGGTTTTTATTCATATGTTTCACATTCCAACATCCACCTTTGAGGTTGTAGAAGGTATATTTTTTTGACTTTCTTCCACTAGAATAAATATTAGAAAATATAAATATAAAAAATATTAAAACTATTATGGCATTATTCACTTTGTATTTATATTGTTTATTTTTCTAATAATTATCCCGCCTACCTATACCATGTGTTTTGATATGAGTAAACTCAAATAGAAATGACCCACTTAAATAACCTTCACAGCATCCTCTAGCAAAGTTAGCAATTAAATCTATTACGGACACTAAAATTACAAAATGTAAGCCAATGTAAAATATGATTAAAAACAGCGAAACGTAATTTGCGTTAAAGTTAATTTAGGGTAGAGTGTGTCATCAAGATAATAACATTTCAGCGATGTCAACGTGGAATGATTTTCGTCCTCATGTATGCATGTCATGTGTGTTCGTGGGGCATGAAACAGTAGTCAGAAGCGTGCGAGGTTTCCCATCTCCATTATGCGAAAATTTATCCTTGTAAGTGAATATATAATAATACTAATAAAAAAATTGCCATATATGTATTTATGTAATTATAGAATATAATATCTTATTATATAGAAACGAACGTATATCTGAAGAAATCATAATCTCCAAATCAATATTGATATTAAAATTATGATTGTGTTTCATTAAATTTATTTAATGGTAGAATATATCGTTTGTAATATAAATATATGTATAAACTATAATTGATGATATTTATCATGCATTTTTATGTTAAGTCTAAGCATTTATAACATAAATCCGTGCTCTTATTTGTACCGACAGAGTGACAAACTAACATTTAACATAAACAATTGTAACTAAATCCATTGAAATCCCGGTTCGTTTCACATGGCGGCATTTTTCCAGGTTTACATCTAAGTGGGCCTTTATTTTAAGTGTGCGCTTTCTGAGGGTGGATTTTTCTTTTCGCCTCTCCGTTTCACGCCAATATCCACTATATTAAACTTCGACCCTGTTTGCTACAACAGGAACACGCTTGTGAATAAAGGAAATGCGCTGAATACGAATCAGGCGGAGGGCAATAAATTGTTTTTGTAAACCAAAACAAGATTAGTATGTATAATAACGGATAAATAAATTCTGTACCTTAATGTTAGATATTTGACGAAAGTGCATAGTACTTTTAATCGAAAAATATCGCTACGGTGCATTTGAGAATATGTTAGTAGTAGTAGTAGTGTTTGGCTATCGATTACGTGGTCCTCCTGCCGTTTGATTTGTGTGTGTGTGTGTGTGTAAATGAGCTTGTTACTTTAAAGGACCACTCTAAAGTATCATTAATTGTATCTGAATGGTGAATGGTACCGCTCACCCATGCAACTACTGACCCGAACCAACGTTACTGCACTAAACTAACTAAATTTAAAACAATTAAACGCTATATTTTATCTAACTGAAATTTATTATTGCCGACTATTATAAAATAATACAACATTTAACTTATTATGGTTATCAATCATTTATAAGAAGTATAGAAACAATAGTACCGCACTATTAAAACTAAAATATGCCTTTAACTTGCACACTTTATACAAATTCTAAAAATACAACTTAAAAGATTTTTGTGTCAGGCAACTGAAAATAAACACATTTTGGAATAAAACAAGTGTTACTTTTCACCTAATATTAATATCTGTTTCCATCAAGAGTGTAGCGCAACAAGCATGAACTTTACATATATTTATAATTGTGTTCGATTAGTTTAAAATAATAATAATATTATATTACTTATATTTATTTATTTATTTACGGAATCTCCTTTACAACTATATAATATGCAAAATACACAAAAAAGTGCACAAAAGTACTTAAATATAAGTGTCTAGCCACCATTGACTCCCCAAAGACAAAGTATTCATTATTTCCCAATCATACCTCTAATATAAATAAAATAAATAAACTAATATA
The DNA here is from genome assembly GCA_963969525.1 of Ontholestes murinus. NCBI lineage: Eukaryota > Metazoa > Arthropoda > Insecta > Coleoptera > Staphylinidae > Ontholestes > Ontholestes murinus. The sequence continues at coordinate 31,657,233 of OZ018388.1, forward strand.
ATACTATAAAATAAAATAAATAACATAGATGGTATAAATAAAATAGATAAAAACAATACAAATATAAACGAATGATACACATCTATAGATAAGGCAGATAGAAACATAATAAGATAATTTGAATAAAATGGCTAAAATTAAAATAAATATGATAAATACAATGAATTAAATAAATAAAAATATTAAAACAAATAAAAATATAAAACCGTTAAACTGCAAAATATATTACAGATGAAGCGAGTGCAAAAGCAACATATGTATTAATTATTAATCATTTTAAAAACCACATAAAATAATATTACATGATATAATAGTAATAAAAAGAAAATTTTAAAATGCTTATTATACAATTAATACAAATGCGCAAAAAAATAAAAAAGGTTAGTACCATACTAATACTAATTGGAAATGTCATACCCTGAGAAATCAATAAATTTCAAATGACGCTTGAATATGTTATTCGATGTACCGTATAAAATGAAATTGGGTGAAGAACAGAACAAGTTTCCTATTCTCATCATTCGACTTAAGGCATTATTACGAGCATAATTACTGCGGTGAAGCGTTTCCCGAAATGTTAAATTTGATCTGGTTACTGATGGTATATTAAAGTTTACACTTTCAAGCAATTGACTAGAATTTATTAATCCGTTCACTATTTTAAATAGAACGCATAGATCAGAGAAAAAACGTTAAATTTAGTGAATTTAGCATAAGACTTCGACTATAATTAACTCTGCTGATACCATTTCTATACGCCACAGGTAAAAGGAATTTGTTTTGTACCCGTTCAAGTTGTACAATTTGTTTATTATAGATTGGTGACCAAATTCAGCAGGTATATTCTAATTGAGAACGTACCAATGATATAAATAACAGTTTTTGAGTATCATTAGAGAAACTTTTCCCGAAACGATTAATAAATCCTAACGTTTTAAAAGACTTACAACATATAGTGTCTATATGCTTGGAAAATTTTAGGCTACGATTCATTATAACACCTAGATCTTTAATATGATCAACTGACAACAGTTTTGTTCCGTTAATGTAGTAGTTATTGTTGATAATTCGAACTCTTCCAAATGATATAGAAACACATTTACTATAATTAAAATATAATTTATTGTCACTGCACCATCTGTATATGTTATTTAAGTCGTCTTGTAAATACATTGCATCAGTTGTAACTTTAATTGATCGAAAAATCTTCAGATCATCGGCAAATAAGAGTAATTGTGAATGTTTAATGTATAGGTTCAGATCATTTATAAACAATTAAAATAAAATTGGCCCACAGTGGAAACCCTGAGGAACCCCTGAAGTTACTCTTATCGCCTTTGGAATGAAATTGTTGATTTTTACGAATTGTAGTCTGTCAATCAAGAAACTGTGAATCCAGCTGGTTATATTGTTCCCAAAACCCATACCCTGTAATTTGTTTACCAAAAGTGAGTGGGATACCCGGTCAAAGGCCTTGGAAAAGTCGGTGTACACAGCATCCACTTGGGAATTACTTTCAAAGGCCTTTAAAATGTAAGATTGATACTCGAGTAAATTAGTTACAGTTGATTTCCGTTTCTAAAACCGTTTTGTTCATTGTAAATAATATTTTTACAATGAAACATCAACTGCATTGAAATCAATTTATCGAGTAATTTAGGAATAACCGACGGGATTGCAATTCCCCTATAGTTCATGATGTTCTCCCTACTTCCATTTTTATATACTGGTCTAATAAAGCATTCTTTACAGATTGAAGGAAATTGGTAAGTTTTTATAGATACATTAAATATAATATTCAATGGAGTACACATAGAGTAAATACAAATTTTAATGAAAAAAGTAGGTATTCCATACGGACCGGATTACACGAGTCCGGTAGTATGTTTATAGCATTAAATGTATCAGATTTATTAATTTTAAAATGAGTAAAATTTATGCAACTAATTGGAGTAACATCCAGATTGGCAATTTGATCATTATCATTTATATAAACATCTGAAAAAAGATTTACATATTCTTCGCCTGAATAACAAGACTTATCATTAAAATGCACTTAGGAAAACTATCGGTTTTCCTACTTTCATTAACGTAGTCTCAGAATGACTTTGCATTGTGACAAATATTTGAATCAATTTTGATAACATGAATTGCATAGAGTTGTTCACCTAGTGTTTTGCATTCGGTACAAAGACGTTTAAAGTGTTCATAATCATCACAATTGCCGCTTAGTTTATATTTTATATGTGCTTCCTTTTTAATTTTTATAAGGTTAATAAGAGTACTATTAAACCATTTTGGAAAGGAAGATGATTTAATAAGTTTGATAGGAACATATTTTTGAATGACATATCTACAAACATAATAAAATTGATCAATAATAACATTAATATCGTTATTATCAAGATAATCATCCCAAGAAATATTTAAAAGAAATTTATTGATTTCGAAATAGTTGGCAGCTTTAAAATTGTATATTAAATCGCTGTAAGGTAGGGATTAAATTATAGTATACTATATGTGATGAATATTTATATTAAAAAGGGGATCATTCGATGTTAAAACATTAACGTTGGGAACATTTGAAAAAACTAAATCCAAATATGCGCCGCGGTTATTAGGTATTCCATTAACTTGCCGCAAATTATTAAATTCTAGCAATTCTGCTAAAATTTGAGCGTATGTGCATATGTTGTCAGTTGACAAGGCACTGTTATCATTCTGATTCCATGACGCATGGGGTAAATTAAAGTCCTCGCAAAATAAGAACTTGAAATTGGGATATAAGTTACACACTTGATCGAAGGATAAACAATAATCGACATAAGCTGAAGCATTTGATCCAGGTGGAATTTAAGCTGACGAAATAATAAAATTATCACAAATATTAATATAAAATACTTCAACGTTGGATTCAATGTTTACCTTCATGCTTTGGAGATGAGATCGAACCTCAATTATTACACCTCCCCCACGTGACTTACAGCTAGTGATACTAGATCGATCGCATCTGAATATAGTAAAATCACGGAGACCTAATTCACTATCACTAACTTAAGAATCTAACCATGTTTCAACAATTATTATAATGTCGTAATCATATAGTTTGGCATTTATTTTCAGATTATTAATCTTAGAACGAACTCCGCCCACATTCTGGAAGAATATTTTTAGTTTTTTGAATCAGCATTTAATTTAGCGGTTACGATCGACGGATTGCCATTGAAATACTTGATGATTAAGTTGTTTTCTCCATTTTCTTTGCTCCGCGCTAGTTCATCCTTTAATGATTTGAAGTGTTCTCGCTGTAGCTTGGTCCTATCACCAGAAAAACGAACATTGTCCACTTCTCTCGATGCCTTGAGCTAAATGCTGAATCTCGATCTTGAAAAAATAGTTTAATTAGTCTTGGCTTTAACGAAGGTTTTCCAATTTGATGATGGCTTTAATTGCAGATATATCGTTCTTGATTTTTATATCTGTAGATCCGGTCGATTCCGGCAGGTTATAAACCATAACATTTAAAAGACGCTGCTGTCGTTCTTTTATCTCTCCCACTATATTAGCTTCTTTCAGAATGTTGGGTGTGTCCGTTGTTAAAACACCTTCTAGTTTGAATAGTCGATCTTTTATGCCATTTATTTCCGCAAAAATGTCTTTCATTGCACTTTGAAACTCAGTCTTCCGCAAGTTCCTTTTTCAAAACGCCATCAATTGATGAAGATGAACTTTTGTGCCGAGTTTTTACTGATGAGTCACTGGGTAAATAGGTAAAGCAAACCCAGTAGTCATCTTCACGTTTTTTTGCTTCTTTTATATAATAATCAATTATATATAAAGTGCAGTTAAGGCAATCAGTAATAAACCATTTGTTGCATTTAAAACATTTAATCGATTCAGATCGAGGACTAATAGTTGATTTACAAGTATTAATACATGTGATAACCATGTTTATGTTTGAAATTCGAGTATAATAATTGTAACGAAACAAATGAATAAATTACAATATAAAAATAATGAGGGACACACACTTCACCTCATAGAATCGTTTATGAAGACTTTATAAACAAAAAAAGTAGACCACGGAAGGAATTAATGAAAGTGTATAAGATAAAAGACGGAAAGGTAAAATAAAATAAACAAAAATAATTGGATCAATGACCGCGAATTCCGATATAAATTCGACTATTTTTTCTAAAATAGTGGCCTCGTGTATGTCGCGCAAATACAGTGGAAATTTTAAAAATAAAAATCAACAAATATCATACGAAATAATTGTTAGATTTTTATGAAAATTTCGCATGACATATTGGAAGTTCTACGTTCTAGCCAAAAAGTGGGCATTCTTTAGTTATCTCTTTCTTCTCTACAATTTCTATTATATGATTTTAACGTTACGTAACAGCTAAAATAAAAAATCGTTCGGATCAAAAAATCTATGAAAATATTATTTAAATAAAAGTTATTCATTTTTGTATCCATATTCAGTGGGATAAGGATAGGAATTTTTTGATTAAACTTTGCACGAACGTTTAACAATTCTAAGATAGCAAATTGATAAAATTTAAAATAAAGATATAACACAAACATACTTTTTGTTAATAATAGGTTGATATTGAGAAATTTTATTAGAAGTGGCTTGTAATTCATATTGAATAGCTTGCAGTGTCTTTGAAAAATGCAGTAGGTTCTTTAGTTTTCTCCACATAATATCCCTTTCCGGACCAAAGGGTGAAATATCAGGAGATGTGATGGTTATGGCAAGATATTGACATGATTTTCAACATCATTATTTCTAGCGCCTTCTCACTATTTCTAACTACCTCTTTGACATTTAATACAAATTTTAAACTTTCCGGAAATCAGTTTATTTAAAAGAAATCCTATATTAAACAAGTATCATGTAGGTTCCAACTGAAATTCTATCACTTGGCTATCAATGGCGTCAACAATGACATACGCTACAATTTCGGGAGTAATGACTGAAAATATAAAGTGTAATAATAATAATAATAAACAGCGCACACCTGTGTAGACATAACCAAGTCTGTAAAATTATACACCTATAGTTGGCACAATAGTTCGAATTAATCAAGAACCCACCATCTCATAATAAATAAGAACCAGAGGCAGTTCTTGAATCTACTGAAGTTGATTGATGTTGCAATACCTCTGACACACAATATTAGCAAAACAGAGGCTGAAAAAGTAACCAAGTATGAAAATCTGGCGATAGAAATAAAGAACATCTGGAAACTAAACACAGTAGTAACTATCCCAATTGTAATATCCTCTAACGGTGTAGTCTCGCAGAAATTACAATAACATTTGGAGCGCTGTGAACTTCCGAAGTAACTTCTGACCCCCATCCAAAAAGCAGTAATACTACAAACATGTCATATAGTGCGGAAATTCTTAAATAATAGCTCAAGCTGAACTGCTTTGCTATTATTCAGATATAGGCTAAGATAAACAAAATAATAACAATAATAAACTATCTTTATTCCTACTAAAATATAGAAAAAAATAAGTGTATTATACAATTTTTGAACCAAAAAATTCTTCAAGACTATATGGTTCCAATTTTAGTAAGACTTCAATAATTTTCTTTTTGAAACTATTTAAATTGTTCTCCAATTTAAGTTCTTGTGACAAGTAATTGTAAAATTTTATACACCTGTACTCTGAGTTGGATATACAAAATTATTTTTATAGCGTGTGTTATGATGATGTAATTGTTTTTCGAAGAAAATATATGTTTCTGTTTCGAAACAAATAGTACATATTCAAGGATATATATCGCATAGATGGTTAATATTCTATTTTTCGAAAATAGTGTTCTACACGAGAACACAGGTTTTAGACCTAACATAGCTCTTAGGGTTCTCTTTTGTACAATAAAGATCTTATTTATCTGTGGAGAACTGCCCCAATGAATTATTCCAAACCTATATAACTCTCAAAGTTAGTGTGATAAAACAATTTTAAAATTGACAGATCAACACTCTCCTTTAATGTGCGAATCATCAAACTTGTTTTTTTTTTGAGATGTGTACTATATGATCGTTCCGTTTTAATTTATCATCAATATATATACCTAGGAATTTTTTATTTACAATTAAACCGTTACTTTCGAACCAACCAAATATCGATCTTGAAGTTTCTTCGCCGGTTTGACACAATTCTGGCATATTATAACCTTTGATTACGGCATTTGTTTTTATGATTTTGAAATTGGGATTTGTGTTTCATTCAAATAGATTATTGATATAAGTATTGAATAAAAGTGGACCTAAAATACTCCCTTGTGGGACCCCGCTAACAATGTCTAAAGCCTTAGAATGTGTAATGCCGGTTTCACGTCTAACCTGAACAATTTGTTTTCTTTCAGTTATGTAGGATTTTAGCCATTCATAGGCAACGCCCCTAATTACAATTTGTTGTAACTTTGTTAGAAGAATATTATAATCGACACAGTCAAAGGCCTTAGACATATCAAGAAGGACACCACAAGTTAAGTGACCTTCTTCGATTGATGAATATATGAATGTTGTCATATAGTGCCGTGTTACAATTTTTGTTGCTTGAGAATCCATGTTGGTATTCCAATAATATTTTATGTTTATATAGAAATAATCTTAATTGTTTTATTACAACATATTCATAAATTTTAGAAAAAAGTTCCTCTATATTTAATTTCATTTTCTGGGTCTCCGTTCTTAAATAATGGCACAACCTTTATCAGCTTTAGTTTGTTTGGAAAAAATCCGCTTTGTAGTGATTGATTTATTAGGAAACATAAATGATGGACTATACATTCTACACATAATTAACGATAAACGGCGATACGTCATCGATGCCACTACTTTTTTTCATTGGCATGGCTTGAATTACATTTTTTAGCTCGCATACTGTTATTGGATGGAGAAATATAGTATTATCAACTTTTTAATGTTAAAATTGTTTATATCAGCTAAAGAAGATTGTGTGATCATTTGATTATTTCCTGCATGAATAAAGTATTCATTTATTTTGTCTGGGTTTATAGTATTACCAATTTTAGGAAATGTATCTTTGTTCCCTGTTATTTCCTTGATAATTGACTAGGAAACTTTATTTTTATTTGTCGCAGTAGCTATTTTATTATTATAGTAGTTAGTCTTGTCTAATTTTAAATTGATATTGTATAATTTTTTGTAGTGCTTTAGAATAGGTAGTGATTCTGGATTATGTTTTGAAATTATTTCATACAAATTTAGAAGCCTTTTAAACTTCATTGTCTCATCTGAAATAAGGATCTGTACTATTTTATTTACTATTTTATTCAACTTTACTGGAAAACCATTATTAAAATGTATCAAAAATAAGTCCATAAAAAGATCAAATTGACAATCTAAATCTGTTATGTTATATATGTAAGTCCATAGATGTTCGTTCCTTAAACATTATTTAAACGCTTCAATATTTGTCTCCGTGAATAAACGTGTTTACACGAAATGCATATTTTGTTTTAATACAGCAGAAAAGCTTATTATTTATGTTTATGTTTATTAATCTTTAGCTTTCATTCCAAAAAAATAAATACATATGAATATACACAAATATAAAACAAAACGTACAAAAATTTTGACTGGATGAAGCTGTAACCTGTATTATGTATTTGGAAATTGATAGCATAAGTACAGTTTGTTATTATATTATCTATACAAAAGTTGCTATCGTTAAATATCCGTGTATATTCCTTAACTAGAAATACGCTACCATATGAATTAACTACTAATTTAAATTCATTGGATACACCATTTTTTTTAAATGAAATCTATATTAAAGTCACCTAAAATAAAATATTGGTTATTATTTAATGTTAAAATTGAAAACAGTAGTTCTAATTTAAAAAATATATATATATGCACTAGGTGACTTATAAATTATAAAAATTGTCACTTTTATTGTATGAAATATTATGCCTGATGCTGTACACTCGAAAGCATTTATCAAGGCTAAGTTATTTATATCTGTACGATCAGAATATTTACGTATATTAGTATTACTATAAATAGCAACACCGCCATGAATTTGAGTTTCGCGACAAAAGTGGGATATTAATTTATAATTTAAAATATTTCTTTATTTGTTCCACAGTTTGTCAGTATTCTGATAAACATAAAATGTGGATATCGTGATTTTTTAGAAACAGCTCAAGTTGATTTAAACAATTCCGCATAGACTGAATATTCAGGTGCATTAAATTTATTTTGTGGTTGTAATGTTTTATATCACCGTTGTTTTCTTGCGAATCTAATGAAAAAAAGGGTTGATGTGTATTCCTCGGGCCATGTAGACGGGTCCTTCAGCCTTTCTAAGTCACATGCCGGTACTCTACAACTTTAAAGGACAAATATTCCGCAGAATCTCTTGATTAAAGAGATCTTTGGCATTGAATATTATTGATTTTTGTTTTGTTTTTCAATAATGCCTTGATGTCATCTTCGGTAGTGGATGGATGAAACCGGGTAGAGTGGACGAAGCTATATTTATATAGCTTATATATATATATATATATGAAACAGAGCAATTAAACCTTTGGTCAACATTTAAATTCCCAAAACGCCACTACTTAACAGCAAGGTACAACTTCTGAAAAATGGGAACTTGTTAATTATTGCAAAAGAAGACAGTGAACTATTCTTGGCACAGCCAAAAGTGGCGTTCAACAAAATATCTTCATGTGTACATGCTGGATCCTAAACTCACCAACTATCTTCATACGAGTGGATTTGATAACGTAACGAGCGACATCCAGAAGAGTACTCTTTTTTTAAAGTAGGCGTTCCATCAAACCAATTTGAAATTGTGAGTTATCTTGCGTTTTTGTTTATCAGATTCTTATATTATATGTGTAACATATATCGTGCCCCTTCAGGAGGGAAACAATATTTAATAGATACACGGGCAAGTTTTTGATAATACAAATTGGTTTCTTTTAATATGAGAAAAAATTATTGTTTAGATAATGTTTTCACCAACATAGACGTTAATCTAATAAAACTTATCATTATTGAAACTGATTTATCAGATCATGTGCGATTGAAAAAATTAATTGGGACTTTATATCGTATTTTTCAACAAATATAAATCATAAGTGGGATCGAGTGTTAAGTATCCTAATTAATAATGTGCAATTATGCTTTCCGTGTAAAATCATTAAATCTAATAATTGTAATTTAAGATGGTTAATAAAATTCATTCAACTGAATTAAGAGACACACGGAATAAATTTAGAAGTCATTATAGAGAAGCTATTTGTAATACTAAAAAGCAGATAGCTGGTAAATATATAAGTAAGGTACCAAATTAACCAAAGGCAATTTGGAAAGTAATTCATTTTGCTAGAAACAATTTAAACAAAGCGAACGCCTGTGACCTAACTAGTAATAAATTTAATCACTTATTCTGTACTATAGCGAGTTCCCTAATTAATAAGCTACATGATTTACAGTCATAGTTAATGTTCTGACATATATGGTTTGTCGGTCGTACATATTAAACATGTTATAAATTTAATTAACATTCCAATTACTAATCTCATAAATGAATCACTAGAAAGTGGTACTTTTCAAACGCTCTAAAATTTTCCAAAGTGTTACCTATATATAAAAAGGCCGATGAACAGGATATAAATAACTATAGACCTATCTCTCTACTACCCACACTCTCGAAAATAATTGAACTCATAATGAAACGGCAAGTATTATCTTATTTTAAAACCCTCGCACTTTTTAGAAAAAATCAGTTCGGTTTCAGATCTCGAATGTCAACAATGGACGATGTAATTGCTCTCTGTGAACAGATCATGTATTCTTTACAAAAAGAAGAAAGTATCCGTTGTGTCTTTTATCGGTTTGAGCAATGCATTTTACTGTGTCTCGCATGATCTGCTGATAAAGAAGCTTAAGGCCTACAATTTTTATCTTGGTATTATAAGACTAATTACTTCCTATTTAAGCAACGGACAACAATCTGTCTTTTTTAACAATTAGATTTCAGAAACTAGGCAAATTAAGTATGACATATCTTGTGATGGAACAAATTACACAATTGTCGACGTTGTAATTAATAATTAATAATGAAGAAAAAACAACTATACACAAAACATGTGCAAAATACGCTAATGCATTCATTATAGAAGGGGATAAATTGACGGTAACAAATATTGTAAAAGAGAATATTAGGTTAAAAAAAGATTCACATCCAGTTTATGTAAAACCATTTAGACTACCACAATCTCAGCAAATCGAAATTGACAATCAAATTAATAAAATGCTCAGAGATGGTATAAATGAAGAAACGAGATCAAATTGGTCTTCGCCCTTATTAATTGTTCCTAAGAAAGGTGTTCTAGGTAATGTTAAGTGGAGAATAGTAATTGATTATAGACAATTTAACAAAAATATCGATTTCCTTTACGGAAATTTTAGATTTATTGTCAGGAGCGGTTTATTTTTCTCATTTAGACTTATCACAGGGTTACTATCAAGTCGAATTAGATCAAAACAGTAGAAAATGCACAGAATTCACTACAAGGAAAGGTCAATTTCAAATGACAAGGTTACCAATGGGGTTAAAAATCAGCCCTAGTTATTTTTCCAGAGTAATGACTATAGCAATGTCAGGATTAAACTACGATGCATGTTTCGTACATCTTGATGACGTAATTGTATTTGGCAATAACTTATAGCGACATAACCAAAATTTAGTAAAAGTATAAAACAGACTTCGAAACGTAAATCTAAAATTAAATCCTTCGAAATGTCAATTTCTGAAAAAAGAAATATTATATTTAGGTCACGTTTCAGCTGAAGGTATATCACCAGATCCAAATAAAGTTAGTTCTATTCTTAACTATCCTATTCCACAAAATACAGATGAATGTAAACAATTAGTAGCTTTTGCAAACTACTACCGAAAATTTATTCCAAATTTCGCTCAAATTGCAAATCAGCTAAATAAATTAAGCAAAAAGGCAATACTATTTAAATGGGATGAAAACTGCCAAAAATCATTTGAAACTCTTCAAAACTGTTTAGTCAGTCCACCAGTTTTACAATATCCTAATTTTTCACACGATAACGAATTCATTTTAACAACAGATGCTTCAGGTTTTGCGATAGGCGCGGTGTTATCAAACTCAGACAATAAACCCGTAGCGTATGCTAGCAGAGCTTTGAACAAGGTAGAATTAAATTATGCAAATATAGAGAAAGTGCTCTTAGCTATCGTTTGGTCCGTAAAACATTTCAGACCGTATTTATATGGACGAAAATTTAGGGTACTTACAGATCATAGACCGTTAATTTATCTTTTTGGGATGAATAATCCATCATCCAGATTAACTAAATTTAGATTAATATTGGAGGAATTTGATTTTTCTGTAGAGTATGTAAAGGGGAAGGAAAATACAACGGCAGATGCTTTATCGATAATTAAAATTAATTTAAATGATCTTACAGATATAGCAAATAACGTCAATGTAAACGTAGTGACAAGATCAAAACAGTACAGAAATGATTATAACGAATCAGTAAAAGTTGTAAGTGAAATTAGCAATGATCCGACCGGCCATCCGGGACTTGTCGAATTACTAAAGGCACCAAAAAACTCAATTGAATTAAGACATATCTCAAAACGAAAGTTAGAAACTTATGGTAACGAACAAGAGGTAAAATCGGGAAAAATTATATATGACAAAAGATTAAGGGTAATCTATATTAATCTAGGCTTTCGATCAGCACCAGCCTTAGACGCGGTGTTGAGAAGTTTAGAAAGAATTTGTAAGGAAAATAAAATTGCGCAATTATTTATAGTAAAAAGTCCGGCAAATTACCAATTAATAACCCGATTGGCAAAACAAATTAAAAAAATAAGAGAATTAAAAATTAAAGTATGTGTTATAAACGTAGCAACACAAATTGAATGTAAGAAAACGCGACAAGTGATACTGAATGATTTCCATCTACTCCCAACAGGAGGTCATGCAGGTATAAGTCGTATGTATGCAAATACAAAACGATATTATTTTTGGGAGAGGCTAAAGGAAGACGTTAGTAAATTTGTTCAAAAATGTGATGACTGTCAGAAGTAAAAACATTCGAGATCTCACACTGAACCTTTAACAGTTACCAGTACTGCTTCTTCAGCGTTTGAAAAAATTTTTTGGTCCTTCGAGCCGGATTTTATTCAAAAAGTTTTTGAATGTCAGTGCATATCATAGTGTGAACGGTTCACGACTAGTCCGTTCGAGTTACAAAGACGACGGTTTCGAGACAACAAGCGAGGAAGGAGCCGCGCAGGTCATCAAAGTTAGCGGAGGCGGAACGTCATCATCATCGCCGGGTTGTTCAGCAGTCAGCAGCCAGCGAAATCAATCAGAGTTTCGGTGAGTCCCATCAATCCATTTCCTTTATTGCATATCTATATCGTGTATCAAAATGGCTGAGATTTCTCCGGAACTTTCGTCACAATTAGAATTATTGTCACAAAAGCATGCGTATATTCAACGAGAATTACATAATCTAGAACAATTTGTTAATAACGCAACAGACGTTAACGATATTATTGAAGACCTCAAGTGTGACTTAATCGAAATTAGCAATTATATAGGCGAATATAAACAGCTTGAGGCAAGGGCATATGATCCCGATTTTAGCGATAAATTTGTAAATATTAGAAATTTAACAAGTAAATATCATGCATTGGCTCGTCGCGTACCTGCGCAAAATATTCAGTTACCTGAAATTAAAATACCCACCTTTAGTGGAAATTGTAAAGAGTGGTTGTCATTCAAAGACACATTTTATTCCGTAATTGATAGTAATGAAACGTTATCAAATTCTCAGAAGTTGCAATATTTAAAATCTGCACTTCGCGGCAATGCCGCAGAAGTAATTAGAGGCTTAGAAGTAACTGAAAATAATTATACAGCTGCAGTAGAAATTTTAAAAGATACATTCCAAAACAAGCGAATTATTGTGAATAGTCATCTTAAGGAATTATTTAATATACCAGTTATCGCGGAGAATGATTTATAGTCTTATAGAATTGTTTTAAACGCTGCTTCACAACATGTACGTGCATTAGCGTCAATCGACCGTCCTGTACAATATTGGGATGATATGTTAGTATATTTAATTGTTAGTCGTTTACCACCTATGGCGAGAGCGGAATGGGAAAGTAAATTAGCAGAGGACGAACTAGCTAGTTTTGAAAAGATTAAAAAATATTTAATTAAAAAATGTCAAATGCTAGAGGTAATGCAGGACTCAAAGATAAGGGTAGATAATAAAGGGACAACAGGTCCTAAATTTACAAAGGAAATTGTTTGTTTCATGTGCAAGCGCGATCATGTTATCTTTCAATGCGATTCTTTTTTAAAACATAATGCTAAGAAAATGTTAGAGCTAGGTCGTACGAAAAACCTATGTACCAATTGTCTAAGGCCAGGTCATGTAAATTTAGAGTGCAAGTCTAACAAGACTTGTAAAAATTGTAATAAAAGGCATAATTCACTGTTGCATATCGATCAACAAGTAGCTCAAGCGAGCGCATTGCAGTCACAGGGATCAACGGTAAATTTAATAACAAAGAAATGTGCAAAAGGGTTAAACCTAAAGTCACGGCCGCAAACCAATGCTATAGCAGGAATAGGGGCGAATACAGTTGTAACTAATCAGTCAATCAAAGCAACAGTGTGTTCAAGAATAAACTCATTTTCTTTATTAGTGGACTTAATGGTAATAGAGGAGTTAAATAATATCATTCCAGGAAATTTTGTTGACACAAAACAGCTAAATATTCCAACAAATATTTTATTAGCCGATCCCACATACCATACGCCCGATGAAATAGACTTGATTCTAGGGGGAGAATTGTACCATAAGGTGTTTACAAACAATCATAACAATATTTATTTAATCAATGGGAATTTAGCACTACAAGAGACTAAATTTGGGTATGTAATTAGTGGAAGGGTTGATCAAATCAGTCAGTCGAATACAGTATCGTGGGCTAAACTAGATTCACAAGTTAAAAAATTTTGGGAGATTGAAGCGGTAGATTTGAAAAAGGGCACTAGATCGTCAGAAGACATTTTATGTGAAAATTTCTTTAAAAAAACGTTAAATAGGAACAGAGAAGGACGTTTCGAAGTTGCTTTGCCATGGAAAAAGGATACAATGGAATTGGGTACATCGTATAATGTAGCGTATAAACGTTTGATATCATTAGAAAACCGCATGAATAGGGAACCGCAATTTAAACGGTTGTACAATGACTTTATGAACGACTATTTAAAGTTAGGTCACATGACAAGGGTAAATTTAAATAACCAACAATTGTTAGATTCATATTTTTTACCACATCATGGAATTATGAAAGAGAACAATTTAACAACGAAATTAAGGATGGTATTTGATGAAAGTGCTAAATCTAGTTCAGGTCACTCATTAAACGATTGCTTGAATAAAGGACCTACTCTGTAAAATGAGTTAGTAGATATTTTGACTAGATTTAGAACTCATCAAATTGTTTTCACCGCGGACATACAAAAGATATACAGACAAATTAAGGTTAGACCACAAGATTGGACCTATCAGCGGATACTATGGAGATTCGCTCCAAATCATAAAATTGAGGCATATGAATTAAACACGGTAACCTATGGTACGTGCTGGGCGCCATATTTAGCGGTTAGGTGTTTAAATCAGCTGGGATACGAATGTGAGGATAACAAAACATGTAAGGTCATACAAAATGATTTTTACATGGATGATCTATTAACGGGAGCATCGTCAATAGAGGAAGCTAAGTCAATTAGAAATAGTATAAGAATTACGTTATCTAAGGGAGGATTTAAATTACATAAATGGGCTTCAAACGATCAAGCATTGATTAGCGATCTTGAGTCGCACTCTGATGGGGAAAATGTAGTTATTCCCACAGGGTCGTATATAAACGCGTTAGGTATTAAGTGGGATTCAAATTTAGATTTACTTGTATATAATAGTTTCAATATTAGGCTAAACAATAAAATCACGAAACGAAATATTCTTTCGTCAATAGCGCAATTTTTTGATCCTTTGGGTTTGCTTGGACCAACAGTAGTACTAGCAAAGTTAATTTTACAGCATTTATGGCAGTTACATTTAGATTGGGATCAAGTCGTGCCAAAAGAAATGGAAATTAAATGGCGCCAATTAGTTTTAGAATTAAACAAACCTATAATTATTCATGTGCCTAGAAAAGTAGTCACAGCATTTAACGCAATAACTGAAATTCACGCATTTGGTGATGCAAGTGAGCGGGCGTACGGGGTAGCAAAATATGTCCGGTCTATTACTTCTGATGGGAAATCTAACTGCGTCCTATGGTGTGCAAAATCTAAGGTGGCACCATTAAAGGTAATAAGTTTACCTAGGTTGGAACTTTGCGCTGCGGTTTTAACGGCGCAATTAGTTCAAAGAGTTAAGACTCAATTGCCAAACTGTAATCGCGTACGTTATTATTCCGATTCGCAAATAACGATGTCATGGATAAAGGCAACGTCAAAAATCTTTAAAACGTTTGTTGCCAATAGAGTAGGGCAAATTCATAACCTATCAAATCCCACTGAATGGTATCATGTAGCAGGTCATGAAAATCCAGCAGACCTTATTTCTAGGGGTTGTTGTCCTGGGGAGTTAAAAAATAATTCATTATGGTGGAATGGCCCATCAATACCGATAAAGAGTTACTAGAGTTTATACCAAACTCCGATCATAGCAATTTAGAGTTACGGGCGGCTTTTACAATACAGGAAGATAAATATGACATATCATGGGTTAAACGTATATCAAAATACTTAAAAATACGTAGAGTATTCGCGTGGATGTTAAGATTTATAAGCAAATGTAAGGGAAATCACCAAAGGCGTGAACATGAATTAGAGATAAATGAAATAGAAGAGGCAGAAATCAAATTATTACAAATGATACAATATACTCATTTTAATGCGGAATTAGAAGCCTTGAACAAAGGTCAGAATATTAAACCAAAAAGTAAATTGTTGTGTTTAAATCCATTTTTGGACAAGAATGTATTAATGAGGGTTGGCGGACGGCTTCGACATTCAAAATTACCATTTGATGTTAAACACCAAATATTGCTCCTAACAAAACATTATATTACAAATTTAATTATAACAGAATGCCACGAAAAATCGTTACATTCGGGTGCACAAGGAACCCTAGCGTACATAAGAAACAAATATTGGATCATAGCAGCTCGTGACGCAATTAGGAAACACAACTATCAATGTATTATTTGTTTTAAAGCGAAACCGACAGCAAAATCACAAATAATGGCAGATTTGCCAAATTATCACGTAGAACAATTACGTCCTTTTGTAAGAACAGGGTTAGATTATGGGGGGGGCATTTTTGTCAAAGAGAGTCGGCGTCGAAATAGTAAATCGGTTAAAGCTTACATTGCATTGTTCATATGCATGGTCACCAAGGCCATTCATTTAGAAATCGTAGGCGATTTAACAACCGATGCATTTTTAGCAGCTTTGCGACGTATGATTTCACGAAGAGGGATGATTAAAGAGTTATTTAGCAATAATGCGACAAACTTTGTGGAAGCAAACAGGGAACTCCAGTCAGTAAATAACTTTTTAATTGAAAGTAACGAGGCAATCACAAAAGAATTAAGTGAACTTAATATTTCGTGGAAGTTTATTCCAGCCAGAGCACCGCATTTCCTGGGTTTGTGGGAAGCGGGTATTAAACAAGTTAAAATGCACCTTAATAAAGTAACGAAAAATGCTAATTTAACATATGAAGAAACGCATACGCTTTTGACACAAATCGAAGCCATTTTGAATTCGCGTCCTTTACAACCCCTATCAAACGATCCAAACGACTTATCTGCCCTCACACCAGCACATTTCCTTATTGGTGAGTCCTTGCAAGCCCTACCGGAACGAGACCTTAGTGACGTTAACATGACAAGATTGTCCAGATAGCAACATATTCAGCAAATTAAGCAACACTTTTGGAACCGGTGGCACAAGGAGTACCTGCAGGAGTTGCAACCTAGAGGGCGATGGCAGCAGAAGCGTACCTGGCAGCCAACAACAGGGGAGCTAGCCCTTGTACGAGAGGATGGAATGGCGCCATGCAAATGGAGAATGAGACGCATTGAAGAGGTCCATCCAGGGAAAGATGGACACATCCACGTCGTGTCGCTCCGCACCCGAGCAGGAGTTGTGAAACGACCTATGGTGAAAGTGTGCGTCTTTCCAAGAACTGACGTATAAATTCTACAATAAGTGCACATAAAAGCTAAACAAGTGTAAATATTTCGAACTCTAAGACATTTTTTTCATTGTAATTAAATTTTCTCTCTGTAAATAGTAGTTTAGGACTGTTTTAATATTTAATATTGGTTTTTGTATATATGGATCTCTAGCTAATTGTTAGAAATGTAAACGTATGAATTTTTTTTAATTGATACATATCAACGGGGTGGAGGATGTTGCCGGAATACAAATAAAAGTTTCCGAACGTGGGACCCAGGCACCGAACAAGCGGCCCGCGCGCTAGAGGAAGAGCAATTAGGCGATAAGAACGTTTCACGCCAAAAAAGTGCAGTCTTTGTCATTGACCGCCAGATAAACACCGAGGGAAGATTAGCGGCAACAGGGAAAGTTACCACCTCCTTCAGATCAAGAAAGGACCAATGGGAAGGGTGGCACTCCCTACTTCAACTAGGAAAAAGAAGTTCCCCCACGAAAACCGAGTACCCCGAGAGAGAAATAAAAAAGCAACAGAACTCGACAAGATATTCTCGCAACAACATATTATTATTATTACACTGTGTGTATAGTTAGAGATCCACATATTTGCGTTTAAGTTCAATTAAATATTAATGTGGTCAATTCTCGAGTTTTAATGTTTTACATTAATGGTCCTTCGAAAAGTTATTAAAGTCACAACAACAGTATTCATTACACGCCGGTGGTGGCGCATCGGTTACGGGCCCGAACTGACGTGCAGCAACGTTGATTCGGGTCAGTAGTCGGATGGGTGACCGGTACCATTCACCATTGGGATACAATTAATGGTGCTTTAGAGTGACGGGGGCGATCCTTTAAAGTAACAAGCTCATTTACACACACACAAATACCCAAATGACACATGGCGTGGTCGATAGCCTAACACTACTACTACTACTACTACTACAGTATTCATTCAGAAACAAAATATACACCCTATGCATTAGTATTTGGTTAAAGTTGTATATTACCAAGTAATATTATTAGCAAACGGCAACCTATTTATAATTTTAATAATTATGCTAATGTATTAAAGTACAGACTGAAATCAGCATGGGACGAAGCAAGAGAACATTTACTTGAATCTAAACTAAAACGAAAAAATAAATTAGATGTACAAGCCAAAAATGTTAGTTATAAGTTTAATGATAAGGTATTATTAAGGAATGATGTAATAAGTTCATGGCGTCTAACAACAGCATCACTTTACATGGCGATTCTGCATTTTTATCACTTTACAATCTCAAGGATCTATTTTAGGGCCTCTGTTATTTTTAATTTACATAAACGATCTCCCAAATCAACAAAATATAAATAATGCTATTTTCTTCGATGATGACTCCACTGCCACAAGTTGCAGAATTATCTAATACACATTAAACTCTTTGAAGACTTGGACTGCTAAAAATAAACTATTGTTAAACGAAAATAAAACCCACATGTTTCGGTACAAATCCTGCGCTAATTGAACTTCTCTCATTTTTCTGAGTTCATCATTGAACCAGTTGATTTTTTCTTTTCTGTTTAAATCTGTTTTGATATGTTTAATATACAACCACATATTTATACAATTAGTTAATGTGTCAAATAAAAAATTCCACTTTTTATTTATATCCCACAGTGTATTAATGACGAAAGCCCAGTTTACCCTACACAATAGATCAAAGTATCTGTATTTACCCCCAGGTGTTTTTTTTCCTAACGAGGTGGTGTCGCTTAGCGTCCATGCACTGCGGTCTCCTTGGCCCTTTTTTGCGCCTCTGGATGTTTTACTTCTTTTGAACTCATGTATCTTCTAATAAGTCCAGGAGTTTTAACTGTTCTACAGGAAGCATGGGCTTCCCGAGATTCGCCTTACGTTCTTGTTTGTATTTTCGCAAGTGCACAGTAGGTGTTGGGGAGTTTCCTCTTCTTCCAGACACCCACGGCATAGGGGGCTTTTCTCAATGCCCATCCTATGTTTGTGTTTGTTCAGGTCACAGTGTCCAGTGACTAGTCATGTGACTTTTCTTAGTTTCAATCTGCTCAGTCTAGACAGCTTCAACATGCTGTCAGGTACCGGACCATCTAGGAAGAGTCTCTTATGCCTCATTCCATTTTGGTTTTGCCATGCCTTTTTGTGCCCCTCTTCTAGCTTGCGTCGGATTATTTCCTTTCCGGTTTCATGGGGTATACCGACAGCGGGTTCAGGTCCTATGAATTCACCTGCTGCTCCTTGTTTAGGTCCTTGGGTATCTATACTAGCTGTGTTTTTCTTGTTGTCGCCAGTGCGTCCAGTCTATTTATGCAAGTCATGACCAGCCTGGACTGCACTATCGGTGAGGCAGCGCTTTTATGGCTGCCAGGCTATCTGTCATAATGGCAATTGGTTCTTTTTTAAGTCCCGACTCCATTACGTGATGAGCACACCAGTTAATAGCGGCTATTTCGGCTTGGAAGACAGAGGCATGCTTCTCCAGAGCAATCGCGAATTGTTTGCTCTGATTGCAGCCTCCATAGATACCAGCCCCGGTTCCTTTATATTTTTGGCCCCGTCTGTGTACCATATGGTTCCTTTGTTCGTATTCGGGTATGTTCCATTTTTCAAATCACTCCGCTGTGGTATGATCGTTTTAAGTCTGCGGGATGGGTGTACGATTTTAGTGAAATCGAAACTCATTTTTAGTGTCTCTTCTTCTTGTAGTACTTTAAATGTTGACGGTCTTGATTGCCCTAAATTTAAAGTGTGTCCATTTTTGTGCATCCTATAGGCTGCCTGTCTAGCTTCCATCATTACAAATAGATGTAGTGGTGGTAGCGATAATATGTGTTCCATGGCTACCGTGGGTGTTGTCCTCATTACTCCAGTGATCAGCAGACATGCCTGTCTTTGCACTCTTTCAAGATTTACTGCTGCACTTTTGGTTTAGGTCTTTTCTCCCCAAACGAGCGCCGCGTATGTCACTATAGGTCTTATGACCACAGTATATAGCCATTTGGTCATACTGGGTCTCAGTCCCCATGTGCGTCCTACCATTTTTCTGGTCGCAAAAAGTCCTCTCATGGCCTTTTTACTGATGCTCTCTAGGTGAAAGTTGGAGTTTAATCTGGTATCAAGTATAATCCCTAAATATTTTACTTCATTTACCCGCAACTGTTATTGGTCTATAAATTTTCGTAAAGTGTGATGAAGATACGGTTTTGATACTCACTGACATGGAAATATCTAAATGGTCTGATAAGAAAGTGTCGACACATTCCATATGTATGTCATGTACGGCTATATTTGTGAAAACATTGTCAATGCAACTGCTTTTACGTGTATTAAAAGTCACTAGTTTATGCAAGTTAAAACATAAGAAAGCATCTAATAAAATAGTTTTCTTGTAGCCATTGGAATTAAATTGAATATTCAAGCATATTTATTATATTATACTTATTATAACATTAAATTTGTTATAGTGGAGTAAATGTACAAAAAAACATGAATGAAATTCTCGAAATCCCCAGAAGGAGATCTGAAAACACACATGATGTAAGTATTATGTTGCGATAATTCAGTTTTTTCAACTAATAAAACTAACGTGATCTCATTATAGTTACGGCAAGCTGTTTCTTCCACTAATTTTTATGGTATAAGTAGTTGTTCCGGTTGATTTATTTGTATGCTGCACTTTTGTGTGCATAATGTGTTTCATTTATCAGTTATAACTGATAATAATTATAAGAAAATTTCTCCATCAAAGGAATTTTAAATATACAGTCTGTTCCACAACAGCGTACGGTTCCGCATTGTATTAATAGGTGGCGCACAGATGTTAGGTTATGTTTTACCGATTATCTGAACAGTTCAGAAGAATGCTTTGAAGTTATATCGGTAGTGTGACTTGTTTTGTCTGTAACACAGCAGAATAAACACAATGGGTGCTACGTATGCAAGTCGTTTTGAAGCAGTGTTTCTTTGCACACATCTGAAAGGACCGAAAATGTCGTATGCAGCTGCCGGCCGCTACATTAAAAAGTCAGAGGGGTTCGTTAGGAAGTGGGTGAAACGTTACAACGAAACAAAAAGTGTTGACGACCTGCCGGAACGTGGCATCCGGCGCTCAACGACGAAAAAGGATGACAAAGCTATCATCAAGATATTTGAAAAGAATCCTGGGTGTTCGTTACGGCGAACACAAAATCTCTTATTGAAAAAGGGTATAGAAGTGAGCCTTAATACTATTAGACGACGATTGCTTGATTCCGAATACGGCTGGCGGTCCACAACGTTAAACCTTTTTTGAGCGAAAAGCACGTCGAAAAACGGTTGGAGTGGGCAAAGGCTAATATTGATTGTGATTTTTCCAATGTAATCTTTACTGATGAATCATCCTTTTGGGCCTGGAGTACCAGAAGGTATGCGTGGTCAACTCGTCACAATCCCTTTATTCAACGTACAGTAAAACACCCAGTGAAAGTACATGTGTGGGGAAGCTTCTGTACACAAGGATTTGGTACATTACATCTCTTCACAGACAATCTGAATGCACAGAAAATTAATATGATTTATCATAAGTATTTACTGAAGTCCGCTCAAAGATGGTTTGGCTCAGATAATAGTTCATGGGTGCTACAAGAGGATAACGACCCAAAACACCGAAGTCGTGCATGTACGGAGTGGAAACGTGAAAATGGCATCACTACAATGGATTGGCCTTCTCAATCGCCTGATGCCAATCCCATCTAAAACGTATGGGCAGTCATGAAGGTCAAACTCAGAGAAAAGAAGATTTTTAATTTAAAGCAACTCGTTCGTAATATATGGGAAATCTGGAGATCTCTTCCTCAGATAATGGCTGAAAATTTCGTGGAAACATGCCCCGACGCTGCCAGGCCATACTCAATAACAAAGGAGATTTGACAATTTACTAAGTAAACGCATTTTAGTTTATGGAATGTATTAATAGATCTAAATAAAATTTTTAACAATTTTGTGTTTTTTTATGAGAAACAGCCCGAATGCTGTTGTGGAACAGACTGTAAAAAAAATATTTCATCATTATAAAAAAAATAACTTTGTTGTAATACATAATTATTTATATTAGCATAAAAACACCATGATATTTGAAAATATTTTCATTTGGATTAAAAAAATGTAATGAATGATAAATAAAAAGGAAATAATTATTCTTATGTTTGTTTCTTGTGCCTGATTTTTTATTTCTATTTTTGTTATTTTAAAAATAATAATATTTTGTTTGAGTTTTCTTTAATAATCGTAAGACATTATGTTATCGGCCTATCTGCGTCATGGGACGCGCATTCTTACTTGGGTTAAACCTAAATTGCCATGACGTCACAAGCGGAAATCCCCATAGTGTTTTTCGCGATTTTTAGCGAAACCGCGCGCTACACTAAATCCCCACAAATGTCATCATTGAGCCTGGAAAATTTCCTATAGAATAGTTATAGTTTCATGTTAAGCCTCATCTGAATTACGGCCAGGGGAAATTATTTCAAATATTAAATATTATTAAATATTAATTATAATTATAATACTGCAATTAGGATATAGGAAATCTGCATATTATTTTTTTGTATATATTCTTTCACGGTTTTACGATACAATACTATGCATAAACAATCACATCACATTCCCTATACATCTAGACAAATTTTCGTAATATTCGAATTAGTTTTACATTCGCGATTTCATCAAATTAATTTGCTGTTATTGTTATAATATTTGTTTATTGATAGAATTGTGTAATATATTATAGATGCAGAATCTGATTCCCATTTTCGTACTTTGAGGGTAGAGCACGTTTTGATTGTTTGTTTTGTTTAGATTTATTTACATTGTTTTGATTAACTTAAACTCGCCATAAGTCTTATTCTATTAATTCACCGTCGGACAAAATAATGCGAATGCCAAACTATAATTTTAGATTAATAAATCATAATATTATTGTGATAAGAAAATCTTTATCGTTGTGATTTTCTAAAATACCACAGGTTAATTTAATAAAGTTAACCTAGATTTCTTTCAACGTAAACCATATATCTCAAGGCACAGAATAATATATGCTACTAATAAACTTCACATAATTCATAAATATATGCAAAGATTTTGTTGCCATTATGGTTTATTTAGAGCGCTTTGTTGTGATGCGGTACACAAGCTAAGAAGAAATGGCTAATTGTCCGAAAATTCGGTAGGGCGCAACCGGATCGCCCAGGTATCCTATAAATTATTAAATATGGCGAGCGACGATGCTGGCTCTGAAGAAAATATATCTGAAAATAAAGTGTGTACTTACAAATATTGTAAAAAACCGGTCATTAGAGAAGTCGTAGAGTGTAGTGAATGTGGTGCATCATTCCACCCTGGATGCTTTACTAAGGGAAAGAAGGACTCACAACCTAACCACGTCTGCACAATTGAAGGCAACTCCAACACAGCACTTATACAAAAAGTTTAATATCTTAGCAAGATCGTATCAAAACTAGAAGAAACTATTAAACTACTTGCAAATAGTAACCATTATCTGATCATAAACAATAAGTATTTATTGGATAGGTTAACAAACCTCGAAAATACGTCACCAAAATTAGACGGTAATAGAAATGGTGGAATTACAGATTTAATAGTGGATGATAACAACACTAATTCACAGATGGAGGAAGCCTCTAAATCCTAATCAAATTCTAATGGTAAACAAAAGCAAGAATTTTCAAAAAGAAATAATTCGATATCTGAAAGCCAAAAAAACGTAAAAAAATAAATAAAAATATATAATAATAATAATAATAATAATAATGTTTATTGGTGCTATTAACATTTTACATGTTTTACACAAGGCTTAGTAATTGATTTTTATAATCATCATCAAGGTAATAGCAGATGTATACATTAATATTATAATAAATATGCAAAACATTCAAAGTACAAGTTAAAATACAATTTAAAATGACATTACAATTATTAAAAACACAACAATTTTTGTTAATAATGATAAATAAAATATATATACAAATAATAAATTGAGAAATAGATAGCTAAAAAATATAAAATTTGCCGGGACTAGATTATGGGAGTTGACAAGTACTCATCAAAAGAGTAGAATGCTTGTTTAGTCCCACAACTAAAAAACGCGTTAAATGGAGTAATGGAAACAAAAATAATGAAAACACAGAAGCAACAGAAAAATAAGTCTGGAAGAAGGTCCAAGGGAGGCGCGAAAGAAGACAACGAAACTCAATGTTGGGAACTGGGAAATACGAAGATCCAACAGAATTAACGGCAGCAGCATGTACAGTTTGGTATTTCTTAGGCAGAGCCAATATAACTACAACCGAATCTGACGTTAAAAACTATATAAATAAATACATTTGTTCTAATGATTCAATCCAGGTTACGGAAGTGAAAATACGAAATGAAAACGAAAAGGCATTCAAGATAGGAGTTGAGAAAACATACGAACAGAAAATGAAAGATGCAGAATCATGGCCCAGTAATATAAAAATACAACCTTATTCTTTTTTAGCGGAAAGAGTAAAAATAAAAAGGCAAATACCACAAATGCCACAGGAACGGAAGAAAAAATAATATCCCCCATACATTTGTCCGCTTGTTCAATTAATAATTCAAAACATAAAATTCAAGCCATGTAAATTTTCAAAAAAATGTAAACTTCTCGCAATTACAGAACATTTGCAGAATCACACCAGTCTCCAATTAAACGCAATAGAAAACTTTAATCTGGCAACTTCATACTGTCGAGTACCAGAAGAACATCGAGAAACAGCTTAAGGAGGATCAGTTTTATATGTGCATAAAGATATACAATACATTGTGAGATCTGATATCAATTCTACAGTAACTGCTAAGTCATTTGAGTGCGCGTCAATCCAGTGGAAATCATATAAAACAGTATATGTTTGTGTTGTAATTTATAAACAACCGGACAAAATAATACAAAAGTATTTCTGAATAAATTAGGGACAATCATGCAAAAACGTTGTATATTTTATCACGAGTGATTTTAATATTGATATTAATAAATATACTCCTGAATCAATTGAATTTAAAAATCAAATTGAAACCTTTCAAGCAAATATTATTATAAACACTCCTACTCCTACGAGAATTTTCAATAATAAAGCATCTATTTTAGATAATATAATAACAAATCTCGAGCAAAATTATCACACGGATGTATTTGAAATGCATATATCAGACCATCTTGCCCAAAAAATTCAATAGATAGAAAAACATATCAGAAATGTTAATACCATTACTCGCAGATCATACATTATATTGAAAACTTTGGAGGTTTGTTTAATTCCAAAATTGATCAGAATTTAATCTATAAAAATTCAGAGAGTGTTGATTCAAATTGGATTATTTTTATGGAGATTATAAGTAGGTCATTAAATGAAGCATGTCTTAAAATTTTAATAAATACGCATAAGAAGAAACGAAGAAATAAATATAATACATCTAAAATCAATAAATAAACAAAACACTTCGTTTGCGCATAACATCGAAACAAATCAAAACACATTGTTTCTGCATCCTACCTACGAAATCGAAATATTCAATATTATAAATTCTTTAAAAAATAATGCAAGTTTTGGTTTTGACGAAATTCCCACAAAAATGTTAAAATTATTAGCAATAGATCTCATCACCCCAATTACATATTTAATAAATAAGTGCCTAGAAAATGGGATTTTTCCTGATTCTCTGAAACTGGGTATTATCAGGTCAATATATAAAAAAGAATGTATTAATTATAGACCAATCACTTTGCTCAGCGTGTTCTCAAAAATTTTGGAACGAGTAATTGCTGTAAGGCTTCTCGGGTTTTTTTATTTGATATATCTCAACATGGTTTCATGTATTACACATACCTTGGAGAGAGGGGAAATTCCAATGGGAATATTTCTGGATCTTTCCAAGGCACTTGATAGCATAAATCATAGCATTTTATTGGGAAAATTTAACCTTTACGGAATAAGAGGAACTAGTTACAATTTAATAGACCAAACAAGGTAAAACTCAATGATAAAGAGTCTGACATTCTTTTAACAAATATAAGTGTACCTCAAGGAAGCATTCTCGGTCCTCTTCTTTTTGTAATATATGTCAATGACTTACCCAAAACCATAAAAAGAAGAGGAGGCGAAATCAAAATGTACGTAATGACACAAACCTATTTATAAAAACTGCAACAATAGACAATTTAATTCACAACTCCATTGATATATTTAATACAGCGCAGCATTGGTTCACAACTAATTCTTTAAAATTGAATCAAGATAAAACAAAAGTGGTTATTTTTCAATCCAAATTAAAACAAATAATTAGAAAAAACACGAAAATATTTCGTAATTATTAGTTAATTTTCTACAACGTAAAGGACTTATATATTTTATTAAAACAAATAGATTTTAATAATTTCACTTTAAATAGCGTAGGTGTCAACATACAATTAAGCGCAAAAGTCCTTGGCATAACACTTAATTCTCAATTAAACTTCATTGTGATGAGCTAATAAAAAAATTGAATACAGTATGCTATACATTGAGACAGTTAAAACCTGTATTATTATTTTTTATTCATTTCACTTTACTTTGCAAACTTTGAATCTCTTTTACGTTATGGAATTATATTTTATGGCTCAAGTACCTTTGCAAATAATGTATTTCTTGTCCAGAAAAAAGCTCTCCGAATAATATTTAATTTAAAATATCAAGAATCATGTAGACATTACTTTAAAAATGCAAATATTCTGACATTGCATGGACTATATGTCTATGAAACTTTAATATTTAATGCCAAAAATAAAGACAAATTTAAATATAATATTTCGGAACATGCATAAAATGGTGATGTGGCCATCATAGTACTTTCCCTATATTTTACTCAAAAACTATGAGGTTTACGTAAAAATGTTATTCTTAATAATTTATTCATTATTTAATTCTCTACAATTATTTATTGTATAATTTTTACGTAACTTCAATAGTTTATTAGCAATTGGCAAAAAATATCAAAATTTTCAATTTTTATTTAATTTTCTCAAAAATTAAAAATTTTATGAAAAATATTTTTTAATAAAACTTGTTAATTTTTTCATTCCCTTTAACTTTTGTTTGAAACGTTTTCAAATTTAGAAAAATATCATCAAAAAACAAAAAAACGCCTGGAGTAAACATCCACTTCCTGTTTATGAATATTTACCAAAAGATTTTCAGTTTCAGTTTTTAACGATAAAACCTTAAGTTTAAAGTCTCATCTTCATCGGATCATTAGTTTTTGAGATACAGCGCCCACCGACAGACACACAGACACACAGACACACATGCAGACACAGATTTTTTTTTTCCAGAAATTAGTTTTTTCGGCTCAGGGGACCCCAAAACGGATATTTCCGCAAAAAAAAATTTTCAAAAAAAAATCACGAAAACAATACTCCCCCTATATATACTATATAGGGAAAGTAATAATACAAGAAATATCAACTTATATACATATCCCATACATAGGTTAACGTTAACCGAAAAAAAAACATCATATTCTGCACTGAAATTGTATAATACCTTACCTCGAAATATACAAACTATTACAGAAGTGAGTAAATTTAAAACGAGACTTAAACAATACTTAATTGAAAAGCAGCTGTATTCGTTTTCAGATCTATAAACTATCAGATGTTGTATACGATTTTGGTATTTTTTTAATACTTGTAAGCTTCTGTGTGTATTCTAAAATTGCACTGTATATAAGTACATGCATATTACATTATGTGTATGTTTTGATAGTAAATTACAAATATCTACTAATTATTATTTATGTATTAGTGTAATAACAATTTATGACGATTTTCAATTGTAATGTTTGGTTGTATATGTTATTCGCATGTTTTGATTAACAATGTTACCAATGTACACATTATTTTTTGAATGAATAAAATTATTATTATTATTATAAAGGCAGCCGCCCTTAAAGAAGAAAAGAAGTCTCTGCTAATCAATCACACGTAACAGTCGCATCCGCGTTAACGTCCTGACGAGTTTATACAAATAATTATTTAAATGCCTAGTTTGATTGCGTGGGTCTGTAAATTATCTTAGTCTTATATTTGTTATCGTTGTTTCATTTCTTCTCTTTTTTTGTTTTCATTTGTTGTTGTTATTATATTATTGACCTTATCAATATAACTTCTCATTGAGAAGAATTCTAAATTTGAACACCGTATTTCATTCAATCACAATCCCTAAACTCAGTGCATAGTGAAAATGTAAGTGTTCCCAACGAATCCAGTTCAGATCCAGCCATTAGGAGCAGGAGCAGGATCAGCTCCCAACGACCATCGGACTTAAAAACCAAGTAAGTAACGCATGTTTCTTTACTGGTATTCTTTTTGCTTGTAACTTGTTCTGCTACTCTACCCTGAGCTAATCGTGCAGTTAGGAAGCCAAGGACAATCGCAATTTTTTTTTGTTGTTAGTTTATTTTATGTATATTTGTATACATATCTTTCTTACCCTCTTAAATTCATATGCGATTAGTTCCGGAAGAGCTAACCCGTAACAATTAGTATATTATAGGAAAAATGGCATGAATTGTAATATTGTGTGTCTTAAGGTAAATTCCAAACATGTTAATTTCGTATCGAATTAATGCAATAGTGGCATTTTATATTAACTTATCATATTACTTTGATTGTTTATGATTGTTTAAATTTTGAAAGAAAAATGTAGTAAAATCAGCCACTTTGTTTTGATTATAAAATAATGCAATTGAAATATTTGTATGTCGGAATTTTTTTGTAATTGTTTGTTTTAATAACTTTTTTTAATGACAATTCTTTATTGCTACAGTTTTCCATACAATACATGTAAGAAGTTATATAATAATTATTTTTAATGCACAGCATGGGTCTGTAGTGGTATGGTGATTTTTCTTCCCCTGACCTCACCTCGAGAATTAGGGCACGACATCCGTCCCTCGGGCTAACGGTATTGGGGAATATAGTTGTTTTCCTCTATTTAGCTTCTTTATTTTTTTTATTATTTATTAGTAAATGTTTAATTTTTAATTTAAAAGCTATATACTTTTTATAAAATATTTCTAACAATAGGTTGGTATATTTGATATTATCGCTAATCCATTTACTGATACGGTATTCTAATCGTTCCAGAAAATGTATTTATCGCTGAACCGTAATTTACAATCTGGGTGCAACTAGTTAAATACTATAGAAGCGTTCACTGCACATAATAAAATCATAAATTAAACGCCTGACGACCTCTTAATTACCTAATACAACTGTCTTTTACCATACCATCATGTATGTCATGTCAATTTTTTTTAATAATAATAATAATAATATTTATTTACGGAAAATCCATTTTTACAAGAACTAAAGAAAAATAATATAATAACAATTCAAAAACACATATAAAGAAACCAAAAAATAAAGTAATATACTAAAAAATTATAACAAAAATAAGATAAACTAAATAATTATAAATTAGCATATACTAATCCGCTTAAGTTTACGCATAAATTGTGTATGCGAGTTAAAAAATAGGCCAAACTTTAAATTTAGCGATAATACATTAGATGTTCGCATAAATCGAGAAAGTGGACTATTAATGCCATAGTTGGACTTATGGTAGGGAATGCGAAATACAGGTAATTGCCAAATCGATCGGTTTGATAAATTAACATAGAAATTGATTTCGGAAAGGAGATAAGTACATTGGACGTAATTTATAAAATAGTGACATATCAAAATAAAATCTACGACAGCACAGTTTATCGATATGTTGAACAGATGAGAACACACTAATATTAATATCCGTATTATAGCCTAATTTGAACGCATATAGTTTTAAAAAATTGTTCTGAACATTTTGCAGTAAATTGATTTACGTAGTTTAAGTAGGTGACCACACACAAGATGCGTATTCCAAATGAGAACGGACATAAGCAAAATATACAAGCTTAAAAGCTGCTGGCGACAAGTCGATAGCCATTCGTCTAATGAAACCTAACATTTTTAAAGCTCGGTTACAAATTAAGCGGATATGGTCACTGAAACATAATTTAATGTCAAAAGTTACCCTCAAGTCTTTGGTAACTTTAATTTGCTCTAAACAGTTACTGTTGATACTGTAGCAAAAATGTAAGATATTTTTTTTTCTGCAAAAACTCATCGATTTGCATTTTGCAATATTGAGAAAAATATGGTTATCGTTACACCAGTTAACAGCAGATGTAAGATCATCTTGCAACAATTTACAATCATCAATTGTCTTAATTTCTTTAAAAAGCTTAAGATCATCAGCATAAACCAAAAATGAGGAGTTTCTTATAACTTGCGAAATGTCATTAATAAATAGTAAAAACAGCAATGTGACCCCTGTGGAACACCCGAGGGAACATGAATGACATTAGATAAAAAGTTTCTAATTTTTACACATTGAACGCGATTAATTAGAAAGCTGTAAATCCACTTTATTACATCAGCATGGAAACTCAAAGTCGATAATTTCGCAATCAAAATCTCATGGTTAACACGACCAAACGCTTTGGCAAAATCCGTAAAAACAGTATCAACTGAATGGTTAGCTTCAAAGGCATTGAGGATAAATGTACTGAATGACAAGAGGTTAGTTGATACTGAACTGCCGGCCCGGAAGCCATGTTGTTCGTCCATGAGTATATTCTTACACATCCAACTAAGTTTAACAGTAACACGTTCATCGAAAAGCTTCGGTATTACAGATTGAATTGAAATGCTGCGGTAATCTGCTATATTATTTCTTTTACCTGACTTAAACAATGGCGTAATGTAACTTTTCTTCCAGAATTCAGGAAATATATTCTGTGAAAGAGATGACTCAAACAAAATATAGATTGGCAATGAAATAGAACAAATACAGTTTTTTAAAAAGTTAGCAGTTATTCCGTCAGGGCCTGTACTGTCGCTACATTTCAAATCAGTAATACCTTGGAATATTTCGCTTAGAGATAATTCAAGTGGCATATGAATTACCTCAGATGGATAATTAAAATTAGGTATATACAAAGGCTGTTCATTACTGTATACAGTGGAGAAATAGTCGGCAAATAAATTAGCACATTGTGATCCATTGTTGCTTCAATTATTATTATAGTACATAATATCTGGGAATTCAGGAATAGAATTTGTAGCTTTAACAAAATTCCAGAAGTTTTTGGGTTATGTGTTATACCTCTATTAACGGAAATGACATATTTATCGTATAATAAATTTCTCAGGTTCATATATTTTTCTCGCAAACATTTGAATTCTTGGTAAGTAATGGAGTTCAGGCATTCCCTGTATTTTTTGTGAGCAATTCGTTTACGCTTAATTAAATTTATTAGCTCAGATGTGAACCATGGTGGATACGTGGACGACTTAATACACTTAGTTGGTACATTGAGTTCTAGGATAGTATACAATACATTATAGAAAACATTAACTATCTTATCAATAGACTCACTTAATATTTTACGCCAATCAACAGAAAAAATAAAGTCAGTAATAGCTAGATAGTTACATAAATACATTCATTAAATTGGAACGATTTAACAGGGATGTTTAGAGGTATTGAAATTAAATAGGGCACATGATGCTGTTTAATTTCAAATAATAAGTCGGAAGTTTCTGACACTTTAAATCCTTCAGTTGCAAATATTAAGTCAAGAAAACATTATTTTCATTCGGTATGTCACAAATTTGAAATATATTATATAAGCTAAATGTCTCAGCAATAATTTGTGCTGGATATGAGGTACTATGGTTAATAAGACCGAGTTCATCATTAGACCAAATAGCTGTTAGGAGATTATAATCGCCGCAAATAAGAAATTTTGAGTTAGGCTATTTTTCAAAAATATTTTCAATGACAAAACAATGATCGTTAAATTTAACAAGCGGAGATCCCGGTGGAATGTAAATAGCGCCAAAAATTAAATTTATATTAGATATAGAAATAGAAACAAATAAATGTTCCACAGAGCTGTTATCAATATCAATACCATTGCAAATCAAGCTATTGTAAACAGCGATCATTACACCACGGCCGCGGCATTTAGTATTGGAATTAAAACTACGGTCCATTCCGAAAATATTGTAATTTTTTAGTTTAAACTCAAAATTATTAATATTTTCATCCAGGCAAGTCTCGGTAATAATTATAACATCGTATATACAACAAGTAGTATTTAACATAAATGTTCTTAATTTAGTGCGCATACCGCCTGCATTATGGTAGTATATAT
Organism: Ontholestes murinus; assembly: GCA_963969525.1. Lineage (NCBI taxonomy): Eukaryota > Metazoa > Arthropoda > Insecta > Coleoptera > Staphylinidae > Ontholestes > Ontholestes murinus. The sequence goes on from OZ018388.1 coordinate 31,689,896, forward strand.
TCAGTTTTTTGATGCATTGTTTGGTTTTACTTGTTTCGTTGATGCTTTCACGATTTTTGGAGCTCCAGAAATATATTTGATAACCAAATCCTTGTCACCATTTCTCTTTCTTTGCTCAAAAATTTTCTTCCGTTCTTTAAATTCATGCCTTAGAATTTTAGTACGATCGTAGCCAAATTTTATAATATTATCCTTCAGTTTATAGGTTGTAGAAATAATCTTTTTCACAAGATCATTCTCTTGCAATGTAACTTTTATTGGCCTAAGTCGGGTACCTTTCCGACCAATTCTGGTCAAATGAACTGGCAGAAATTCCAGTGATAATGGACTTAACGTAGCTTGAATGGCAGAAAGATCTTCATCATACGTTTGTCTAGAATCGGACGATGTTGATTCGGGCACATTATAGATCATAATATTATTACGCCTTCTACGACGATCTTCTAGTTCATATAGAATGCCTGTATCATTCATTGATCATTGTTTGTTTCAGATTTGAGTTTGAATCCCCCGAGTTTATTTTAAGTTCGATATTAGCGATGTTACTTTCAATTTTTTTTATTTTACCATCCAAATCGTTAAAATTTGCATTAAATTTAATAAGTTCATCAAGGTCTGTTTTAAATGGCTGGAAGTATTTCTGAAATAGGTTATCCAGAATTGATTCAATTTGTGATAATTTATCCTTATTGAAAGCACCTGATGTTTGATATTTGTTACATATCCAATTTGCATTGCGATTTCTTTTAAGTTGTTATGTTTCCTCCTCGGATAAGCCTGTGCATTTAGAATGGAACCACATATTACACGATTCGGTACATTTTAAATAAAATGAATTTGGGCTTATTTTATTCGAACACAGATCACATGTAAAATCCATGACAAATATATATATATATATATATATATATATATATATATATATATATATATATATATATATATATGGTATATAAAGGATGTATAAATTCGTAAAAACAAAAAGGGATAATGTGTACGGTAAATTTCCATGCGGAAATATTAAAAATTTCAATTACATTTATATTTGTTGCACGATCACAATACACTTTAACCAACCAATAAAGGGAAAATAAAGGTAATTATCTCACCAAAAATTTGTATTTTTAATTATATTTTAACCACTAAAAACTCTAAATATAACTCGGAGCACATACGGAGCACAGCCGAATCATGAGCAAATATTTTATTGTCCTTAATTCAATTTTTGTCGATGTATTAGCCAGAGAAGTAGTTGTTTAAATAGGTGCTATGTTTTGTAGTCTCGGGCACATTATTGTAGATTATTTCTAAATTTTCTACAACGACCTAAATTACTGTAACATATTTTAAGTATCTAAAAGAGTAGGGATAATATAACGGGATATGAAGATGGTAAAATGATAAAAAAATACAGGTAAAAAATTAACCTGCAATGAGGAACCAGGATAAGGAATACAAAAGGTAAATAAGAAAATAATAAATAAGCAGCTGATGAAAAGGGTTTTAATATCCCAACAATAATTTTTATTTTCCATATACGGGCAAAGTATTGTAATTATTATCTTATTAATTTTTATCAAATATAAAATAAAACAGTACATTTTTATTTTCATTAGCTGATAAATATATATTTTTTATTATTTCATGTTAGTTTGTTTATAATTACCCCGAGGTTACTGGGAATTCACAAAATTATAGATAATAATTGTATCAAAGTATCAAAACATATAAAAGTTCTCTATTTTCATAGATAAATTTTAGTATATAAAGCAACATTTTAATCGCTGCTATCAGTTTGAATTTGTAAATCAACCGTGATGAAAGTAATAGTAAGTACAATTATCATGTATTTTGAATTATTGTTTTGATTATAGAGATAATTTTTGCTTTTACGGTTTATAATGATATTTAGATATATTCTCATTTATGTAGGATCCATAAATTTCTTACAATGTGTTAATTAAAGCATTAAGTTTTTTTATTTGTAGTATAGTTCTTTTCTTTATTTATTTGTTAAGTTCTTTATAAGTAAATATTTTATTTGAATTAGATACTGTTTGATAAATATTTGTTTAAAAATTGTTACTAGTTTTATAAAATTGTTTAAGTTGACTTTATAGTTTAAATACAATAGATTGTAGTTTTAAGAGTTAATTATAATAATAAAGCCTACGAATATATCCAAATATATACATGGCTAGGAGCAATTAACAAAATTCTCGATTATCTCAAAAGTTCTAGGAGTTAGCAAAAAACTTAACTTATTTTCTAAGGCCATAACTAATTTGTGTTTGCGAAGTAACTATGATTGCGTTCGAATATTGCATTGTTATTCGTTATTATTTGGAATGTCGATATCTAGGAAACCAACGAATTTAGGTATAATGTATGGTTAACAAAAATGTTCCAAATTGACAGAACTATCAAAATAAATAGTATTATACGGGTTGTTTCATTTAAAAAAATATAACCTTAATTCACCACAATTTTTTATGTACCCCGTATATTCCAATGTATTACAGAAACGTAGATTTTTTTAAAGCCTTACAACTTTTATATAAGGCATTTTTTGCTAACTGCTGTATCCTAATCTGTATAAGCAGTAACACGTTTTTAAATTTGAAACGCTTTGATAAATTCGTATAAAATGTATTATATTTCAATTCGTTTTTAATGAATAATTATATGAAATTTATTTTTGTAGGCCTTTATTTTTCTGATGGTCCTTGCTGCCTGTGCAGCGTTTCCACAGTACGTACCTTCACCCAGTTCTGGACCTGGATTTGGATTGGGTCTAGGTATAGGGCATGGAAAAGGAGAAGGGTCTCCTGGACATGGCGTTGGATCTGGTGGTGGTGGAGGAGTCGGATTAGGAATTGGAATTCAATGGGGTTGACATATTGTAATCATCTTTGTAATTATCTTAAAGTCTGTTTACATACAAACATATGGTATTAAAGCTATGAACCTAAAATTTGTGTTATATTTTCTATAACGGTTACTTATTAATTTAACAAATATGTTCATATATACACTTGATATAAAATAAATTAACACCATTATCAATGTCAATGATAGACTATTAGATTTAGTTATATCTAATACTATATGTACTATATCTAATACTCTCCTATTACTAAAGATGATAAAAAATGATAAAACTTATGTCTCGTTTTTTTTTTAACTTTTTTTAAATTTACTGCAGGTTATGATTTAATTCTTAGTTTTTTTGTTCGTAATTGCAGGTTTATACAGTCAAAACTTGTATCTATAATTATTAACAGAGCTATAAGCATGGTGTTTCTCTGAGGCGTAGAAGATATTGAGGCTATGTTCGGTGGACATAACTAGACGTTATAAGTTTGTGCCCCCGGGTCTTATTTGAGTAATAGGCTGTGTTATGTCACATGCCATATGATTACGTTGCATCTTCCGGTGTACCGCAGGGATCTAATCTTCGTCCACTAATCTTATCTTCATAAATGGTTTACTTTTCACGCTCAATTGCCCAGTTCTTTCGTATGCCTGTGGTATTAAGAAATTCAGATATTCTTGCAAGTAACAAACTTAACGAATTATCTACAATTGATACAATTGGAAATAATCTAATAGTTGGTGGCGATTTTAATATTAATTTCAACAACAAAAAATCTAGGGACACTATTGACGTGTGCAACTTGTTTAAAAGTTGTGGGTTGAATAAACTAGTCAATTTTAATACAAGATTTAATACTAAAATCGATAACATATTTAGTAATATGGACACGTTAGTAGTGACTCATTTATATTCAGGGCTCTCTGATCATGTAGGATTGGATGTGCAAGTAAACATTGTAAAGGAAAAAGAAAGATTAGGTACAAATATGTAAATATATGTAAGACCAATTACCATTTTAGGAAAATTCCATTTATTCAATGTACTAAATAATACTAACTGGTCATTTATCACAACTTGTTCTAACTCAGTAGATGAACATTTTAACGCATTTATAAATATCTTACATGAAGCTATATTAACAGTGTTTCCTCTGATATCTTATCAATCGAAAGCGCAAAATTCTGTTAAACATAGCGAGAATATTAAGAAAATGAAGAACACTTTGGAATTAGTTGATGAAGCTTACCAACATAATAAAAGTGAACGAAATAAGTTACTGAGAGATCGTGTAAGGCAGGAATATAATGAGCTAATTCTGTATGAAATACGAAAGTCAAACAATAATAAACTGTACTCTAGTAAGTATAATTCTATGTAATTAATTCCTACCGTGGTGGAAAACAACGTGGATGCAAAAATTCGAAACTCTCTCCAGATGATTTTGTTAATCACTTTTCATCTATTGCTTCTAACACCGTAAATATATAGCAAGATCCATGTAATCCATGTGATCTAATGTTACCAAGCATAAACAACAGTATTAATACTTCATATTTTAAATTTGAACTGGTGTCAAGCGCTAAAGTGAGAGAATCCATAATGAATCTAAAAAATAGTCAAATAGGGATATATATGAGTACACAGCTGATATCATTAAAACAATAAAGGAAGCCATAATAATAACTAACGCAACTGATCAATCAATCAATATCTGGGGAATTTCCATGTTGCCTAAAGAGAGCAATTATTGTGCCAGTACATAAAAAAGGCTCCGAAAATGACGCTAATAATTTCAGACCATTATCTATTCTGCCAGTAATTTCTAAAGTGTATGAAGATTTATTAAAATGTCAATTATTAGATTATATATCGGCGACAAAATTGCTCTCTAGTAGCCAACATGGATGGATGCCCTGCAAGCTATAGATTAATAATTACTCTTATTTATCGAATTGATGTCAAAAAATTAAAATTCAAACGAAGTTGTCGAAGGAATATTGTATTAATAGAGGGGTTCCACAAGGATCAAAACTTGGGCCTGTACTCTTTTAATTATATATAAATGACATCTGTCGATATATAGGAGAAAATAATGTAATATTATTTGCAGATGGCACAACACTTGTAAATCGGGGGATTTGACGATGTGAATAAAACGAGTGATAATATTCAAGTACAGGCCAATAAGTGGTTTTTAACTAATGGACTCACATTAAATAATAACAAAACAGTTAACATGCTGTTTAATTTAAAAAATATCAATTTTGGGTTTGCTAAAGATGTTAAGTTTCTAGGATTCCATTTACACTTTAAACTAACGTGGAAAGTACATACTTGCGAACTGGAGAAGAAAATAAGTAGGTATATATATTTATTTCGACAACTTTCTAAGGTTGTTTTATTTGATGCGTTAAAAGTGTCTTACATTTCTCTCATACAGACACATATTCGCTATGGAATAATTTTATGGGAGCATTCCTCAGGGGCTAACCAAGTGTTTTCTGCTCAGAGGAAAGCGATTAGAATTATTTTCAACTTAGGGTACACCGAAGATTGTAGAGAATATTTCGTTAAGTTAAATGTACTAACTCTCCCTTGTTTGTACATAATGGAATGTCTTACATATATTCACGATAATATAGAACTATATGATAAAAATTCCGATATCAATCCTTACAACACTAGAAGTGCGAACCTAATACGTCCAACTTATAATAAACTGAAAAGTACCCAAACTAGCACTCGATACCACGCTGTAAAAGTATATAATATCTTACCAATAAGCTACAAACATTTGTCCGTCCATAGTTTTAGAAAAAATGTTAAAACTCTGTTAGCAACTTAGGCATTTTACTCCGTCAATGAGTATTTAACATCGTTTAGATAAATCAACAATGTTCGACGTATGTACCTGTCATCATCAATACATTGTTATTATTATTATCTCAAAAAACGAATGATCTGATGGAGATGAAACTTTAAACTTAACGTTCCATCGTTAAAAACTGGAGCTGAAAAGCTTTTGGTAAATATTCATAAACCGAAAGTGGATGTTTACTCGAGGCATTTTTTGTTTTTACCGATATTTTTTTAAATATAAAAAATATTACAAAACTTTTCAAATTAAAGTTAAAGGGAATCAAAAACTGAATAAGTTTTATTAAAACATGTTTCTCATAAAATTCTTAACTTTTAAGAAAAAAATTAAAAATTGAAAATTTTGATATTTTTTGCCAATTTCTAATAAACTATTGTAGCTACATGAAATTTATATAACACATAATTGTAGACAATTTAATACTGAACAAATTATTAAGAATAACTTATTTGCGTAAACCTCATGGTTTTTAAGTAAAATATAGGGAAAGTACTATGATGGTCACATCACAATTTTTATTATTATTATTAAAATTGTTTATACTTAAATTTTTTGTTTTATTTAATTGCAATTTTCCTGTAATTCTTCATACAGATTTCTAAGATATTATAATGGCCAAATGTATTCCAACCACGGATAACCCTGTTCAATAAACAAATAACTATTTTTTATGATAATTAGCTATTTTCTTATTCACTAAAAAATAGTGGTTATAGGTTTTATATTTATAATTTATTTTAATATATAAATCGTACAAATATAAGTAAAAAATAAAGGCAATAATGTATGTAGAGTTAATAAATAATCGCAATCAATGCGGAAAACCCAAAACCGATTAATCTGCTTTATGATAAACCTTTTATATAAAATATTTCTATTTTAATAATTTTAGTTCTTTTTACAAGGTTACCGAGCGGTTATCATGAATTTGCTGATTAAAGCCTATTTATGTTAATTCCAAGGATACAAAATATTCTCTTTTTTAACTCAGATTTCAGTATATAATGCAACATCTAAATCGATGTCATTAGCAGTATCATTTTGTAAATTAACAGCAATGAAAATATTGGTAAGTACAAGCTAGGATTTTATGTATTTTACATAATTGGATTAATAATTTATTTGTCAAATCTTATAAAATATTAATTAAATTATATAGTTTATATTATGTTTCTGGAGGTATAAGTGACATTACATTATATTCAATATAATAGTGAACGATAAAAATAACTGCTCGTATATACACCACAATTAAAAAAAAATATATATTAAGTTCAATTTTCTTGAAATGGTTTAATTATTAAATTTTTAAAGTTATTATATTTGTATTTTTTTGTCCATACTTTATTATTAGTAATTTTTAATTCGGGTATTTATTTAAATTAGAATTTAAGTTTATGAGTAATCATTTAAATCATATAACATTTTCCATGATTAATATTTTATTATTTTGGCAATGTAAAAGTAAAATTTATGATTTTTCGTTAACTTAACATATTTTTATAGGTTATTTTTACTATAGCTACTATCACTGCTAGTGCAGTAGGTGACCAGGAAGTAACCGAAAATAGCAAGTCTGCTTTTAAAGTTGGATTAGATACCAAAAATGAGTTAAGGAATGGTAATGAAAGATTGATTGGGAATGACAACGGATATGGAAGTGGTCATGGGTTTGGATATGGTAGTGGATATGGTAGTGGATATGGATTTGGATATGGCAGTGGGCATGGGATTGCATATGGTAGTGGACATGGTGGTGGACAAGGATTCGGATTTGGGTTTGGATTTAGTGGAAAAGGATTTGATTCTGGAAATAAGATAGGCATAACAAAACATACCATGGTGGTGGATCTTGGCCCAAGCAAACCACTGGATGTGGAATAAATACAAATCTTTTATAAATTGTGAAGGATGAAAATATAAACACTAATTAAAACACATTTCTTTATATAATATTTCAATGATATTTGCAATGTTCTCTGTTTATTTGTGTTAGTAACTTATTAGCAGTTATTATTTTTCAATTTCTTTGTTTAGTAAATGTGTTAATTAGTTCACACCAAAAACGCAATTATATATAATATATAAAAAACTCTTTTTACCTGTTTTTAATTGATAGTTTTTAATTTGCTTTCGGTGGAATAAAATAAATTTTAAATTTCTCTTTTAGAAAATGTTTTTAACAACTTCATAATTTAATATTAACAATATAGTCCTTTATATTGTAGAAAATTAACTAACAATTAGAAAAAACACGAAAATATTTCGTAAATCTACAACAAATGAGTCTTATTAAGACTACAAAAAAACAAATCACTTGTTCCAAATTTTTCATACTATAGTCACTCACAATCTATTTAACTTATATTCAGCCATTTTTAGTTTTTACATAAATAAATACGTTCAAACTAGTGTTGTTTTGATAGCCTTGCTTTTTATAACTCACAAATTGCTTTTGTTTCATTCAATGTCTGTCGAGGTATTAGTCAGAGAAGTAATTGTTTCAACAAGTGATTTGTTTTTTTTAGTCTTAATAAGAGTTATTTGTTGTAGATTTATGAAGTATTTTCGTGGTTTTTCTATCTTCCTAATTGTTTTTTTTTTTAAAATTTTTTTCAGTAAAATTTCAAAAACTTTAATTTGAAATTTGTAACAATTTAATTGTTAAATTAATAAATTATTATGTAAGTGTGTTAGTCTCTTAAATAGCTATCAAGTTTGGTATTTTGGATTCAGGTTCGAATTTCTGCGTAAGAAGTCAATTAGGCACAGAAGGCGTTCACTGCTAGCAATAACAGATATCGAGAATAGGGTTATGCAGAGGATTCAGGTGGTAGTGAGTTTTGGTTAATGTTCTTCGGGAAGGTCGCTCGCTAAATTGAATATTTTGGTAGTAGGATTGCACGAGCAAAGAAGAAGACATAATCATAGTCAAGTAGAGACAGCAAATCATTGTATCGATTTTTACAGCTGTCTTAATGGATATTACTTTATTTTTGTATGTAAAATTTTGTAATAATTAAGCCCAACATGTGATTTTTTGTTTGTTCAAAGCTGTATACTTTATAGGCTTAAGTTTTTGATCTATGGTAATGCAAAGTTGTTTTATGGAAGTAGAGGCAGAAATAGTTGTTTGGAAGATATAAATATTATGTGAAGTATTGTTATTGTGGTTATAGGGAATTAGGAGCTGGGATTTGTGAGGATTGATTTTAATTCTTTGTTTAGAAAACCAAAAGCTGCTGAAGAAATTGTAGAGTTTTAGATAAGATGGGTGAATGGTAAATTAGAGCTGTCATCTACAGGAGGTATTTGGAGGGATACAAGTAAAGGGGATCAGGTTTCTAAATGTCGATGTAGAAAATATTATAGCGTAGTAGTGATAGAGGGGATCCCTAAGGTAGACCTTATACATGAGTAAAAGGATGGTAGTAAGAGTTATTGATTTTTACATTGAAGGATCTGTTTGAAAGAAATTACTTAATAATAAAAATAGTATGGATATGAATTTTAAGGGCATTTTTACAACAAATCTTGTCACTAGAAAAAGTAGAAGGTTTTCTTTGAATATGGAGCAATAGGATAGCTGATTTGGATGTTTAAAGTAAATATGATAAGTGGGAGGGTAGTTGATTGTTTTGGAAGCCAAATTTGTAATTAAGACCTAGTCGCAGATATAGGACAGTATTTTGGTTTTGAGGAGTGATTCATATAATTTTCCTATGACGCAGAGTAACATAATAGTATGATAGTGATTATTCTTAATTTAATAAGTCAAAGTTCACGGCTTGATCATATTAGTAGCTGGTAATGATATTTATAAGGTTATTTTGGTTATTAAGCTAATATATCATCTTTTCTTATGTATTTAGTTGTTTTTTTTTAATTTATGTATACCCTTATGTCAGCCTCCTACTTAAAAATTTTAAATAGTAATTTATAAATATTACTAGTTCGTAGTTTTTTAGGTACCATTATATTTAAAATTAGAAGAAAATTTTGAATACAATATTAAAAATAAACAACAAAATCCTCGGCTAAAAGAAAACAATTACTGAAATAATTATAACAATATATACACTAGCCTTAACCCTTAGAATAATTAAATAGTACAACCCGTATAAGTAGAAACACTTAAATATCTTTTGAAATGAAAAACTAAATTCAATTAGAATCACTAAGGTGATCCCTCATTACTATTATGAAAAAGAAAACCGCCACGAACCTCGAGGTAACAACGAAGTGAAATCATACATTAATATATTAAATGAAATATAGATTATTTGAATTTTAATAAAGATATATGTAAATTAGCTATTAGATATACTTTACTTGGCCAATATTCAAAACTATTAATTCTTTAATACACGTTGAGATACGAAAAGGAAAAACTAAAATGTAACGCATCGGTAATATAATGACTAGAGAGCGGATTTCTAGCATTATGCTTATCCATAATATTAATAGCATCGAAAAAATTTCTTAATATCTATACGAATCTTGAAGAATGTGATTACTTAGCGCTAAGTTTTTTTGGGCTTTTTTGCTTATTTTGACTTTTTGTGCTTATTTTGACTTTTTATGCTTATTTTCATGTTTTTTTTAGATTTTGATGCTTATTTGGAGCATTTTCTTAAACATTTAAAAAACATTTAATAATAATTTCACGCTGATATTAAATTAATGTGCTAATATAGAGAATTTTCGTAAAAATCTGTATCCCATCATTTATAGATTATATTTGTATTACATATTTTCTTCGTGTCTTTTGACAACATAATTGTTAAAAATCTTCATAATATGATACAATAATTATAATGAATTTTATTATTAATAAATATTAGTATAAATTACCAATTTACAATGGATTCGTTTATAAATAAGTAGATATAATAGACCGTCTCATTAGCCAGATAATACAGACGAACGCTTCATAGGAATCACACCTATGATATTCCGGATGTAAACGTCGTTAAAAAATAAATAGGGGCCCCAGTAAGTATTAAATGTAAACAAATTTAAGTGATAGCTAATAATCAGGTGTTCTGCAACCGTATCAATTTCCTTCTCTCGGCAAAAGTACCGATGGGACGACTGGCGCATATTTACCGTTTTCGTTAATTTTCATATTCAAACTCGCATTCATAAACTATTGAATTGACATTCCAAAAACTTTGCTTATTTATCAAAAATTACTATATGCGTGAATCGTATTAACCTGGGGAATCACAGATAAATTATATTATATAATTCACATGTATATTTAACCCATAATGCAAAAGGTGAAAACCACAATACAAGAATTAATTAGAGGCTATCCAGAATTAATAAGTGAAAATTATACATTATTTTGTAAGGCATGTTTAAAAATAGTAAGTTTTATTTTAGTTCCCAACTGCATCCTAACTAGTCAAGACTTGTATGTAAAACATGTTATAACAACACTATGTCAAGAACGTTTGAAAAAGTTCAAAGCTGAACTAACAAAACAGCACAATTTCACAATCTTTAGCATCATCTTCAATTAAATTCACATTTGTACAAAATACTTTTACATTCTAATATCCCTTTAAGAAAATTACAAAATAATGCATTTAAATCTTTCTTGGGAAAATATTGTAAAATACGCATTCCCGAGAAAAAATTATGTAGCTCTTAGATACTATGAAACCATACAAAAAATTAAAGATATTATTAACAATAATTTTATGTGGTTTGGTGTGGATGAAACCACAGACTTGTTTAATTTAATAATATGAGTTTAACATGAAGACATCCGACCAACAGTATTTTGATATATACAAAACAATTGAAGAAAACTGATAATAACATTATAGCAAAATTCATAAATGATGGACTGACAAGCTTATTTTTGCCGTAGACAATACCAAGTTACAAAATTTTACTAATAATGCATTTTGTGCATTGTACAAGTTTAGCACATGAATAGAAACGAATTTCTGAAACTATAAGAATGAAATTTCCATTTGTAGATTTAATTAAATATGGAGAAATAGTTCTTATATTCTTCTGTGAGTACAATTATTCAAGAAGTCATTATCTGATATCTCACTGCCCCATAAACCAGTGCTAACAAAATGGGGAATTTGGCTATATGCTACAATGTACTATGCGAACAATTTTGAAGAATTTAATAAGGTTATATACAACTTTCCCGAAACGACAAGCAAATCAGTTAAAGACTGTTAAACAGTTCTTAAGAAACAAGAGCTTCCTTCAAAACAATTGAGTTACATAAAATCGCGTTTAAATTTTGTGAGCAACACAATCAAATCTTTATAAAAGCAGATTCATTTTAGAAAATACCTGCATGCATTGGCCAAGAAATCAAAATAATATCGAAAGAAGTATTCGTTGAAAATGAAGGATTTTTAATATTAAATAAATTAAACTTGATTTTGAATGGCAATTTTCAAATGGATCCAGCTATAATTTAAAATAAAGAGAAGCTTTTCTACTTTCAAAAATTTATTGAGCGTCAGAAGTAATAATTTTTACAATTAAACCCTTAGAACAACATTTAATGATCTACTGTTTTTATGAATAGATTTAAGTTATTTTGAAACGTATACAAAATTACAATTTAATTTTTAAATACTTACATGATATTATATATTGCGTAAAGAAAGTATGTTTATTTTAGTTTTAAGCCAAATTTCTTTGTAAAATATGTTGATAAACGTGTAACATATCAAGAAAATATAGTTTTCTTTAGTGATTTTTTCGTGTTTTTATGCTTTTTTCCTGTTTTTATGCTTTTTTAATGCTTTTTTCTCTAAATTTTGTGCCTTTTAATGCTTTTTAGTGCTTTTTTCGTGTTTTTATGCTTTTTTCCTGTTTTTATGCTTTTTTAATGCTTTTTTTCTCAAAATTTTGTGCCTTTTTAAGTGCTTTTTTCAGATTTTTTTAAGCTTTTTTATCCGCTCTCTAATAATGACACACTGCCAAATTTAATGTTGTGAAATCTTTAGATAGATTTCACAATATTACATTACATAAAAGTAAAAGTTTTTACCATATTTGAGATAAGTAAATAAAAATGAAAATAGATAGCTTTGTTTTAATATAGTGCCGATTATGATGAATTATCAATTTAAATCTTAGTCATGATAATTCCAACCAAAAATAAACAACTAAACATTAAAACTTTCTCTATTTTTAAACTTAAAATTCTGTATATAAAACAACATTTGAATCGCTAATATCTGTGTTATTTTCTAAATTACCCATGATGAAAGAATTTGTAAATATATTGTATATTTTGTATAATTTATACGCTTTACCTTTTGACATTGGATTACTTTAAAACAAATTGTTAAAGTATGGTAAAATGTTAAATATTTAAATGTGTTGGCAATGGTAGTACAAATTTAACAAATATTTTGTAGGCTATTATTACTCTGATGACCATTGCTGCTAGTGCAGCGTTTCTCTTTTGTGGTCCATATGGTTGTGTCCAGTACGAATTGGGTAGTAAATATTGGGTTGGATATAGTATAATATAGATAGTTGCCAGTTTATTTGGAACCGGACTTAGTTAGGCCGTGGTCTGGATGGTGGATATGTGCCCAGACAAGGTACCTATAACAATGATAGGCAAGAAATAGAATTTGGCAGTGGTAAAAGTGGACATGAAATTAGACAGGGCATGGGACGTGCGGCGGAAATAGATTTGGTTTCGAGATTGAATTAGACAGAGGACTGGTCTTCAGGATGAAATAAAATAATTTTTGATATGCTTCAATCAGTTTTTTTTTATGATCCCAGATACTTTTAGATATATACACATATATATCAACATTATAGTTAACACGTTGAACGGTGAAGCGTGAATCGGTGAAGTTTCTCCCGGGGCCCAAATCTGCGATATCTTGTTTGAGCAACGCGTTGCTTAAACTCCACCGTGTCACGCTGGGCTTTCAACGTGTGAAGTTATTGCTAAAATGTTCTTACCGAAATTAATTAAAAACTAATTCTAGTATTTGTTGTATAGTTTATTTTATAAAACGTCTTATACGCAGATATGCGTATGAAAAGAGAAAAGAAGTTTTGGGAACCCAAAAATTATTGTGTAAATTGAGTTTGTTGACTAAAAGGTGATTTTGTTCATAGAAACCTTGTAAGTTTTTTCTTTTAGTTGAAATTGGTAAGAAGAAGTATACAATACGCCACATAAAGGGCGAAGTAGGAAATGCGATAAGTGTTATTACAAATAATATTACTATAAACTACCAGCAAAATATTGTCTTAATTACACGAAAAAAAGTGTTACCCGCTTGTGGATGATGGGTCGCCAGCGGAAACATAGCCATCACTCATCCTTTTGTAGTGGCGTTCAACGTGTTAAAGTGTTTTTCTCGTTTGTTTGTAAAATTAAATTAAATAAATTATTACTTACTCTCAAATATTCATCAAATAGCATTATAAATAATAGTACTATAAACTAGTACCAAAATCTTGTTTTAATTACACGAACAAAAGTGTCAGTCGTTTATGGCTGACGGGGCCCCAGCGGAAACATAGCCGTCAGACGTTTATGGCTGACGCGGCGTTCAACGTGTTAATTAGTTCACACCAAAAACGCAATTATATATAATATATTAAAAAAAACTCTTTTTACCTGTTTTTAATTTGCTTTCGGTAGAATAAAAAAATACTTTTAAAATAAATTTTAAATTTCTCTTTTAGAATTTTTTTTTAACCACTTCATAATTTAATAATAAAAATATAGTCCTTTACATTGTAGAAAATTAACTAACAATTAGAAAAAAACACGAAAATATTTCGTAAATCTAGAACAAATGAGTCTTATTAAGACTACAAAAAACAAATCCCTTATTCCAAATTTTTCATACTATAGTCACTCACAATCTATTTAACGTACATTCAGCCATTTTTAGTTTTTACAGAAATAAATACGTTCAAACTAGTGTTGCTTTGATAGCCTTGCTATTTGTAACTCACAAATTTATTTTGTTTCATTCAATGTCTGTCGAGGTATTAGCCAGGGAAGTAAATGTTTCAACAAGTGATTTATTTTTTTTAGTCTTAATAAGAGTTATTTGTTGTAGATTTATGAAGTATTTTCGTGGTTTTTCTAACTTCCTATTTGATTTTTTTAATAATAATATGTTTATTTATTTTCTCAATAGGTATTATGCCTAGTTACAGAGAAAAAAAATACAAAAAATATAATATATAACTTAAAATAGTAATACAATAGAACTTAATGATAGTATCAATACACACAATAATTACTTATGTTAATAATACATTTTAATAATATACAAGATTTCAAATCAACTAAAAAATTATTTAAATCTGAGCAAAATATGTCTACAAAATATTGGACATCATGGTAATTTTGAATCATTGTACATAGAGGCGAAAATAAATGGTGATTCGTGCGGGGTGTTTTATGAGAAAAAGTGCATTGATGCCGTGAGCAATTGCGTGGTACGTTGATTTCTATTAATGTTGTAAAGTATAAATTGTCGCTGAGATTATTCATAATCTTATACAAATCAGTAACTGAAATAAGTTTATGTTTGTTGTTCACCGATTCTATCTGAAATTCGTCTAGTACTGCATGGTATGAAATATCATGATTAGGATAAATGCCGTATTTAAAGAAATGCAGTTTGGTCACCAAGTATCTTGGTGATCAAACAGTTGCACTGAAACTCACGACTATTTCTAATAATAAAACCCAGTGTTCGATAACAATATAATGATATTTTATCAACATGCATGTTAAATGTTAATTTGTTGCCGAAATAAATGCCAAGATCTTTTAAACACTTAACTGGTATGATAGAATTATTGTTTAAAACATGACTTTACACTTAGAAGTATTAATGTTAATACTATTTAAAGTACATCATCTGCTTAATTTTGTTAAATTATTTTGTAGTTTTTTAGTGTCTTCAAGGTTATTTATTACTGAATATAGTTTAACATCATCGGCATATATGAGGAATTCGCAATCCAATACATTACACACATTGTTTATGAATATTAGGAACATCTGTGGACCAAGATTTCATCCCTGACGGACACTACTGCTGGCTATATAAGTATTAGATTTGACTCCCATATATGATACAAACTGGGTTCTGTTGGATAGGTAAGATGAGAGTACAGATACTATATTGCCACTAATATCAAATTCAAGCAGTAATTTGATTAATAAATTATGGGATACTCGATCGAATGCTTTGCTCATGTCTGTGTATATTACGTCAACCTGCTTACAATGATCCATATGATCAGAAATAAATTGAGTGAAATTGATTAAATTTGTTTGTGTTGATTGCTTTTTTATAAAGCCATGTTGTCTTGTATTGAGCAAGTTATTTACTTGTTGCATTTATCACCTTTTTTAAAGACAGGACAGATGCGTGTTATTTTCCAGCAATCATGAAAGACGCCACTAGATAAAATTAAATTAAATAGATGAGTTAACGGCTGAACGAAAATCATTGCACAATCTTTTAGGATAAAAGCAGGAATACAGTCTGGACCCATGGTAAGTTTAGGTCGCAATTGGCGCAAGCTACGAAGCACATGTTCTTCGTCCACAAAGAAGTTTCCTAGGGCCTGTTGTTGTAGTTGTTGATTGACGTCATCGCTATCACTTCAACAATGTCCTTCGGCGTCTTAAGAACTTTATCACGATATTTCATGTATCCTGGTATACGTGATTGCTGCTTATTTTTGTTAATAAAGCTCCAAAATAAATTTGGGTCTTTATTTATATTTTTTTCGGCAGTTGTTTATAATTGCAATGACATATTTTAATTTTTTGCTTTATTACACGACGGATAGATTTATATTCCTCTAGTGTGCAATTATTATGTCGAATGTGTTTAAATAACTTGTTTTTGGTTTTTATTAAAGCAATAATTTCTGTATCAAACCATGGAGGATATTGTTTCTTATTAATTGTGTGTTTACGCTTAGGGACGTGTTTATCTAGGAGTTGATACAATTTTTTATAAAACAGGTTGCAGCATTCTAGTGAATCGGATGATTGTTCAATGTCAGACCTATTTTCTTGAGAAATTGCTTCATACAGAAGATAGAGATGAGCCTTTTTAAAGTTGTAGAAATCATGGTTACGTTCTGAAGCTAAAAAAGTAGGGTCCGATTTATGCGGTAACATGACATCTATTAACAAGGACGGGTGGTGCCGATCCTCATCAACCAAACTGCATTCAGATTTCTCAACTACACAAGTTGTATATGATGTTAAAACCAAATCCAGAATTCTATTTTTTAAATTTTTTTATAAAATTGTGTTGTTTTAAATTATTTACAGAGGTAAAATTCAATAGTGGTAGTAGAGTGGTGTGACATTCTGAATTTGAGATAAAATTTGCATAGTAAGCTAAGTTAAAATCACCTAAGAGAACGATATTATTTAAGTTGAAATTTTGTTCTATCATGTCGAATAGCAGATTATACATATCAAGTATAGTATTAGGTGGAATGTAAACGCACATAAAGGTAACAGTTTTATTCCTGGATACATTGACCTCAATTGCAATTATATCTATGTTTTCAATCTCAAAAGGCATGGGTAAAAGAAAACATTTGAAACAGTTTTTTATCGCAATTAAGACACCCCCACTTTTACGTTTTCCTATCAGCCCTGAAAACGCAATAGTTTGCAGGGAATAGTTCGTTAACATACACTCCATCCTTAAGCTACGTTTTCGTTAGTGTAATTATATCATAATCATTTATTGATACATTATTATAGAATGTTGTAGTTTTGGTATTTAATCCGTTAGTATTTTGGTAGTAAATGTTAAAATTGAAATTAAAACTAATTGTCTGTTGAGAATGCTCTAGTTTTTCTGGTTAACGATTGTAGGGACTCCTCGAATGTATTTAATTGTAAGTTTTGTTTCTCCAGATTCTGAGCGACGTTTTAATTCCAATTTTATAAATTTTAAATAGTCCTGTTGCGAACGAGTTAAATTAGATTTTATATTTATACCACCCTGGAGTAATGTATTCTTTACTAATAATTGTTTAGCGTCTTTTTCGTCGGAAAATACAACTTTAATGGATCGCGGTTTATTCAATAATTTACCAATACGAAATAATTTTATCGGATTATAATTGATAATGTCTTTACATAAATCTTTGACGGCAAGATTATCGTCATCAATTTTCTCATTAACATTAGATTTAGTGGGTTCTGGCAAGTTATAAATGATAACATTTTTGGATCGACTTTTACGATCTTCAATTTCAGACATTAATTCTACTGTTGTTTTTGATGGATTATTGTTCAATTTTAAGAATGTATTTTCATTTTCCAAGCACGCGACTCTTTCTTTTAGTTTAATAATATCATCGTTAATTGATGGCATGAATTTATTTTTAAAAATTTCAAATTGTTTTGCGATAATTGATGCAATTGTATTCTCAAGACAGCTAACAGAAATATTATCCGCAGTTTCAGTATATCTTGTCAATCTCTAATGATGATGGATGAAATGAGTTCTAATGTTGCAAATGAATAAGTTTGGTATTTTGGATATCGGTTCGAATTTCTGCGTAAGAAGGAAGGAAGGCGTTCATTGCTAGCAATAACAGATATCGAGAATAGGGTTATGCAGAGGATTCAGGTGGTGGTGAGTTTTGGTTAATGTTCTTCGGGAAGATCGCTCGCTAAATTGGATATTTTGGTAGTAGGATTGCACGAGCAAAGAAGAAGACATTATCATAGTCAAGTAAAGACAGCAAATCATTTTATCGATTTTTACAGCTGTCTTAATGGATATTACTTTATTTTTGTATGTAAAATTTTGTAATAATTAAGCCCAAGACGTGATTAAAGCTGTGTATTTTATGGCCTTTAGTTTTTGATCAATGGATATCACATGTGTTTTATGGAGGTTGAGGGAGAAATAGTTGTTTGGAAGATATAAATATTATGTGAAGTATTATTGGTAATAGGGAATGAGGAGCTGGGATTTATGAGGATTGATTTTAATTCTTTCTTTAGAAAACCATAAGCTGCTGAAGACATTTTAAGTACAACCCATACGGGTTTTGGTACTTATACAAGTAGAAACACTTAAATGCATTTCTATCAAAATGAAAAACTGAATTAAATTAGAATCACTGGAGTGATCCCATATTTATTACTGTTATGAAAAAGAAAACCGCCACGAACCTCGAGGTAACGATGAAGTGAAAATCATACATTAATATATTTATATATGTGTAAATGAAATAAGTGAGTAATTTTAATTAAGAAAATTTTTACATAATTTTTTTATATGTTACTTGATTTACTTGGCCAATATTCAAAACTAAATTCTTTATTATATGTTGATGTATTGAAAGGAAAAACTAAAATGTAGTGAGTCGATAGTATAATGACAACACTACCAAATTTAATCTATCTAAAGATTTCACAATATTACATTACATAGAAGCATGGGTTTTTACCATATTTGAGATAAGCAGCAAAATAAAAATAGATATTTTTATTTTAATATACTGCTGATTATCACGAATTTTCAATTAAAAACTTATTTATGATAATTGCAATAATAAAATTTGAATCGCTAACATCTGTGTTATTTTATAAATTACCCATTATGAAAGAATTTGTAAGTATATTTTATATTTTGTATAATTTATACGCTTTACCTTTTGACATTGGTTTACTTTAATACAAATTGTTAAAGTATGGTAAAATGTTAAATTTTTAAATGTGTTGACAATGGTAGTACAAATTTAACAAACATTTTGTAGGCTATTATTACTCTGATGGCCTTTGCTGCTAGTGCAGCGTTTCCTTTTTGTGGTCCATATGGTTGTGTCCAGTACGAATTGGGTAGTAAATATTGGGTTGGATATAGTAGCAGATAGTTGTCAGTTTATTTGGAACCTGACTTAGTTTAGACCGTAGTTAGGATGGTGGATATGGGCCTAGACAAGGAACCTATAACAATGATAGGCAAGAAATATAATTTGGCAGTGGTAAAATTGGACATGAAATTAGATAGGGCAGTGGAAGTGCGGCGGAAATAGAGTTGGTTTCGGGATTGAATTAATCAGAGGACTGGTCTTGGGGATGAAATAAAATAATTTTTGATATGCTTCAATCAGTTTTTTTGTTATGATCCCAGATATTCTTAGATACATACACATATATATCAACATTATAATTAAAAAACTCTTTCACTGAATTATTTTTCTCTATATATTAATATAAACACAATTTTTGTTATTACTTTGTTTTTTATTATTAAAAAGAAGGTGTGGGTGCTAGCGAATGCGGATGATATTGTGCTTTTAGCGAGATACTGGAGAGAGATAAAAGAGGTAATGCAGAGAGTGGAGAGGTATATGGTAAAAGGAAGGAAAACAAAGTGGATGCAATTTAGTTATAGAGGAAGAGAAGGAAGAGTGTGTGAATTTGAATGGAATGGGGAGATGATTGAAGGGGAGAAGAAATTTAAATACTTCGCCTTCATATTTAAATGTGGATACGGTAAGTACGCTAAATGGATACAGGGGAAAGCCAGAAAAGCTTGGGGCATGGTTAGAAATAAGTTGGGAAAATGGTTTTCAGCCAACTTCCAATCAGCGTGCAAACTGTGGGAAGCCTATTTTGTTGAATGTTGTAGAAACCTGGGGAATAAGTAAGGAAGTATGAAAACTGAGAGAGAGGGCAGCTGGTGTTCCTGGGGCAAGTTCTAGAGGTGAAAAGATCAGCGCCTGGGTACATTCTGCTTCAGGAAAAAATAAAATGAGTGTGTATAGGGCGCAAAAGGAGAGAGTTGTGAAGTCTGAGATGAAGTTGTGGATTGGGTAAGAGAGATTGGTGAAAGATATAGGAAGGAAGGTGTGGAATGGGATGGATATATGAAGTCAACTGAAAGAAGAGTGTGAAGGAATGTGTGAGTAGTGTTTGGGGGAAGCATAAGGGTTACATACTGAATGAGTGAGTTGGTGTAAAGGTTTTGGCAAGACTCTGGTATGAATCAGATCAACATAAGCAATAATCAGTAACGTAGCAATCTATGCAATGAGTGGCTGCCGAGAATAGTTGGTTTTACTATTTTTTAAAGATATTGCGCCGATATCTTTTATATAGGATTTGTCAATCAGCCATAGACCATAGACCTTGCTGCATCATGAGCTAATATTTTAATTGGTAACAATATGTCTTTATTCTGCAATTGAAATGTGTGTATTTCTTCAGAAATTATTGGATTCAATTTTACACTCTAATGTAACTCATTACATTATTATCATTGTGCAGAATGATGGCACAAAAATAGAAGTAAACAAAGCAATAATAGAAATTATCAGAGTGAATACCAAAAGACAGGGTAGGAATACTTTACTAATTTTAAGTATTGTTATAGATTATTATTTTCCTGATTGCCATGGCTACCTCTACTATTAATGCCAGTTAGGGTTTTGCCAATTTTTCATGAATGAATCCTTAAATACTATAATGATTAACATAACTTATATTATTTAAAAAGCACGGGACCATTGCCTTTTATATAAAACTAGTCTTATTTTGCATTATAGTTTAGAATATTACATTTTCACAACTAAAATAAATTTTTTTTATTAATTATTTCTCCTAAATTTCATGTTTAAATGTATCTGAAAACTATTAGAGGATAGTTATTTCAAATTAATTTTGAAAGATTTTGGAATCATTCGTCATTAAATAAAGTGCAAAAATCATGTAAAAAATAGATTTAATGGCATAAATTTAATAATAGCAACAAATGATTATACAAATTACAAAGATCACCATTGCTTTAAGCCTAGTAGTAGTAGTAGTGTTAGGCTATCGACCACGTGGTCCTTCCGCCATGTGTTATTTGTGTATTTGTGTGTGTCTAAATGAGCTTGCTACTTTAAAGGATCGCCCACGTCACTCTAAAGCACCATTAATTGTATCCCAACGGTGAATGGTAGCGGTCACCCATCCAACTGCTGACCCGAACTAACATTGCTTGACTATCGCTAACGCTAGTTCGATCGCAACCGAAAGCGCCACCATTGACGTGTGCTTTAAGCCTATTTTAACGTTTACGCAGTAATATGTAAAGGTATTTAATATACCCAGTTAAAGATATGTTTTAGTTGTTTATTGTCCAAGTTTGATATAAATTCTGGACAACATTTTGCAATTTCTTCCTATTTTGGTTTAGAATTATTTGTTTTCTATTTTATTAGATTTTGAATTGAATCATTTTCCTGATCCATAAGAATCTCCTTTGTATTCTAACCGCCTTCTGCCATTTTTTGCCGTACACGACTCTTCAGATTCTGTGTTGTTAAAATCTTACAACATTCTATGCATCTAGCTTTTAAACTACATGAATCTATTATTATTAAAAATTTTCTTTTTATTCTTTCTTGTTCTATCAGGAACTTGATAGAACAAGAAAGAAGAAAACAAAAAAAAAGAACTAAGTTGACTAAGTTAACTAAATTAATTATTTATCTCGTAATAGATAACTAAAAACTGATGTATGTATTCTTGAGTATTAGGGGTTTTTAAATATCACAAAATCCCGTCAACCACCTGAAATAATAAACAAACAAATTTATCCTTTATTCTAATCAACTTGAATGTTCAAGCTCGGGAACTAATTACTGGATCTTCAATGCCCCAGCTCTATATTTTAAATGATCCTATTTGTTTCTCCCTTCGTTGTTAGTGGCAGGCAGATCGCAGACTATTTAATCCGTTGAGATTTTAGAATTCATTAATGTACAATGATGTTGATTTGGTACGGAAAACATTTAGTTAGTTTAGAATTAATTCCTCCTTTAATATTTCTACTACTGTTGTTACTAATTGTGGCAATTTGGAATTCTCATTGTTCGAACCTTCTTTAATATCTCAGTAACTAGCAAACATTGTGTTATAAGCACGTACATCTTTTATCAACCAACATTGTTGTTTAATTACATGAGGTGCTAGAGTTTAGAATTTGGAAAAGTTTTAATATTGAACAGAAGACTTTTTCATTTATATTAAAAATTACCATTATTCCTCTAGATTATTTTCATACATTTTATTTATTTAAATAACTTTGTTTTTTTTAATACTACTATTTAGATTTAGTTGTAATAAGAATTATTTGAAATTTTTGATTTCATTGGCTTAATAGTTTTGCTGACAGTAGATTCTTTGCTAGTGTAAATTTTAAGTATAAGGGTAATTTGAACTTGAAGGAAAATAGGTTCCTAAAGATTTAACACTAACTATGTCTCCACTGTAATGTGGCATTCTCTTCTTTATATTTAGTGTAGAGACTGTGATTTAGATTTTAAAATTAAAAGAATACAGAAAGAATTAAGAAACACAGCAAGAGCAGAAAGGGTAAAAAGTTATAATGGTAATGTTGTATCTAGTCAAATATTGATATATGGCAATTGATGAAATAGGGACAAAGAGCCAAGAAAACAGGAATTATAGTAGTTAGAAATTAAGAGGTAAGAATAACATAATATGAAGCAGTACCTTTAAGAAGCGTTGGTGCTCAATTAACTAAATTAAAAAAATAGGAATAGTACAATTATATGGACAAATGGAAGGAATGGAGGGGAGGCAGTAAAATAATTCTATAATAAACAATAGATAAAATAAGAATAAAAATGCAACAAAGTAATTATATTAGGAGATTAAAATGCAAGGAAACGATGCAAAGAGAGGTATGGGATGTGTAGGGCAGCATGGAGAAGATATAATGAATAGAAATGGCGCAAAAAGCTAGAAATTTTGTTAAAGGTGTGACCTGTCAAAAGGGTACTCATTTTGAGAGCAGAAAATTGATAGACATTTGTAGCAAAAGATAGAAATGCAAGACGTTACAGAAACTTATAATAGAAGAGGTACCAACAAACAAACTCGAAATAGGAGGAGTAAAAGAATAACATAGAAAGAGGACGGTCGAAAGATTTAAATGACAGGAAAACCAGAATGAATGGTTACTGGAAGAAAGAAGGAACATATTTAAAGACATAAAAAAGGGTAGCAATAGAAATATGTGGAATCTAAGGATGTGATGGAAATGAAAAAAGGACAAGATTGTGGAATGAAGATGAGAAAACATTAGTACATAAGAAGAAAGTAGCATGGAAAAAATATATCCAAATAGGAGAAGAAGAAGATAAAGTAAAGTACAATAAACACAGGCGAATAGTAAAATAAAAAATGGAACGAGAAAGTTAAAGACACAGTAGGAGTTTGTAAAAGATAAACAGGAAAACTATGTAAATAATAACAGGGTATTCTCGACAAATATAAGGAATATAAGGGGAGAAAATATAAAAAAATACAGCAATTAGAGATAAGTATTGTCAAATCCAAATGAAACCCGAACAAATAGCGAATGTAAGGAAAAAGTACTACCAAGAAAAATCTAGCACAGTAACAAATAACAATGAAACATATCAAGAAGAGGCAAATATACATAGAAAATATATAACTAGAAAAAAAGTAATGGAAGGAATAGTAAACATAAAAGCTGCAGGAGAAGATGATTTGGACCCGGAGGAGGTAAAATTCATAGTAAAAGAAGAACTGGTTATAGGAAATATGTAGAGAGGTACGAGAAAGGCAGGAAATCTCATAAAATAAAAAAATAATTTAATTGTGCCAATAAATTAACAAAAAGTTGAGCAAGTAAACTGCAAAAATGACATAGCGATATCTTTATTATAAGTATGCTTCAAAATATACGTTCAAATAATAAAGAAAATACTACGACTACTTAGAAATGGAACTTATATTAGCATTTATTGACCTAAAGGCTGCATTTTACTCAATTAAAAGGGAAATAATAGGGAAATTCTCCAAGAAAATGAAGAAGCCTAGAAAATTATTAATAAGGTTGTCCGGAAAGTTCGTGCCGATTTTCAGTAGGTAGCATGAGAAGAGACCTGAATGTAGTACACTTATTGAAAACAAATGACATGTGTACATATTCTAGAAGAGATAACTTCAGGCTATATTTGCAAAAAAGTTTGGTTATAATTCGTTAATTTTTATCAGTTTTATAGGCCTTAGAATATGGCAGCAAATAAAGTGCATTATAGGCATTTAATGCTTTGCTTTTACCGAAAGAACAAAAATGCCACATAAGCTGCAAATAAGGTATGCGCTGTTTATGGTGAAGGTGCTGTAGCCGAAATAACTGTGCGGAAGTGTTTTGCTTGGTTCACAGCAATACCATAGATGCCGATAAGATTAAAGCAGAAATCGAGAATAATCTACACTCAACATTATGTCAAATAGCAGAAATGCTAAATAAATCAAAATCAACCATTCATGATTATATTTTGACGCTTGACTACGTAAACCGTCTTGATTTATGGGTTCCGCATGATTTAACGGAGAAAAATCTGTTGGATCGCCTCTCCATTTGTGACATGCTTTACAAACGCAACGAGGAGACAGAATTTCTGAAGCAGTTCATAACGGGGGATGAAAAATGGATAATTTATAAATACGTTGAGCGTAAAAGGTCTTGGGAAAAACGTGATGAACCACTTTGGTCATCCCAAAAGCCGCTCTTCATTCGAAGAAGGTAATGCTCTGTGTCTTGTGGGATTGGAAAGGAATCCTATATTATCAGCTTTTATTAATAAATTCAGAAAAGTATTGCTCTCAATTAGAGAAATTGAAAACAGTAATCGAACAAAAACGTCCAGAAATAGCGAATCGAAAGAGCGTCGACTTTCATCAGGACAATGCCCGGCCTCACGTGTCTTTAACCACTCGACAAAAATTGTTGGAGATTGGTTGGAATGTTTTACCCCATCTACCGTATTCGACAGACCTCGCGCCCTCGGATTTCCACCTTTTCCGATCATTACAAAATTCCCTTAATGGGAAAAGTTTCAACTCTTTGGTTGAGGTAAAAGCTTATTTAGACAATTTTTTTGCCGAAAAACCTGAGAGGTTTTGGAAGGACAAAATTTTCAAGTTGCATGAAAGATGGAAAAACTTAAATTTTCAATTTTCCTTAAAAATCGGCACGAACTTTCCGGACAACCCAATACTAGTAGAAAGTGTCTAACAAAATGAAGAGTACAAATAGCAAGGGAAAGATCGGAAAAAATTAAATGGAGGAAGTAAGCGCTGCTATTCATAATAGTTATGAATGACTAATAAAAGACTATTTGATTTCCTTTCTTCACTAATTTATTTTTACACGTTAAATGTATATTTCGAGCACCATGTGCTTATTTTCAATAATTGAATGCTTTAGAACTAATTACATCTGTTTATATACCTTATAGGGATTAGTGGGAAAACCTAAGTTTAATTATGTCGGCTCTATTGGATGAGGATTAGTATTACTGGGAAAGGTGTCGGCAGGTTTACAATTCTTTTTCGGAACGAGACTTAACAATGGATTTTCTAGTGGACTTAAATCGAAATTTATTAATCTGTCTTTACATTTATACATTTCTATTGCTTCTAACATATTTAATCTGGAATTACTTGATTGTTTTAATAATTTTACATTGTGAAGTGAGAATTGATGTCCGGTTTGGAAATTATGGAAAGCTATTGCTGATTTGTCTGGATTTTGATTTTTTAGATGATAATTGTATTTTTTTAATCTTTTAATTAAATTTCTTTGGGTTTGACCAACGTATAATTTGTTACAATTATTACAATTAATTGAATATATGCCAGATTTTTGTAGATCATTGATTTTGGTAAAGGTGTTATTTAAATAATATTTTAATTTTGTTTCACTGTAATACGCGGCTGTTAGTTTAAATTTATTGAATATTTTATTTATTTTGTGGCAAATGGTTGGATTGTATATAAATTTCGCATATTTTCTGTTATTGGTTTCTTTTGACGTATTGAGTTTTGTGCTTTGTTTAATTTTGTGATTAATTTTGTGTCTATTGATGAGTTTATTTATTGTATCTCTATTGTAACCTAGTGATTGTGCAATGTTTTTTATGAATGTTAATTCTTTTGTCCTGTTTTCATTTGATAATGGCAAGTTTATCGCTCTCTAAATCATACTGTTGAATGCTGCTAGCTTGTGTTTATTGGGTGATGTTGATGATGCGTGAATGTAGTTGAATGTGTATGTTGGTTTTCGGTATATGTTGAATTCTAGTGTTTTGTTATTTTTATTTTTAATTATTTGTAAGTCTAAAAAGGGAAGTTGATTGTTATTTTCCATTTCGTGAGTGAATGAGATGCTGGGGTACAAACCGTTTAGACTCGACAACAAGCTTTCTATGTCAGTGTTCTTATTGATGATTGCCACTACGTCATCAACGTATCTGAACCAAACTCTCGGAAAGCCAGGTATTGTGTTTTTGGCTCTATTTTCTAGGTGGTTAAGAAAAATATTAGCTAAGAAAGGTGAGAGTGGATTACTCATGGCTGTTCCGAATGTTTGTTTGTAGAATCTATTGTCGAATTCAAACGTGTTGCATTCCATTACTATTTTCGTTAACTCAATATATTGTTTAATATTTTCTGTTGGTATTGAATTTTCTAATAATAGGTTTTTTAATATATTAATTGTTTGTTCTATCGAAATGCTGGGAAACAGAGCTTCTACGTCAAAAGAAACTAATAATTCATCTGGTTCAATTATCGTTTTTTGTAATTTTGAAGTTAACTCAACGGAATATTGTATTGAAAAATCGTTTTTAATGTTTAATGATTGGAATTGATCTACTAGCTTCAAGGCAACCTTCAATAACGAAGAAATGGAGCTTTTAAAGAAAGGCTTTAAACACTCAATTTCCACACCATACACACCCATAGAATACATCATCAACGACGTAGAAAATGCAGCATCTTACTTAGGACCCGAAGAAACCACGGCTTTCCGGATAGCAGCCAAAGAATCATTGGAGAAAATCATCAAAAAACCGAAAAGGATGATCAAGAAAGAAAACACCGATTTCAAAACAATCAAATCGCTGAAACAAAAAGATGTTTTGTACCTGAAATCAGACAAAGGGAACGCCGTCGTTGTCATCAACAAAGAGGATTACCATACTAGCGTCAAAAGGATGTTGGTTACCGGACCATATCAAGAACAAATTAAAAACCCACTAACTTCATATATAAGTAAGATTAATTCCATACTAAAACCCACAAGTTTAATCGATAAAAAACTAATATACAGATTGAAATTAAAAAACCCATCACTTCCGAAATTGTACTGCCTCCCAAAAATTTATAAACCGGGGAATAAATGGAGACCTATTGTATCAAATACAAATTCACCAACATATAATATCGCAAAATGGCTAGTAGATCAATTCCAATCATTAAACATTAAAAACGATTTTTCAATACAAAATTCCGTTGAGTTAACTTCAAAATTACAAAAAACGATAATTGAACCAGATGAATTATTAGTTTCTTTTGACGTAGAAGCTCTGTTTCCCAGCATTCCGATAGAAGAAACAATTAATATATTAAAAAAACCTATTATTAGAAAATTCAATACCAACAGAAAATATTAAACAATATATTGTGTTAACGAGGATAGTAATGGAATGCAACACGTTTGAATTCGACAATAGATTCTACAAACAAACATTCGGAACAGCCATGGGTAATCCACTCTCACCTTTCTTAGCTAATAGTTTTCTTAACCACCTAGAAAATAGAGCCAAAAACACAATACCTGGCTTTCCGAGAGTTTGGTTCAGATACGTTGATGACGTAGTGGCAATCATCAATAAGAACACTGACATAGAAAGCTTGTTGTCGAGTCTAAACGGTTTGTACCCCAGCATCTCATTCATTCACGAAATGGAAAATAACAATCAACTTCCTTTTTTAGACTTACAAATAATTAAAAATAAAAATAACAAAACACTAGAATTCAACATATACCGAAAACCAACACACACATTCAACTACATTCACGCATCATCAACATCGCCCAATAAACACAAGCTAGCAGCATTCAACAGTATGATTTATAGAGCGATCAACTTGCCATTATCAAATGAAAACAGGACAAAAGAATTAACATTCATAAAAAACATTGCACAATCACTAGGTTACAATAGAGATACAATAAATAAATTCATCATTAAACACAAAATTAATCACAAAATTAAACAAAGCACAAAACTCAATACATCAAAAGAAACCAATAACAGAAAATATGCGAAATTTATATACAATCCAACCATTTGCCACAAAATAAATAAAATATTCAATAAATTTAAACCAACAGCCGCGTATTACAGTGAAACAAAATTAAAATATTATTTAAATAACATCTTTACCAAAATCAATGATCTACAAAAATCTGGCATATATTCAATTAATTGTAATAATTGTAACAAATTATACGTTGTTCAAACCCAAAGAAATTTAATTAAAAGATTTAAAGAACACAATTATCATCTAAAAAATCAAAATCCGGACAAATCAGCAATAGCTTTCCATAATTTCCAAACCGGACATCAATTCTCACTTCACAATGTAAAATTATTAAAACAATCAAGTAATTCCAGATTAAATATGTTAGAAGCAATAGAAATGTATAAATGTAAAGACAGATTATTAAATTTCGATTTAAGTCCACTAGAAAACCCATTCTGAAGTCTCGTTCCGAAAAAGAATTGTAAACCTGCCGACACCTTTCCCAGTAATACTAATCCCCATCCAATAGAGCCGACATAATTAAACTTAGGTTTTCCCACTAATCCCTATAAGGTATATAAACAGATGTAATTAGTTTTAAAGAATTCAGTTATTAAAAATGAGCACATGGTGCTCGAAATGTACATTTAACGTATAAAAATAAATTAGTGAAGAAAGGAAATCAAATTTTGTTTTATTAGTGATTATTACTTCACATAACTCAAAACAAATAGTGAATATAGTTATGAATGAAGTAATTAAGAACACAAGAACAAGGTAAGACCAACTAGAATCAGTAATAAGGTACCACAGATTACAAGCAGTAAATTGAAGCACTAATGTATGCGGACGACATAGTATTAATAGCAGACAGACAGAGTAAAGTTCAAAAATTAGTCAATATATGGCTGAAATAGATAGAAGAACTAAATATGGAAATCAACACTGAAAAAAGTAAAATTATGCATATAAATGAAAAGAACGCAATTGTATCATAATAAAATGGAAGGAAACAGAACTGGAAATAATTTCTATATATGAATACCTGGGAACCATTTTAACAAATAACGGAAACATTGATCTAGAACTGGCAAATAGAGCAAAAACCCCAACAAACTATACTATTATTATATTTTAAGCAATAATATATAATACGATATAATAATATCGACAATGCTGCACACAAGTGAAAACTAGAAAATTCAGAAGATAGCAAATAGGATAAAATGACATAGACTTACCATAATTGAATAATAAAATGTATTAAAATCCTTTAGTTCGTTGTAGTAAATTAAATAATAAATTTAAAAATACGAAAACATTTCGTGAATCTACAACAATGAGTCTTACTAAGACAACAAAACAAATTAATTTGAAACAACTACTTCTCTAGCTAATACTTCGACAGACGTTGAATAATACAAATTAATTTGCGTGTTACAAATAGTACAACTATTAAAGCAACACGTGTCTGCAGATGATTATAAACTTGAATGCTAGATTTTTTAATTGCTTTTGCTAATTTAATTTAATGAAATCAGTTTAAAATTCATTTTTCATAATTTTTCATTTTATAATTAGATATAAACAATCTAAAGTACATTTTATCATTTATTAGTTTATTCAACAGAAATAATTTCATTCAAATTAGTGTTGCTTTAATAGTTGTACTATTTGTAACACGCAAATTAATTTGTATTATTCAATGACTGTCGAAGTATTAGCTAGAGAAGTAGTTGTTTCAAATTAATTTGTTTTGTAGTCTTAGTAAGACTCATTGTTGTAGATTCACGAAATGTTTTCGTATTTTTAAATTTATTATATACTTACCAATGGAGAAATCATTTTATTAAGCAGAATAATTAGAAAAATAATAAATATGAAATTAAAATTATATGGGCGTACGCTGAGAATGTAAGTAAACAGGCTAGCAAAACCAATATTCTAAGCAAAGAGTATAAAAAAAGAGGAAGACCAAACAAAAATTGGATGCAGCTAATAGCAGAGACAGGGAAACAAGAGTGGACACGGCGGAAGAGATGATAATAATGACTAGAAATAGAGGGGAATCGAAAAGATGGGCGAATGAAAACCCATTAAACCCAAACGCTCGAAAGGGCAAATGGAAGTAAATTATGTATTCGATAGACTAATGAAATTTGAAGAATTATTGATAACTTTTACTAACTTCTGATAATATATTGTTCGTAAGTTTAATCACATTTGAGGTATGCTTCTCTAATTTAGACACCATTTACTAAAAGCGTATTTCTTTTGAAACGTGCTTAACAGAAAATTCTTCATCAAAATTTAAATCTGAATAGTATAATTTATAATGAATAAGCTTAATTTAATAACTCAAGATGACTAATGTTTATTATTAAAAATTTTTAGTGGAAATAAATGGTATTATTATTAAAAGGTTATAGAAGCCTAAACTATGACTGTATTGATTAATATTTATCTCTGCTGTAATAACAAAGTTAAAAAGCACCTATGTGTTTTTGTTAATATCGTTGTAAATTAATAATATTCATATGTTTATTTTATCCTATCTTATTAATTTTGAAACTCTACTAATCTGAGGGGATAATTAAGTATCCTATTTAGGATTAGATGTTACAAGGTAATAAATGTCATGTGTTGTGTATGTATACACGTTGTATACTCAGGTAAGTGAATGATTATCATATAGGAAGATAATAGCGGATATCAACAAGTAATGTGTACGTACGGTTATTACGTAAGTAGCGCCGTGAGGCGACCTGCAACATGAAAAGAGAGGCGTCGGAATGAAATTCAGCGTCGACGTCTGTGGGCGCATTACATTACATGATGGCATCTCAAACCGATACAGGTGGCAAGGGAAGGAAATGTGCATACGTTTTAGCATACGCGCGTATCTTTATCTCTTGTCGCGTATCGGTAAGTTAATTTGAAATCGATCGTTCCCCAAAGAAAAACGTGCGAGTGCCGCCACTGTTCGGCGGCGCCGTCGCAGGGTTCAAATAGCGCCGGGCCTTAGCTTCAGTCAGTCGACCGCGAGACCCACGCAATGACGTACCGCGTGACGGGCTCCAGGCCCTTTCGCCGACCCTAATTCGCTGTGTACGTACCGAAGAACCCCAAACCGCGCTGATGTCGGAGTCGCCGCCTCCGCCGCCGCCGCGAGCTTCCGGCCTGCTTCCTTGGGAGCACGAGCACGACGAAACCGGTGGTCCACCGGTTGAATACTCGTCATCGCTGCCGGAAGATGATGATCATGTCAAGACGCGTCTGCACAGTGGTGACAGCAGTAAAGCCCGACGACCCGTATCCTATCCGTGGGGCCCCGAGTGCAAAGTGGACGTGGACGAGGACGAGGAGCCCCCGGACGACTTTAACCGTGCGAAAAGAAACTCCGATCCGCCGAAGCCGAGCGGTGGTAACGTTAAAAAAGCTCAAGTGAAACCCTTCACCAAGGAGTCGCTGGAGCGGCTCGAACGGAAAACTGTGCAACTAGTGAAGGAATACGGTTTCCAGCCTAGGAGGAAACTCAGTGTCGAGGACGGCTCTAGGCTGCCCGCCAAGTATGAACCCTTCCCGAAAAGACTCTACGGAAGACCGCTGGAGGAGATTGACAGCTTCATCTATGACGAGGTAATCTTATTTACATTCAAACCCGGCGCATCCACCATTTCTTTACATAGTACCACTAACTGAATTATATATTTTTTAATGGAAAAACTTGATAATTAATGATCTGTCATAATGCTGCAATTTAAGTAAAAACTGTCGTTGACGTCATAGATCGATATAGAGTGTACTAATACGAATAGTGCTGTTAATAGTCAAAATAATTTATTACTAGTTTAGTTCCTTCGTAATGTTATCTTTGAGATTATTTTTTTTAATTTTCTGAACATTAGAATAAAAAATGCTTATGTTGTAATAATACAAAATGAACTATTCTGCATAATATTAGACTACGTATATAAAACCACTTGAATACATTTCTAAAGTGAATACTCATCAGGATATGTTCCTACAATATCTTTATATTTTACGTTGTAGTGGTAAAAACCTAGGAAGTGTCTTAATTATGTGTAGTTATAAAGTTACAAATAGTTTTATGAATAGTCAAGTTAATAAAGATTTCTTTAAAGATTTTGATTTTTAAAAGTTATATTTTATTAACTAATGAAGATATAAGTGACAATACAACGGTTAGTATATTGTTGATTATGAAAGAAGAATAAAACACTTTTTACGTCATGTTTTATTATTTTATTTTAGTTAATTAAATTAAATGTTTTTGTATAGAAAAATAATATTCAGTTTTAAATGTCTATCAATAATTAATTTATTGCTCACTAGGAAATGCAAATTATTATTGCTCTCAATAAATTTACAGACATAATATAGGAGTGAAGTTTAAAATTTTCTAACTTGACTACAATAAAAAATAGAATTTCAGAATATATGACCTACATATATGCATTTAATTTAATATTGATATTTTTTATTTTACTTCTAAACAAAATAACACAACACATTTTTAAATTTACAGAAAGCGAAATAATGAAATAAATTTAGTCTTTTAATTTTTAACAATAATTATTTGATTTATAAATATAGTTTTTAATTAATATATTATTGTGATTTTGAAATAAAATTAAGCTTTATTGCTGTTGCAACATCATTCAAACTATTACTAAATTTACCATAAGAGCAAGAACAGAGAACTAAAGATTAAATTAAAAAATATTAAATTGTTTTACTTGTTTTTGGTATAAACGTTTTCTTCAATACATTATGAAAAAAATAGTTTTTGATATTTCATCATATAATGTAAATATAACTTTTTTAAATTTTGCACAGTTTATTTAAATACAAAATTATAAATTAAAAATAAATCTAATTAAATAGTGTTTAATTTTTTTTGTATTTTAATAATAAATATTTGATAGTCATAAGTAATTTGTAATTCATTGTAAAATAAAAACATTATTTCGATTTCGAACTAGTTTTTAGGACTAGACAAAGTAAAATTAGGTTTTAGTTTATTTTTATTTGAATAAATTTATTCATAAGCAAATGTGTTGATTAAATTATTAGAAGTAAAACTTTGCTAATGTACTATTAGATAAATAAACTACCCTTACAGCCGTTATTTTGTAGGTGATTAGAAAGTATGTTTTTTTGATTTATCTGGCGATCATATCTACATGATTATTCATAATAAATACTAAAATTAAATACTTACTATGTTTTTACCACTAAAAATTAAAGAACACCAGATGTCTTACGCCGTCGTAAGATCTTCCCAAGTTTAGAACTGGTTCCATATTTATGTATGCATTTCTTGTATTTTTAATTTGTAACATAATAAAAATAATCAGGAATTTTATAAAATAAAAAAGTTACTGGTACAAACTTATGGTTTCAAGTATCTAACATATTAAGTAAAATAAAATAATATATGGATTAATAATTGTGTTTTAATTTATTATTTATTACAACTTTAAACTTGTTTTAGGATTAAAAATAGCTTCAATAAAAGTGCAGCTTAATTTTCATGTTTCTTATTAATTTTAATATATTTTATATTAAATTTTCTAATATGTCTTTATTCATTTGACGATTTAATTATTGCGTCTTAGTTGATAAGTGAATTAATTCTACTGAAAAATAATTCACATATTAATTAATAAAAAAGTTCTGTTTGACAATCCTCAAATAATTTAAGTTCGTAAATACCCATTTTTTATGTTTAGGAAATTATTAAATGCAAATAATAACTATTTCTACAATTTATGTGGAAAACAACTTACAAGTTTGTAAATACATTTTTGAATTTAGATAGTAATTGATTATAAAAATAATGATTCAATAACCTCCAAAAATTATATGTAAAACAATAAATATTTTAGGCTTTAAACAAAAAACTTTGTTGATATCACATTTTATAAAGTGTGATATCAAAAAAGTAAACGTTTTTGTTTAATATTCCAAATGTATCACGAAGTTAACGCCTCAACCATTAATCAATTAATATTTTGGGCTGCTCGAACCACCATAATTTTAGTTTATTAAAATATAAATGATATTCAATTTTTAGATATATTTTTTTGGGTAGAAAATTACTTTATTAGATTAGTTATTATTAATACTAAATGTCTTTATTTTGTCACAAAATTGGGCGAATTATTATTATGATTTGTTTAGTAAGTATGTAATGTGATAAGAATAGTCAAAGTTCAATTTTTCTATTTTATAATAAGACCAATAATAGAATATTTCATAACATAAACATTAATATAAAGAAAAAGGATTTAGTCTAACTTCATTATCATAGTGATTTGCACAAATAAGTTTATGAATTTTGAAGGGAGAATACTGATACTTGATACTAGAAAAAGTTTGGATTTCGAGGAATGCGAAATTTGATTGATTAAAAGGGAAATAGATTATTTTCTTTGGGATATTGGCATGGTTTGAGTAGTCTCATATCAGAGATCATTGGAGGGGTTATACAGTGGGTTATTAAGGTGTGTAGTGTTTTAATTGAGAAAGAGACAAACATATTTATTTTTTATCTGATACAATAGGTATTTACAATAATAATCGTAATTTATTGTCTTTACAGCTATCTAACCATGGTCTTTCTGTTAATTTTAATTGATATACCTGGTTGTTTATAAATGAGTGATCTGAAAATACAGGCTCTTTTTATAATTTTAGTTTTAGGATATTGAGGAAAGAATTTGAATTTTTTTTTTGAATCCAACAGGATTATATGTAGGGGATTGTGATTTGATTTTATTGAATGGAATAATATATTTAATATTACTTGAATATATTTTTATGCATTTTGAACACTAGGATTGAATGTAATAATTAATAATTATTAACGTCAGTCAAGTTGACATATAATTCCCACATTAGGGACAAAAATGCCTGAATATTTGGCAAAAATATACCTAAATATGGTTCAATGGTTTCTGATGAGTTCCTGTACGACAGCAGCGTCAGCAGAAGAAGTAGGGTACGAGTGGAAGATCATCTAGGATGAACTGTGCCCAATTCTCGTGCATTATGAATTTTGGATGAATATTATTTATATTATTTTTGTATGTATTAGGTTTTTATGATAGCACAGAATTAAAAGCAGCAAATAAATAAATAAAATAAAAAACAATTGTAGTTTATGGAGTATTGAAGTAAACGTTTAGCAATTTAAAAGAAGGATAAATGCGCGACACAGACGGTAACATTCGGAGAAGGATTGAAAAATGTATACGATAGTGGATAACGGAGAACCTTGAGAGGCGCTTAAGGAATGAGTGGAAAATAATTTATTTTCTTAATTAATTAAATTCAAGATGTGCCACAAAGTAAAGCCCTCCATAATTAAACATTGAATAAAGAGATGTATGTCGTAGGGAAGTTTCTTCAAAATGGATCTGGGTATATTATCACGGCCAGGAGAGGAATTTTTACTAAAGTGTAATATTAAATAATAGTCTGTCTCGCTTACTAAATCGTCAATTAGGGTTAGTAAAGGAGTTGTGTCAAATGAAACGTACCAGTCCTCACCAAAATGAAAAAAGTTTTCATCGTAGCCATTACTTAGTGTTGGTTATATATAGTCTCTTAAAGTCCAGCAAAAGTTTTTTCAATTAAAAAATCGTTCGTTAATGGGGTTTTACATTTTTTATCTTTAATGCTATAATAAAATATTTAATGTTTAAAAATTGTTTTAATAGTAATTTTACATTTTTGTGAATTCCTTAAAATCATTATATGTACTTTATATTAAGTATTAAACGTTCTTTAAAATAATTTTATGAAAAAAAAACTTGGTTTATTCTATAACATTCATTTTAGTTTCGTTTGTTTAATATTATAGAACAAATCATATGCTTTTTTCATTACGTTTCCATTAAGAATGTTGCTCAAAAAGTATAATTTTCCTTTTAAATTAAATTACCTTGTATTTAATGACTGTTGAGCGAGTGCAAATCGAAGAATTACGTGTTTAGTATGGATTATTCATTTTTAAATGACATTTTATTTGTATGAAAAACTACATAAAATTTCTTATTTGTATCACAATTATATAAATAACTCTCCTATTTTATATGTTGGTTTAGAAGGTGTCAATTGAACCAACGATGTATTCTAATCAACTTTAATAAAATTATATTTTGAATAGAGGACAAAATTATATCCTAATTTTTTATTTAATATTTTAAATTCAAGTATTAAAATGTATAAATAATTAAATTAAATTAAATTCAAATGCATGTTAATAATTTAATGTATAAAAAATTTAAACGACGATGTTATAAATTCTTTAAATGTCAAACGTGTGAAAATGCTAAAGTAAAGTTATTAATATTTTTTAAACGCCATTTTATACTGTTGGAAAATTACTCCTGGTTTGTGTTGCCACAATTATTTAATATCTTTCCCCTTTTATGTGTTAGAATGGAAGGTGTAAAACATACCCCCGCAATGTATTCGCATTAACTTGAAAACAAATATTATTTATAAACATAAATAAAGCTGTGTTTAATATTTCTACGTATTGTTTTAATAAAATTAATAAAGCAACAAAATAAATGTCTTACAAAATTGGTACTCTACGTTTTATGGAAAATATAAAAAAAAATCTTAAAAATAATAATAATAATAATAAAAATTTATTAACGGGCGAACCCTTTTTTACAAATGATATACAATCTTGTTATACATGAACAATGACTTAAATATTAAGATTTAAAAAAAAACTAAAAAAGTAACGTACTACGAGTATAACTAATTAACACAATGTGAATGACTTAAATATAAAGATTTAGAATAACTAAATATAAATAAATAAAACGTACTAATATGAAACTAAACTATTATTGCAAGGAGTTAACTAAAACAGTGTACCAAAGTATTCTCAATAGGTACAATCTAAAACTTTCATTTCAAAGGATGTAATTGCATTTAATTTATTATCAAGTCGCATAATTCTACAAATTGGATTATTTTGACCATAATTCGTTCTATTAAATGGGTGCCAAAAAATAGCTTTACTTCGCATACCCAAGGCCCAAATATTTATTTTACCCAGTAACTCATGGCAAATTATTTGAGAATTTAATATTTTATAAAGAACACACAAATCAGCTACATGTCGTCTTATAGTTAATGGCTGCATATTAAGTAAGAACAATAAATGATTGTAGTTGATATTTGCTCCTACTATTCTCATCTTGTAAGCAATAGTACTCAAGAACTATTTCAATTTTTTAAATCAAGAATGACTGATGAGGATTTCAAACAACAGATGCATACTCCAATATAGATTGACAAATGTACAGTACAGCAGTTTTCAAGTTACAGTAGAAAAATCCTTGCCCTCTCTTGAAATAAACCCCAACATCTTCATGGCTCTACTTGTAATGCTGTTGATTTGGTTCTGAAAATTCATTTTAGTATTGAGTGTAACCCCAAGATCCTTCATTTCACTAACTCATTCTAAGGGTGTATTATTTATAGCGTATATAGAATCAATGCAAGTTTAATTCTTGCATTGATTTTATATACGCTATAAATACTATACCCTTAGAATGAGTTAGTGAAATGAAGGATCTTGGGGTTACACTCAATACTAAAAATGAATTTTCAGAACACCAGTTAAAAATAACGTTTAAATCTGACTAAAGAAGCATACTATCCATTTGATTGCATATTATTTTGAATAATTTAATATCATCAGCATATAGTAATATGTGACAATAATTTATTTGGTCTACAATGTCATTTAGAAATAAATAAAATAAAATTAGACCTAAGTGAGATCCTTGGGACACACCCCAAGTAGCGATGAATTCTTCAGATAACACTCCATTGATTTTCACACAATGTTTCCTATTTGAAATAAAGCTCTTTATCCAGTTCATAATGTCACCATTAAAACTATCGAAAGCTTTGGAGAAATCAGTATAAATTATATCAACTTGATGTTGCTTCTCCAAGGCTTCCAATATAAAAGATTCCAATAGAATCAGATTGTTTGTTGCAGACTTTCCTCTCTGAAACCCATGCTACTGCTGCTCTGTGATAATATTAATACCTAACCATTGCAGTTGTTGTAATAGAAGACAATCGAGTATTTTAGGAAACACCGATTGTATGCAAACTCCCCTATAATCTGTTATCTTATCAGTCTTACCTGATTTAAAAATTGGAGTTATGTAGCTCCGTTTCCAAAAAATTGGGAATATTGCCTCTTTGATGGACAAGTTAAAAATATACAGGGTGTAGCGTTAATGTGGGGAAATTGATGGACCATAGATTCATGGGGCCAAAATATGATGATTTAACACAACTTATATCAATCCAAAAATTTACGGTTAAGACGAAATTTGTCTTCAAAGTTTCAAAATTTTGTATTTCTTTTGTTTATAACGATTGAACGCTTTATTCGATTTGAATGAAATTTATTATTAATAACTACCATAATATAATACATTATTTGAGTTATTATGGTCATTGGTGATTGAAAGGAAGTATAAAAAAACAGTAGTACCACCACCGAAAAACAAAAATATTACTTCAAAGACCATTTGATTTAAAATCTTTTTTGCACAAAAAAAAATAAAATACGAATATAGTATGCACAGTATGCTCCCATAATAAGTAAATTAACTTACCTAATTGAATTAAAATTAAATATTATTAATTAACAAAATAAATCAAAACAATTCGGTTGCGGCCCTAAACTATCGTGTAGCAATGTTGGTTCGGGCCATCAGTTAGATTGGTGACCGGTACCATTCACTATTGGGATACAATTAATGGTGCTTTAAAGTAACGGTTTTACTGCTTTATCTCAATTTTTAATGATAAAACAAATTTAATAATGTAAATAACCAGTCACCTGTGCTCCCCAGTATTTTAAGAAACCTTGCTAAAATGCATAGAATTTGTGCACCCCGTCGATTTCATCAATTAAGTGATTTTAAAAAAGGCCGCATGGTTGATATGAAAGAGACGGGCTTCAGTTTGAGGGCAATAGCTCGAAGACTCGAAATTACACCCACAACTGTAATGCGAGTATGGAGAAGATGTTCAGTGACAGAAACATTCTAGTAGGTCTAGGATTATACAGGGTGGTCAAGAACGGTACCTAAGACTGCTTGCGATACGTAATCGTCACGATATTGTAACAGGGGGGGCACCACGCTAGGCAAAAATAATAATAGAAGTTGTGGTGCTTCCTGTTAACCTCCGGCTAGGCTCACTTGATGAGTATTATAATTTAAAAAAAAAACTGTTACTTACCCTTGTTGCCCTAAACCTTTAGGTTTAGAGTTGCTGTCTTCTTCCACACCAGGATTCTAACTTGGCTTGGATGGCACGAACACACAACACATAGATTCGAGATATGGCTTTAATTGATTTAAAGGATTGCAAAATGAAAAGTTCCTTCAGTGGTCAACAAATAAATTATTTGATTTATTCAAATAAAAACATAAACAATTCAAATCAACAAATAACAACGAATAAAAAAAAAACTATCTATGAACATTAAATAGAAAAATGCAAATTACAAAAAAAAAAAATGTATAACTATTAGAATCAGATTTTACACTCGTTAATGATTCCACGTTCACTTAATTTAAATAAAAAAAAGAAAGGAATTAAATCAATAAATTAAGTTGAATTACAACGACAAAAAAAACTGTGGATTAATTATATGCAAACCACACTTTAAAAAAAATCGTAAAACCACTAGTTCAAAATTTGAAAACCACTTTCGTCAAAATTGAAAAGCCACTTGTTTAAAATTCACAAAAACCACTTGCTCAAAATTTTAGAAACCACTCTTCAAAAATCGAATAACCACTTGTTCGAAATTCACGACAACCACTTACTTAAAATTCTCAAACCACTAATTGAAATTACAAAAACCACTGTTTCAAAAATAAAGAAGCCACTCGTTTAAAATTCACCAAAACCACTGACTTAAAATTCTCAAAAACCACTTGTTCGAAATTCACGACAACCACTAACTGTTTCAGGGCAGCTCGAACAGTTTTGTTACAGGGAGAAGGCGGTGGGGTAGCTCTTCTCCCATTGGTTAATACCAGTGGCTGGGGACGTATTTGCATCCCTTCTCGTAACGCAAAGGGCGCGCGCATGCGCTCTTCAAAATGCCTAACGCCGGGAACCAGTACGGAGCTACAACTGCGTAATCAAAATTAAATTTGATTACAAAAAAAATGACAATTTCCAAATTAATGATTTACATGTTGCAGTTGTAACCACCGTACCAACGATAGGACTTTTACCATTATTGGTAGTTAATCGAAGATGTTCCCTTTTGCCAATTTTCGACGATAGTTGTGGTTAAAATAAAAAAAAAATACATTTTAAAATAATGTATACAAAAATCACTTGATTGATGTGGTGTTTGTGGTGGTCGTATTTGATTATGATTTGATTTAATTAATATGAACATATAAACAAATAAATCGTTAAATTAAATGATGTCGCAGCTGTACCAAAGTATTTTTCGCGTATTTTCCCAAAATTACGTCGGACAATAGGCCGGCTGTCTTTAAACAGCCGGGCGCTGTAAAATGGATTATCAAATTGGTCCGAGCGTAATCCTGGGGCGCAGCGAATACCTAGAAAAATATTTGGTACAGCTTCCCTGGGCGTAACGCAAAACTTATGTTAATTTTTCAAGAAATCCTAATCCTAAACTACTTATCTAAACTTATATTAAATATATACAAATATACAAATTAAACTCTCAATGTATGTAATACTGACTTTACTCATTTTAAAACTAATTTGATTTAAGAAGCTGATTTTAACAAGTATAAACATGTGGGTACCGATGTAAAAAGATAATCAAAATTATGTTGCCCGAAATAATTATATATGAAAAACTGATTAAATCAAATATTGTCAAGTCAGATTCAACTGGGATATAGAGTGGAACTTCATTTACTTTAATGATAAGTCCAGATTCTGTTTAGGGGCCCATGATGGACGTATACGCGTCCATCGATTATGCGGTGAAAGGCAAAATGTAGAGTTTGCCTTAGAACGCCACATAACCAATACCGCTGGCATCATGGTATGGAGTGCTATATGTCTTGGAAGTATGTCCCCTCTGGTTTTCATTAGGGGTAGTCTAACAGCCCAACGGTACATCGCTGAAGTTCTACAACCTGTTGCAAACCCATACATTGAGACTATCCCAAACCCTATTTTTTAGCAAGACAACGCCCGGACGCATATGGCCCGTTAAATCATGGACTTTATAGAAAATTTTGCCGTAGAGCTTATAGATTGATCTCTTGATTTATCGCCAATAGAACAGTATGGGATAGCATTGGAACAACACTTCAGCGACTGCCACAGTCACCTAGAACTTTGGACCAATTGCGCATTTGTGTTCAACAGGCCTGGGACCGCTTGCCACAAGAAGACATCGACCACTTGATTCGGTTTATGTCTGCGGCTAAAATATTATTGATTTTTTGTCAGAATTATTTGTTCAACTTGTTTATGATGGTAAGATAAAATATTTCCTCTGAATCTCACATTTATGTTATGAACAATAGAATGTAACTTTATTTTATTGCAAAGATAAGGAGGTTTGCGCATATGGATAATTTCATAATAAATAACACAACAGTGCAATACCAGGTGGTCAACCATATTTAGACAACCTTACTCGTCCAGTTTTGCCGAGATATGATCGAACTTGCGTAAATCTAATATCATTCTTGAGCAAGCATTTTGTATTTTTTGAATGCGATTTTTTGTGTGACCGTCTAAACATATAGCAGTCGTTCAGTGTTTTAAAATTAATAGGTGTCTATTAGGACATATTATTTTTAAGTTGTATGCACTAGAGATAAATTTATGAATGTGCAATTTAAAACGCAAATTGTTATCAATAATAAGACCTAAATTTCGAATATAATCAAGGACTGGTAATGTTACATTGCCTATCTTGACTTTTAATTGAGGTGTGGCAGTAGTGGTAACATGTAGAAGTCCAAATATCATATCAGAGGATTTTGCGCTATTTATTAATAAAGAATGACAACGAAACGTTTTCACTAGTTTATATATGGTATATCAGAATTTATATTATTACAAGCTATTACAATATCTTCAATATTAAAGGAATACAACAGCTTAATATAGGCCCTAAAACAGAATCAGGCTTTATGTGACACCAGAATCTACATTAGCTACTTCAGAAATTATATTATCAATCCGTACCACTTAATTTTTTCCTTTTAGAAAACTAGCAACTGGAGCTATGGTTCCGCTTTTAAAACCAATGTAGTGAAGCTTGGCCAGCAAAATATCATGGTTTATTGCATAAAACGCCTTGCTATAGTCAACTAGTTTCAAGGCAGTTAGATTCCTATTATTATTATCAGTTGCTGAAATAATGTCATCAGTGGTATCTAATATAGTTGGAGTACAACTATAATTGGGTCTAAAGGCTGACGGTATCGTGGACAAAAGTTGATTTTCCTCAAGAAATTGTACTAATTGAATTTTTATAAAATACTTCTAAAATTTTTGACAAAACAGGTAATATACAAATCGGCCGGAGGTCATTTCCAATTTGGGCAAATAATATTGTACCTACTTTTCAATTGCTTGTTGAAGGCAACAGTTCACAATATGGGTTAAAAGCGGAGTAATAGTCAGACAGTAAAGTTTCATGATCTAAATAGTTATAAAATCAGAACCTTTGCCATCTGATTTTGTTTGTGAGATAATATTTCTTACATAATTAATCTTAATTAGATTGAATACTAGCTTATTTTCCACTAATAAGATAATTATTATACGCGACGACATATTTTAGATTTCTGGGTTTTGAAATTTTTCACTAGTTATAACTTCATTTCTTTTCAAGCATTTCCAAGTATGTTTGTTGTTACTAATCTTTATTTATTCGAAATGGAGTAGTTATTAATTACTCAATTATGCTTTTTTTGTTGTTGTAAGTACATACGAAACAGACAGACGGAGGTAAATATGAGAAATATGAGAACACAACACTGCTATATGTACATATGTATCAATGAAAGGCGAAGCGAGAGAGGTAACTTGCGTTTTTGATCGATTTATCGTCCCATCCTTCTCTACTTCTTCCTCTTCTTCCTCTTCCTCTTCCTCTGGAGCGGGTATGGGGGTTTCCTGCATCAATGGATTATTCTTATTGTAGTCATTTCTTTACCACAACCTGCTTTGTCTTCCTCTGTAATCGCCTCATATTTGGACTTTGTCTCTGGCTCGGCATCTGACCAACTCCTTCATACTCGTAGTTCTTTGGCAATATCTCCCACTTCATATTTAGAATTGGCATTCTTAACATTTGCCCTTTCATAATGGCATAACCCAACTACAGCTGACAGAGATCTCTTTGGTGCACTTGGATTCTGTATTTGCTACGTCTTCTCATCCCTCTACCTATCGCCCTTGGAAGGAGTGTAGTTCTGCATTTCGGCGTCGTAATTCTTTGTATTGTTTACGGTCATCTCGTGGAAACTTTTTCCCCTTATCCAACATGATCTTACATCTTTCTGCACACTTCTTGGAGAACTCGACGAAGACAACGTTCTCTTCGGGTTGTTTCTTCTCATGTTTGTCGCGGCACGTCCGCCATAAAAAGGCGTAGGTTGTCATGCGGCTTCGGCCTCGCGACATCCTACCTTTGTGCGTATCAAGCGGCCTGGTGATGTTTCTACTAGTTGACGGGAGATAGCGTCTCTAGATTATGCAGATGCTGGTTCTGATTGTGTTACTTTTGTTGCTGCATGTGTGCTTCCACCGCTTGTTGAAGCAATTCTTATGCTTCTAATTTTTGTCTGTGGTGCGCCTTCACTGCCTGCTACGCTTCCTGCTGGTACTGCCCCTGTGTTTCCGCAAAGTTTGCTTGCTGTGGAGGGTG
The DNA here is from genome assembly GCA_963969525.1 of Ontholestes murinus. Lineage (NCBI taxonomy): Eukaryota > Metazoa > Arthropoda > Insecta > Coleoptera > Staphylinidae > Ontholestes > Ontholestes murinus. Next base: position 31,734,819 of record OZ018388.1, read on the forward strand.
GGATAGTGTCCACAAACTCATCCTTCATATCCATTTTAATTTAATCATCAACAAGAATATTATTCTCATGTTCAGAAAATTTAATGTATATCAATAATAGAGGTAAGAAAAAATATGTCCATCAATAATTATAATACAGACGTTTTACTCTGATTATTTAATTATAATAATATTTGTACATCATTCAACCAATTTTTTTGATTAATTGTCGTTCACGTCATTAAACATTGGAAATTAGGAGTGTGGCCACAAACCTATCTTACATATATATTTTATACTAAGCTAAAATATTACTTTATAATTTCCTGACATCAACAGCCATGTTTCCGAAAAGTAATATTTAACCATGATAAAAGTTTATAACTCGCACTACCTTAATCATTCTTTTATTAACCTAGCATACTCTTAAGCTACCTCTACAACTATATGATAACCCAGTAAAACGAACTTTATTATTTTTGGGTAACATTGCACATAATCATTTTTTAAAATGGAAAACTTAACCTATCTTGATAAATAATTCGATAACCTAGGTTAGAGTTACACAAGTCCAAGTAATGATTGCATTGTGTAGGTCAGGAGTACGCTAAGTCAATAAATATATGGTAAGTCAGGTGTACGTCAGCTAAAGCAATCAGATAGGTAGACTAATTGAGGTAGGTAGTAAGTACACTAGAACAATAAAAATGTAATTGTAGTAGGTCTGAATTACGCTAAATTAACGTGATTTTTTAAGTTTAAAAGTAACTCAATTAACCAATAATATTAAGAATATGCTAGTTTAATATAGTATCTAGAGTTAGGTTAGAAGTACGCTAGGAAAATAATGTAGTAACATGCAGTGATGTATGCAATGACGTCATGAGTTAAATCAAACGTACGTCAAATTTAAACATCATTTGAAGTACTTTGGGGGAAATTCAAAAGAATCAAACAGTTCATTGTATGGAGCTAAGTTAGCTTATTAAAACATTTTTTTTTTTTTTGGGGAAGGGGGAAAATCTGCTTGCCATCTAGGCTTCAGACGCCACGCCGCCAGGTTGGCGTGGTAGTGTGGGGATGGCCTGATGGTCTGGCCGACTCACTAAAAACCCCCTTCTGCATGTTTATGGGCTACTCCGGAACCGACTCTGAGCATTACTTCGGAGTAGCCAGGCTGCGGCTCGCCTTCCGCCTTCCCAATCCGGCACAGGTACTCCATGAAGCACCCGTGCCCGGATAGCATCTGTGTCAGGTGGTAGTCCAGAGAACCGTGTTTCCTCGTCGTCCATGCTTCGACGTTCGGGATGAGGGTCCGCGTCCATATCCCCTTGGCCCCGTCCCGCTCATCCCATCTCGCCTGCCATCTGGCCATGAGTCGATCGCTTGCCTCCCTCTTGGCCGTGCTGCGACACCGGCCCTCTTTCGTCTCAGCGTGCTGTTCAGCCCTCGATCTAAGTTTTAGATCGGCGGGCGCGACTCCTGCCAGGACCTCGGCCGCGTCTGTGGAGACCGTCCTGTAGGCCCACGCGACGCGTAGGGCGCCCGATCTTAACGCGCCCCGGAGTCGATCGCAGTTGCGCTTAACGCCGACGCACTTGGCCCACGCGGGGGCGGCGTACATTAGTTTACACTTCGCGGCACACGCTAGTAGCCTGCGCTTAGCGTCCGAAGGTCCACCAATGTTCCGCATCAGCCCAGACACGGCTCTGCTGATGCGTGCCGCTCCGCGTGCCGCTTCCTGCCTGATGTGTCGCGGGTTGGTGTCGACGATGACGCCCCAGGTATTTCAACCGGGGGGCCACAACAACTTCCTGGCCCAGGAGTGGGATCCTTTGCCCTCTGGTCCTGCCCGCGCGCCTTCTCCCCAGCCAGGTGGCGCCCGTCTTATGCTCAGCTATCGTCAGGCCCACCGACCTCATCCATGTCTCAACTCTTCGGGTTGCTTCATTTGCTGCGGCCAGTACGTCCCGCATCTCTCGCCTCCGCACTAGGACGAGGATGTCGTCAGCAAAGCCAATGGCGTCCACCCCCTCCGGCATCACGACGTCATAGACGAGATTCCACAGCACTGATCCCTGGGGAACGTCGCCTTGGACCGGCCATCTGTCGACGCTTCCGTCTGTGTTCTCGAACAGCACTGCTCTGTCGTGGAGATAGTTGGCAATCAGTCGTGTGAGGTAGTGCGGAGCGCCCTTCTCAGCGAGTGGCCTCATTATCGACGGCCAGGGGATTGAGTTGAAGGCATTGCTGACGTCCAGCGCTATGGTCAGGCAATGCCTTCTTCCCCTCAGCGGCCCGCTGTTGGCCTCGTCCGCCAACCTCCTCACCTATAGCAGTGCGTCCACCGTCGACCTGCCCTTTACGAATCCAAACTGCATTGGCGAGAGGCCGCCCACGCTCTCAAGCCAGTAGTTCAGCCGGTCGCGTATTAGACGTTCAAGGACCTTGCCGTCGGCGTCCAGCAGGCAGAGTGGCCGGTAACCGCTCGGTGATGTGGGGTCTTTGCCGTCTTTGGGTAGGAGGACCAGCTTCGCGGTCTTGTACTGCCGCGGGAATGTCCCCTTATATTATAAAGGACCGTCGCCTGACCGGGGTCGTGTGTCACTGCCATCTTGTAGGCCTCGTTCGGTATGCCAGCTAGGCCCACCGCCTTGCGGTTTGGGAGGGCGAGCGTGGCAGCCAGCACCTCGTCCTCGGTGAAGGGCACCAAGTCCTGGCACGGTCCAAGGCGAACCTCGTGTCCAGTGTTGGGGGGGGGGCAGCGCCGAGAGGATCGTCGTCATCCCCCCAGGCACGAGTAACGCGGCGTTTGGTAGCGTCGTCCCTAACCTCCGCATTACAATTTTATAGGGTCTGCCCCATGAGTCGTCCTCGACTTCAGCGAGGAGGTTGGACCATGCGAGGGCCTTGGCCTTCCTGATGGTCGCCTTGAGTGGCGTGCCAGCTCCGCGGACGGTGGCGCAGAATCGGTCAAGCCACTCGCTCCAATAATCTTCAGTGGCGTTGGGGGAACAGTAGCAGGCCACGACCATTAGTCCCTTCAGCCTGACCCAGGCAATCGCCTTGCCTCCGCTACCGATGGCCGTTGCCAGACGTTTGGCCCTGGGGCCCAGGCCGATCGCGGTGTCCCCTCCAGGTTCGTCCTTAGCCCAGAAGCCCCCGGCCCTGGACGCGTTTGGTTCACTGACGATGGTGATGTCCGTCTTCTGTTCCATGACGCGGACCTCCAGGACGTCGTGAGCCGCGTGGCACCTGTTTAGGTTGGCCTAGAGGACGGTTAGCGGGGGCCCGTCATCGGCGGGTTCTGCTGCATCAGTGAGGTCGGCCCTGGGCAAGGGGGAGCCGTCGAGTTAGTCGCTCGGGTTCATCTTTTCAGTCCTGCCGGTGAATCCAGGTATCGTCGCGCGCGTGGCCGCCTCAGCAACCCTTAGAGACGAGCAGCCAGAAGAGCCAGTGAAGTGGGACGTAGACACGCCCAGTGCAGACATGTGGGGGCGTTCTGGCAGCCGGCCGCAAGGTGTCCTAGTAACCCACACCGGTGGCAGCGGCCAGAGACGTCGGGCCCTGTGCAAGATCTTCGCCCGTGTCCGAAACTGAGGCATTTGCCACATTGCGGGGGTGGCCTGTCTCGTCGCAACGACGCAGTTTGACCACCCGATCCTTACAACTCTGCGTCGTAGCAAGTCCGACATCTTCTCGACTGGCCCCTCGAGGAGTGCGACCCTGAGGGTTGGGGTGTAGTCCCTCACTCATGCAATTGTCACGTCGCTGGGGCCGCCCAGTGTGTCGTTGTTGGCCTCCAGGATGGCATCGTTGGGCGTAGAGGGGTCAAGGAATTTCAATTCCAAGACCACTCTTCCCGAGTTGGCCAGGCGGGCCTTCCCTGCCCCTGCCAAAATTAAAACATTTGGAAATATCAAATTAAACAAACTAGTAACAGAAATATAAGCAAAATATCGACAAAAAGTTATTAAAAAATATTACACTAAAAACAGTTCAAATTGCAATATAAAAGATATTAGTATTTAAGTTGATCTATCATAAAATATTGAATATTAATCTAGGCACCTCCTAACGTAACTTAATGAAAGATAGTGAAATAATAGTATTACAGATAGCGCTATTTTCTTTGGTATGCGTATAAATATGTTCATTAAATATTATTTTTCAAAATAGCTTAAACTAATTATATTACAATACCAATTTTTTGTATTAAATAATTTTCCAAATTATACGAAACACAAATTCAACAAGTGATTTGTTTTTATGATTTTAGTAAGACAACAGTTTTATGAAATATTTGGTTTTTTAGAATAATTTGATTTAATTTTAATTTGTTATATTCATGTAAGTATTTTTGTACTAAAACCAAATTAAGTCAAGTATACATTTGCATTTATTGGTGGAGGTATGTTGATGACATGTTGACACTTTTCACTATACTTTGGTTTAAATAATTTAAATAAGATTCATAAAAATATAAAATTTAATAGAATCAAAAACAATCAAGTTTCTCAATTTACCAATTCATATTTTGACCAGGAATTATCAGCTTTCTCTCTTTAACAAACCCATTCATACTGACTTTAAAATTAACTAATTTTACCCATTACAACATAATGCTGCCTATAGATCATTTTTCATAAATTATTTTTATTATGGGTAGTAGAAATTATAATAAAGAACTAAATATCATTTACACAATACCTGAGAATAATGGAATTTACCAACTTATAATAGAAAAATTAATAAAAATTAAAGAAAGGCAAATAATAAGAAACCCTTAATAAATTATATAAGTAATAGCAATTATGCCTGCATTTCTCTTCTTCATAGATTATGAGAATACATAGAATTATTCGAATGTAAATAACAAAATACTAATTAAAGTGTATTATTATTTACAAACATATCTAATTAATGTATTTAATTATTCCCTAATTCGCTAATAATAATTACGGAATTTGCTGTATTAAATTTTCGCATTTACAAATAATTAATTTTGTACTGGCGATTATGATTATTTAATCACTTGATGTGTTCATATAAATGTGCGGTCTGAATTCGAAATAAAATATAAATATTATGAATTTGTGGTCGGTGTGAAAGAGGTGAACGTATGGCCGCGTGTTGTAGATATATTGGATTGGATTGGTGTTGTTTATAAATTCATGAGCTCACTGCGGCACAAAATTCTGAATCGGAACGCGGACGAAACGGTTCGATATTTACGTTGCAGTAATTATGGCCGTGAAATTCCTCAGCGGTATTACAAAATTTAAAGGTAAACCTTTCCGCGTAATTAATAGCTTCTACTCTTTTAGTCCTAGTTTAATAGTACGTGCATGTTTAAAAGTTGAAATGGTTATGGGCACGCGCAAACTTAGACATAAATGAGAATCAAGTTTATTATAAAAATAATATAATTTTTAAGGAAATAAAATTTTAATTTTTATAAACCGCCTATTTAAGGGGTGAAACAAAATCCTAGGATAAAATAACTAAAAAATCTTTCATTTAATTTACCTTTCATTGTTTTTGATGTGTCTATCCAGTTTAACTGATTTATATATAAAAAATAATTACATAGTAAGTATTTCCTATTCATTCAATTTCATGTAAGCTACCTTTTCGTTAGTTTTAAAGCTATATTGACAGAACATGTTTCAAGAGTTTATTAGGCCTCTAACCATTCCAGAAAGCTTATAATGAAAATGAAAGCTAATAATGAAAATACCGCTCACGTTATTTTTACTTAATGCGAAATTGTAACCCTGGAAAATATTCGATAATAATTATCTCTTTATGTAAGCTTTAATCACTTCAGAGAAATCGTACAAATGGTTTGTATTAATTAATAATCATTCAATATTTACAGCAACGTAAATATACCCTCTAATTCCAGAACTATTCAGTCACTTTTTGATTACTTCTCTTGGTAATTTCACGGAGCGTCGATAAAGCGGACGTGAATATTTTTCGTTATCGTTGGAGCTCTATATCTTAGGTCATCGCACATCTCTACAAAAATGAGTTTTATTATTATTTCCAACTTCGTATCAAGAATAATACTTAAACCAAAGTTATATTAAAATACTAATTCTAATGCATTACGAATTATGCCATTCAATTGATTGAATTATTTATATAATTAAAACATTGTTAATTTCTACATTGTCGAGCAATCTAAGCAAATAACTCGAATAAATAACATAAGATAGTAAGATAGCAGACTAAAATCGTTAGATAAAATCTACTTTATTATTATTAAAAACCACTCTAAGTAAGAACATTTTGTCAAAAGTAACTTCTAACAATAAGTTTAATATATTGTAACTCAACACAAGATTTCCCGACAATTTAAATAAACCTGTCAGAATAAATGACCTTTCGGAAAAGTGCTTCTGTAAGTTGTATTTCTAGGCTATATTTACTTTTAAAAAATAATAAATCAGCTGCATAATCAACTAATTAGTTAAGAATTCGAGATTTTATTTTATTTTAATGAAACGCTTTTACAATTTTTATATACATAGATTTTTTATTTGTACATTTTTCCCAAAAATGTTTTTTTGTGAATAATATGGATTCAATATTATGATACAATATTCTAATTGACCGTACTAATGTAAGAGAATAAAAACATGCCAATACACTTGCTTTGAAACTAAATAGTCCAACATTTTAGGAGTGGTCGATTTTAAGGTAATACCTTTGTAATCACAAGCATTTTTCCTCTCTTCATCTTTAAACAATGGATTTATAAATTCCTTCCATATGTCCAGAACTGCACCTTTAGATAAACAACAGTTAAACAAAGTTAGAATGAGTAATGTAAGAAAGATACATCTTTTTAAAAAATATTGAGGTAAACCATCAGGATCATCAAATTCCAAGTTCTTTTATAATTATAATTAAAGATGTCAAGGGAATTAACTGTCAGTATCTCAAAACAAAAGGACATTCAGTCACTCAGAATGTTTTATATACTTTTTGTGGTATTTTATTAATAACGAAAAATGCATGTGGAATTTAATTAATAAAAAGATAAAGGGTAACAACAGAAACGAGCACCAAACTTTGATTCTTACTGCAGATATGTTTAATATTAATCTTATTAAAACAGTCAATTACAGCAAATACAACTAGTGGTATGCATCGACCACTTTATTATCAAAGCCATTATGTTCTCGCTATTTTAATTTTTTTTAAAGTTTTACCTGTAGAGGTTTGAAATATTTTAAACAAAGAGACCCAGGATATATCTGACGATAAACCAGCCAGAGATAATTAAATATGTAAGGGATTTAATCATTCTGCCACTCACAAAACTTATCAATCAGAATATTAGAGCAAATATATTTCCAGATTCTTTTAACATATCAAAATGTACATCGATATTCAAAAAGGGGGATACCAATGATCCTAATAATTATCGCACCATTTCTATCATACTTCATCATCATCATCATTCAGCTCTTTGTGTCCACTGCTGTACATAAGCCTTCCCCATTTCTGCCAATTCCTTTCTGTCTTGAGCGTTTAGTATCCAGTTACTTGCACATCTCTTTAGATCGTCCATCCAACGTGTAAGGGGTCTTCCCTTGCTTCTTTTATTCAAGTGCGGTCTTCACTCGAGCAGCCTTTTCGTCCATCTCCCGTCCGTCATTCGTGCCACATGTCCAACCCACTTCCACCTGAGTTTGCAAGTTCATTTCTTATATGAGCCCGCAACGACACCCCGAGCATGGACCTTTCCATCTTGCGCTGTTACCATAAGTTTCTTAGCACTTGCTGCGGTTAGTGTTAAGGTTTAAGCTCCATAGGTCAGCACGCATTATTCAAACAACTTCCTCTTCAAACATTGTGGCATATCGCTTTGAGAATTTGCTCACTAGAAACCAAATTTGTCATATATTTTGTTTTTGAGATATTAATTTTTAGACCTACGTCAACACATGCCTTTTGAAGTTCTTGAAAGATATTTTTAATGTCTTTAAGGTTGTCTGATAGCAAAACTATATCATCCGCAAAACGTAGATTTGTTAAGTTTCGGCCATCTATATTTAGGCTCTTGTTTTACCAATTGAGTTTTTTTAAAAACATACTCCAAGACTGTTATAAAGAGTTTGGGCGATATTATGTCTCCCTGCCTGAAATTTTGTATTTTCATGGAGTTTTACCGTTATTGTAGCATTTTTGTAGATATTGTAAATCAGCTTTGAGTATCTGTAATCAACCCGACATTCCTGTAATGCCCGAAGACCGCATGCAGTATCAAAGGCTCTTTGAAGGTCTAAAAAAGCAAGGACCTATTGTATTCGATGCTTTTTTCAATCATGGTTTTTATGCTTTGTAGATAGTTATTTGTTCCAAATTTAGGACGGAAACCCGCCTGCTCTAGAGTTTGATAGAAATCTAGTTTTTTCTCAAGTCTCATTGTTATTATTTTTATGAACAGTTTATGGAGGTGGTTCAGAAGGCTTATATGTCTGTAATTTTCAAGTTCCGCTATATCACCTTTTATTATGGAGTAGTATTACAATAGCATTATGCCATATGTCTGGTATTGTACTATTGCATAAGCACAAGTAAAATAGCACTGAAGTATTTTCTAGTAAACGCGGAGTACCAATTTTTATTGTATCTGCAACTACATTGTCTCCTCCGGGAGCTTTGTTATTCTTTGTTCTCCTTAGCGCGACCTTTATTTCATCCATTGTGATGCATGGTTATTCTTTTGAACCTTGATCCCTTTTTTGGCTGTATATCTTCGTTTCGGCTTGTGTACAGCGACTGGTAAAAGTTTTCTACTATTTTTAGGATTTCTTCTCTTTTCGATGTTGTTATACCTTATTGGGTCTTCAGTTTGATTATATGTTTTTCTCCGATTCCAAGTTTTCTTCTCATAACCTTTATACTTTTATTATCTTCAATCGTTTGTTGGATGTGTTTTGTATTGAATGCTCTAATGTCACGTCTTATGGCTTTCGCCACTTTTTTATTTGCTTATTTTTGCTCTTTATTAGTAGCCATTCCTTTACTTCTGAGGTCTTTTCTTTCTTGTAACATTTGCCTTGTGTTTTGACTCAATTTTTCTTCCTTTTTGGGCAGTATTTATTTTGGCTTTCTAGCATGGCATTGGTCAGTATGTCCTTGAGAGTGTTGACATCTTTGCGTCGCAGCTTGCCAATCTATCATCTTTAGAGCGCTGTAATCCCTCTATATCTGCTGGTCTCATCCAAGGTTTATTTGTTTTCTTCTTGCCCATTCTGTGGCGTTCCTTATCGATATCAATAATCACTCTACCCAGTACGAGTCTGTGGTCGCTTCCAGTGGAGAACTTATTCAATACTGTCACATCCTTGACGATGCGTTTTTTGTCCGTTATAATATGGTCTATTTTGTTTCTTGTGTTACCATCTGGGCTTTCCCATGTCCATCTTTCATTTAACTTTTTTTTGTAGAAGCTATTCATCTGAAATAGGTTATTCTGCAACAGATAGTGCAGCATTTCTTCACCCCGCTCCTTTCTGCCTGGTAGTTCAAAGTTGCTCAAAGAGGTCTCATCGGTGTCCTGCTTCATTCCCATTTTAGCATTAAAATCTTCGCACAGAATTATATACTGCGCTTATTGGTCTGTGAGAGCCGTAGTTATATCATCATAGAAGCTATCCACCTTCTCGTTATCATGGCTAGTCGTAGGTCCGTTTACCTGTATTATCTTGATGTTGTATTTCGAGATCAGCCTCAGAACAAGGCAGATTAGTCTGGTGGAAATTTTCTTAAAAAAACTATGTCTGCATTATGGCGCTTATGTATAGTATAGGTTATGTCCTGATTTTAGTACGATAAGTTGTTTACCGAGCTTTCTGACTTTGCTGAGGCCTATAACATTACACATTGCACACTTAAGTTCTGTGAGCCGTTCCTGTGACAATAGGGATCGTGTGTTGAACGTTGCAATTTGCAGTGTCCGGTTTGTGCTGTAGTGCACTTTTCTCTTCCTCAGATGTTTGTCCCCCCAGAATCCATGGGACAGACTGATTGATTATTAGTGCAAGAGTTTGGAGATATTCTCCTACTCGCCTGGGGTAATTTAGTTTTAACATCTGACATTTGCCATAGGGGCTATTTAGCCGTAAAATACCTCGCTGGCTAGTTAAGCCCCCCAACCTGGAACAGACGCTGTCGGCAAGCCGCCCATTCTGAGCCAGCTACCTGAAAGATTGCCATCCATATCTGAGATGTATCCCTCTATCGCCTCCTGGAGAGGCGCCCCATAGGAGACTAGCAACCCCCGAGAGTTATCATACCAGCTGTGGCTAAAGTCTTTGAACTTGAAATTATCTTGAGAGTAATGATTTACTTTCTAAAGAACAATTTAGTTTAGAAATGGTGAGAACAGAGTACAGGCGATAGTATAAATTGCGGATGATATTTTAGGAAGATCTAGAAGAAAAATTATATGTACTAACCTACTTTGTGGATTTATCGAAAGCATTCGAGTGTATTTCTCACAAAAGCTATACTAGTATACTACTGCTACTTGCTACCAACTAGTTGCAGAATGATTATATCCTATTTATCCGTTCGAAAACAAATAACATCTTTCAAATGAAACTTATCCTCAAAATGTCAGTCAAAGGTGTAATTCCTCAAGTGTCACATTACACTTACTCTTTATATTTAATTCAAATGACTGCCCGTATACATTCGCTGATAATTATATGTAAATAAGACAATTTTCTGATGACAATACAATTACAATCATGGATCAAGATATTAATGAATTAATTTTAAAATAAAGTACGTCTCGTGTGGAAGCTAAAAGCTGGTTTGCTTCTAATAACATGAGAATGAATGATGAAAAAACGGTTAGAATGATATTTTCCCTTAGAGCACATACAAAATATTTTGGGGTTTATATAGATAAAGATCTAAGATGGGATATAAGGTAAGGTAGCAAATAAACATAATAAATATATTTATTTGTTGCGCAACCTGGCACAATGTTGTTCGTGTTTTAGTATGGGCCATTCTGCAGCCGCAAGTGTTGTATATTTGTATTACACAGACGAGCCGTCAGAATTGTCAGAATTTATGTTGGGCTATACGGCGGACTGCAGACCCACTTTTCGTAGGTCTCATATTCTTACTCTCCCAAGTTAATACATTCTCGAATGTTTGTTATGGACAAAGAAAAAACAACATCAGTATTTTGTAAGTAATTTATTGTACGATTATAATACGCAAAAAAATCATGTGGCTAGACCCAAGTACAACAGACTCTCAAATCTCTGAGCCATCCAAAATTACCTCGACCTAAGAGATCTTTTGTAATTATCCCTGACCTAGTTGAGTCCTTCAATATCTAGACTTTTTGGGTAGTCTACGATAGTTTAAGGGTTAATGTGCACCAGTTCATCAGGCTTTAAAAAGGCTGATGAAAGGTAGTTCCCTCTTTGCTCTGATTTAATTACCTTCGAACCCAGAGCAATTTAACTCTGTTATTCCTGGCCAGCAGTTTTAGCGATAGTTTGCACTCCTAAACAGATTTAGACTTGCATGTAGGTGATTTTATTGTATTTAATGCAGCCTGTCTGTTCGAGCATACGCATATCATACTTTTGTTGTAGCCCCTTTCTAACATACGTGGGCGCATGTGTGCAAGACCTCGATTTCTGCCTGAAATATCAATGGGGATCGGCCCAAAGCATATTGCCCATTCCGACTCCATTATCAGTTTTAAATTCGTCAGTGAACCAAACTATTGAGGAGCATTGTAACTGCCTAACTTTTGCTTCAACATCATGGCAGCCATGGATGGCCACTTCAATCTTTGACTCGAGGTCGTAGTTAGTTATCATTTGGTCTTTGGACGTATATATCATACAGTGTTGAGGATATTAAGGTATTTGTTAAAGTGTACATATTTTGGAGTATCTGTCTGGATTATTCTTAATGCAGGTGCAGAGGTGTGAGGTTTAGCATGACCTCGATTACTCCATCGAGGGTACGTCTTCATAGCCCCGCAATACCCAGATATGCCAGCCGTTGAACCTTGCTGAGCAAGGTGTTACAATACCATTGTTTAGGAAACAAACGTATCCCACTGTAATCATAAAAAAATCCAAAAATACCTTAGCATTTAGTTTAACCTTAAATTAACGAGTTCTCAGAATTTAAAACTCATCATATTCTTTTAAACTACTCTAGTCTTAAAATTTAGCATATGTCTTCTTCTTATTTGAATGATACCATAGAAAATATTTTAACAAATATTTAAATCTTGAAAACTCAAATGGGATTTCAAATTCGTAGATGCCAAATAATCGTTTTTCTACTCCCAGATTTTAATATGTCAATTATAATTTCAATAACTATTTTAATGTAAATCATTATAAAACAAATTTTCATTATAATTTAAATTTTTAACCAATAAAATTGCCATGCAATTTTCTTATTATATCAGTAAAAAATGTCTCAAGATGACAGTGATATAATATAACAGCAGACACTTTATTGCCGCAGAAATCACGAAAAATACATGACAAATTTTATTCACAATTTATGGACTGGAGGACTAAAAACGAGGTTAGCAGTTTTTTTGAAAATGTTTTAATTGCTTATTTTGATGAATTGGCTAAAGAGTTTAAATCCTTGAGTTTACTATTGTTGAATAGTAATCGACACATTTAAAATCCTTATACAAAATATCAGTGAATAAAGTTTCATGATCAGTTAGTAAATTAAATTTAATAATAATAATTTGTGCTGAAGATCATGCAGCTTTTCTAGAGGATTCCGTTAATTATTTAATTAATTAACCTTCGCAATTTGATCTCTTGTTCTTGTGGACAAACATTGTTTTGCAGAAAAAGTGTATTTGTCAACTGTTGAAGAAACGGAAGAATATGGAGTCATCCACATATCGCTGATCGTTCATATTGTCTCTGGATCTGGATTGAGCTTGCCAAGGGTGATCAAATCATTGACCAGAGCACTTAGGCCTCACTAGGCCCGTTGTGCCCCCCTGACTGGGACAGCCCTACGTTGTTCTATCACTCATTTAGCCACCCAAGGTGGCGAGCAAATGACAGCACAACGCTCCCCTAGCATGGACTCTCTAAGATGGGCGAGAGCCGGGCAGGTGGTTAACACATGTTCCACTGCCTCGTCCTCTTCTTCACATGCTCTACATATGGGGGTTTCCACCTGTCCCATATCTATTGAAGACGTAGCAGGGGGGCAAATTGTCTGTCTTCCTTCCAAGGAAGGGTGTCTTTATGATAGCCTCCTCTAAAAGGTGACAGTGTCTGCCAGCCCTGCCTCCTTTGTATAAGTCGAGAGATGGAAGGCAGAGCATTGCTTCCATTGCTGCAGTGGGTGTTGTTCGCATTGCTTCGGTCGTGCTGAGGCATGCTATCCTTTGCAACTGAGTAAGCTGCTTTGCTGAGGTTTTCTGTCTGGCTTTGGGCCACCAAACCAGTGCTCCATAGATTAGCATTGGTCTTACTACCACTGTGTACAGCCAAAGTGCTATCTTGGGAGATAGCCCCCATGTCTGCCCCACAGCCCTCCAGCATTGCCAGAAGGAGACGCATGCTTTTTTACATTTTATTTTGAGATGTGGTTCCCACGTCAGCTTGCCGTCGAGGATTACTCCCAGACTTACGACGACACTGTCAACTGGGTGTTGAGGAGCTTAGGGAGCCGGGAATATACCGCCCAAGCCTGGCGCTTTAAATGGTGAGAAGCTTTTGATTGCCCAAGTTATACGTATCCCTTCCGTGAGGTAATCTGCCACTTCTCAATCCTCCTTGGAGGGGTTTGAGGGTATGGGTTCTGACCAACTTTCATCGGAGGTGTTCGTACATCCTGGGAAATGGGTGTTGATGATAATCTCAGCTGCTTCCGAGAGGTTAGAAGAGCCTTCATTAGCAATACAAGATTAAGCCAAAAGTTTTAATTCTTCAGTAAATAATTTGAAGGGTTACAGGATGACCTTAGCTAACCATAGATCGAAAATTGATCTAATACTAGAGAAACGGTCTATTGTAGCCATAAGTCAAAGATGACGGTCTTCAATCTCATTTTTTCTTCTTTATCTTCTGGTTCTTATTCTGCGACGTACCTAACACCCTTTAGTCTATCGCATATATGCGTAGGAACCTTAGTGCGATGTGTATATATTTTTTAAAATCAATTACTTGAGTTTATATTATAACCTTCAATGCTATTTTAAATTTTGCCATAAGAATGTATATATGTATAATTTGATCTGGTATATTAATGGTGGAAGAAACAAATTTGAAAAAAAAACTATATTCTATTAGGTCATTAATTACCATAACTAATAATAAGTGTAAGAAGTTTTAAACATGACAATTGTTTTAGCGTATCTTGAATCCTATCCACACTTAAATCTCCAAAATATATATGTTTATGTATGGAATAATTAATTATTTGACGTATTAATGTTCAATATACTTTTATACATCTGTATTATCTTTAAGTAGCATGCGATTATACATTTCTTTATCAAAGCAAGTATAAATAAAAATGCATTTTGAATTCCGCACTAAAATTCCAATTTTACGATAAAATAATGAGATTTATAATACACTGAAATAATGAGTGTAGAAAATAAAATATATAATGAAATTCTAGTTGTTCAAGTGAAGCCATGTTCACATTAATGAAATACTTAAATAAATTTTACAAATTATAAGCAGAATGATTATTTAAAGAAATATAAAGTAAAATATATATCTACAGTTGTAGAAGAAGGTGATGTATCTTCTGGAATAATTGGTAATATGCCATCAGGGTTTGACTGAATATTCTGAAGGATAAGGTCTGCCTGTGATTCCTCTGCCCAGTTCAGTGTATATTTTATGTATGTGCCTATTAATGTATTTTATTAACACGTAATATAAAGCATCATAATAAATAATAATAAATAAATAAACTAAAATCATGCATACTACTTGTCATTATATTATAATTACATTTATCAATTTGCCATATTTTGATTATTAACTTATGATTAATATTGAATCGGATTTTTACATTTATACCACGCGCACTTGTATTGATACTCAATGCGCATCCCTGTGACGTAAGCAGAAGATGCGCTTGTTTTTCAGAGCATCGACCGCCATGTTCGAACAGTGAGCGCGTCTATTTCATGTCGGGTGAATTTTCAGATATAATGTCCCAAGGGCAATGATAATCCGCGATAATTTTGACTACCCGAAAGTGTGTTGCTTAGTAATTGCCCGACGCCGTCAGGCGGAGGGCAATTACTTAAAGCAACACACTTGAGGGAACTAGTCAAAATTATCGTGTATTTATCATTGCCCGAGGGGCATTCGGTAAGATAAGTTCTTGAATAACTTACAAAGTATTAAAAGTTATTTATTATATATACAACTTTGAAAGAACAATGATTAAGCGTGTAAGTTGGTACCTCTGGCGTATCGCTCCGTCTTTTGTCATAATTTGGTGGTTATGTTTTAATTCGTATTTCCTAACCTCACAAAAATGCTCGAACAGCCTCCGTAAGTATTCACTTTTAACTGTGTTTTCTA
Source organism: Ontholestes murinus (assembly GCA_963969525.1). Lineage (NCBI taxonomy): Eukaryota > Metazoa > Arthropoda > Insecta > Coleoptera > Staphylinidae > Ontholestes > Ontholestes murinus. The sequence continues at coordinate 31,750,397 of OZ018388.1, forward strand.
GTGTCGTTTTTTCTATTAACTAGTTGGTTCTTCACATTCTATACCGAAGCGTGATTCGGACGGACCTGATTATACATTGACAGATTGTATTTTTTAACTCAAGGGCAACTGCGAATATGGTATAAATGTCAACTTGACAGCCGGGAGATTATCGATAATTTCCCTAGGGAGCTTTTCAGTTCTCGGTGACATTGCCGCCTTAAGTTTGAATAGCATGCGGCGTTTGTCAAAAATGAACGAATCTGATTGGTTGCTCATTAATGAAAGAACTTATCACAAATATTTTCATTATTTTTAAAAATCGTCGTGCAAAATTAGTGTAAAAATGTTGGTAAACTCTCTAAGCAAGTGAATCGTAAAATAAAACTTCTCCTGAGTGTTATTTGTACGAGAAAAGTGCATGTGAAAATATGTGATGCCAATAGAGGGCAGATAAGTGATTTACAATTATTTTATAAAAAATGATAAAGTGTATAACATGTTCAATATAAAATAGTTTTATATTGAATAATTATTAATAAGCAGAAAATCTTTTTTTATTGGAATTAAAATACAATATTGTAGTTGTATGCATATAGTTAATGCGATTGTAGTTCCATACTGAATTTAAAATAGTCGTTAAGGAAAGTTTATTCACTGAAATATAACTATATTCAATGTAATTTTGTTTTCATTTATAACTTGAACTTACAAAAAAATATCAAGTAAAACAGTCAAGAATTTTTGTTTTTCCTTTTAATAAAAACATTTAAATATATTCCTATGAACAAACTTATAATTAAGACTAAAAATAATATGTCAAATTTAGAACTCAATCTTGTGAGTAATAGCCACACCGATATTATTCAATTTTCCATAACGTGTAAAGTATTTTTGTCGTGTAATTTGCGCCCGAGCGGCGTTGATCGATCGGTGCTAGCCCATTTTCGAGGCTCATTTTTTATCGTCATCTTAAAAATTAAGGGCATTACCAGGGTATAACGGGACACGGAATAGGAAATAACGGATTGCGTGTTATCCATTCTGCTCAGCACCGATGAAATATGGTACGCCCCTCTGTAATAACATCCCTTTTTAGGACCATCCCCAACGACGGATAACACCACTCTCAAATGAATGATATTTCTGCAAATAATAACCGAACGGCCACCTTCCACTCCTCCTGGGGCGATGATAAAATAAAAAAGCGGATATAATTTTGATGGAATCATTATAGGAACGAGTGTAATAAACACGTGTTTTGGATTTTTATGGTTATTTCATATTTAATTTATTACAATTACAAACATGATAAAATAAATCTCATAAAAGTAAATGAAAGCTGTGTTCTATGTTTTTAAATAAACAGTAAAGTAAGTGAACATTTGTATACCACTTTTTATGTGGTATAACAATTATTTTATTAATGGTAATAATTTATATTGTTTTACGAAGTGGACGCGTTTAAAATGAAATACAGATTCAGTTTTTGCAAACTGCAGAACACAAAATTTGTTCTGTTCATTAGTCGCCATTTTTTTTACTATTAATTATGGTTTTAAGCTTTACATAGTAAGTACTATAAAGAGTCAAAACTCCGTTATTCATTTAGAAACACCCGCCAAATGTAATTATAATGTAAGTAAGTAAGTCATAAATTATAATATATCTGTGTCTGTTATGAACTGAGACCATTTCAAATTCATCAAGCAATGATTTATAATCGACGTTATATGGGGGATATATTTTGTGTTTATGAAAGTACAAAAATTTTAAAAATCGCTTTTGGCATCTTTCAAGTAAGGAGATATATTTATTATAACCAGGAGACCACGCCCATGCACAATATGTTAGTTTGGATATAATAAATGATTCATACAATTTTTTAATCGCCACTTGAGATTTAAATTCCCGACAATTTCTGATGATGAATCCTAAAGTTCTGTAAGAGTTAACAACAATATTTTCAATAAGTGAATTGAAGGTTAATTTGTTATCAAACCTCATCCCTAAATCATTACAAGTGGTTTGGATTGCAATGTTGTCACTGAGAACATAATTGAAGACGATGAGATTTAATTTCCGATGAAATGACATACTAAAACATTTTGAAACATTGATACTTACATCGTTTGAACTACACCAATTATCCAATCTCGACAAATCTCTATTCAATTCTTCATAATCGCTTATATTATTTATAACACGATATAGTTTAATATCATCTGAATATATCAGAAAGTTGCAAAATAACATATCCACTACGTTATTTATAAATAAAAGGAATAGCAGAGGTCCAAGATTGGATCCTTGGGGTACCCCGCTTGTAGCACTATAAGGTGTTGATTGTATATTCATGTAGGAAACGTATTGTTTTCTATCAGTTAAATATGATCGTATAACGGCTAATATATTATCATTTATATTATAATGGCTAAGGCTATTTAATAATGTATTATGAGGTATCCGATCGAATGCCTTGCTGATATCCGTATATATCACATCAACCTGGTCACCACGAGCTAGATGTTCAGAGATGAATTGTGTAAAGTTGATTAAGTTAGATTGTGTTGACCGCTTTTTCATGAAACCATGCTGATGTTGTGTTATTTCATGACTTTAGTGTTAATGTAATCAGCAAGGATTCTTTCGAAAATCTTAGATACATTAGAGATTAGTGCAATTTGTCACTTTTATTTCCGCGCTTAAAAATAGGACTGATATGTGTAGTTTTCCAACAAACGGGATATATTCCGCTACTTAGGATTAAGTTAAAAATATGGACCAAAGGGGCTACAAAGAAAACCGCACAATCCTTAAGTAAAAATGCCGGAATTTGATCATTACCCATCGTCATCTTCGGTTTTAGTTTTTGTAGTGACTTGGTTACAAAATCCTCCGAAATATAAAAACTTCCAATAGTGTTGTAAACTGGCTCATTATGGAAGTTTCTGTCAGTATTGATATTCTGATAAGATGCTTTAAAATGAGTTGCGAATGCATCCACAATGTTCTTAGTTTCAAGAAATTGATCACCGAGTTTCATAGATCCTGGGATACGCGATTGATTTTTCCGTTGATTTATAAATGACCAGAACTGTTCAGGCGTCTTCGAGATGTGGCTCTCCATTGTTTCGATGTAATTTTTACTTTCCCTATATAGTATATATAGGGGGAGTATTGTTTTCGTGGTTTTTTTTGCGGAAATATCCGTTTTGGGGTCCCCTGAGTCCATTGCACTGATTTCTGGAAAAAGAAAATTCTGTGTCTGTGTGTGTGTGTCTGTCTGTGTGTGTGTCTGTTGGTGGGCGCTGTATCTCAAAAACGAATAATCCTCTTGAGTTAAAACTTTAAACTTAAGGTTTTATCATTAAAAACTGGAACTGAAAAGCTTTTGGTGAATATTCATAGACCGGAAGTGGATGTTTACTTTTTTGTTTTTTCGTGATACTTTTCTAAATATGAAATTTTTTAAAAAACTGTTCAAACAATAGCTAAAGGGAATGAAAAACTGAACAAGCTTTATTCGAATATGTTTTTCATAAAATTCTTAACTTTTGAGAAAAAAAATAAAACTTGAAAATTTTGACATTTTTTGCCAATTGCTAATAAACTATTGGAGTTACGTAAAATGTATATAACAAATAATTGTAGAGAATTCAAAAATGAACAAATTATTAAGAATAACATTTTTGCGTAAAACTTGTATTTTTCGAGTAAAATATAGGGAAAGTACTATGATGGCCACATCACCATTTTGATAAGGTGTTTTTGAAATATTTATAAAATACGTCTAGTATTCCGCAATTGATTCAAAACAATGGCTTTTTATGTAGCGGGTGTAATCGATTTTTTCGATTTATTAGGTTTATAATATCTTTAGAATACCAAGGTAGGTAATGTTTATTATGAATTGCGGTACTTCTTTTGGGAACATGCTTATTTAATAACCTATACAAAATATCATAAAATAAGTCACAGGCTGTGTTGGCGTCATTACGATGGTAAACTTCCGTCCAATCACTGGCAGCAATTTCAGAATATAGTGAGGGTAAATCAGCTTTTTTGAAGTTATAACTGCTAACATTTATTCCGGTCTTTGGGAAGTTTACAGAGGATTCGTATTGGATATTAATTGCCAGAGCAGGGTGATGTTTATCTTCTCCTACTAAAATATCATCGCTTCTGTCAACTGTACAGTTATCATTTTCGGAAACGATTACCGTGTCAAGAATTCTATTATTTTCGTTGGTTACTACATTGCGCTGTTGTAAAGAGTTCTAGATAAAAATTGCAAGAACGGCGTTACAAAGTTTCAAGAGATCTTCGGGCTTAGATAGTTATAGTACCATCAGTATTACATCTTCTAAATTAAAATTATGTTCAATATATTCATAAAAAATATTATAGATTTCCAGAGAGGCATCTGGAGGAATATAGGTGCCATTGATTGACATTTTTCTTTTAAATATTATAACTTCTACAGCTACTACATCGATGTTGGGAACACAATATTCAACAGGTAATAAATGAGATGTTATGTTGTGTTTTATAGCTATTAGAACACCGCCACCTTTGCGACAACTTCTGTCAGATCGATAAACAATAAAGTCGTGAGGAAACAATTCACTATTAAATACACAATATTTGAGCCATGTTTCACTTATCAATATTATGTCATAGTCAAACATTGCAACAATATTATAAAATTCGTGCGTTTTCGAGTTAAGTCCATTAGTAATTTGATAATAAATATTTATTGATTGTTGAGAAGTTATCAGTTTCCCAATTTTACAATTTTTGGAATTCCATCAACATATTTTATTACTGAGTCTTCGTCACCTGCCTCCTTAAGTAGATTTAAATCCTCTCGCATTTGTTTCAAGTACGACTGCTGCGCGGGTGTCTGATCGGATCGAATTTTAACATTCCCATTTAATAGTTAATTTTTCTTCAATATTGGTTTCACAATGTTTTCATCTGCAAAAATCACTTTAACGAGACGAGGCCTATTTGATGTTTTACCAATTCTGAATAATTTTATAGGATTCTCTAAAACATTAACAGTCCTTAGCAGATTTTTAACTGCTTTATTATCTTCCTCGACATGATTTGCGCTAGTTGATTCAGGAAGGTTATATATAATAATATTTTTAAATCGAATTTTTTGTTCTTCAACTTCGTGTAACATTTCATTTGTTTCAAATGTTCTTTTGGCAACTCTACGAGGTGATTTGAGTTCATTGAATTCTGCTCTTAACATATTATTTTCATTTACTACTGATTCAATTTTCTTATTTAATTTTATTAGTTCCGAGGTAATAGAAGCCATAAACTCAGATTTAAATAAATCAAATTGTGATTTTAATATAGATGAAATAGTTGATTCTAAATTGGGCATATTATGAGGACACTTATCACATGTCCACTTATCGCCATTTTCCTTCTTTGCTTCCTCTAAATAATAGTCAAATTTTGATTCGGGAAGAGTTGTGCAGGTTCCATGCCTCCATTTCTTGGACGCATCGCATTTTAGGGCAGGCAATCTCGGACTAATATTATTTAGACAAGTGGATCCTTGAGGGATAGCGAGATGTAGACTGGCGGTTCAAGAAAATATAGTTTACTTAGATAAAATCCGTACAACTTGTCTTCTGTTTTTCAAATACTAACTAAACCAATTTTGAGTTACGCCTCTAAAACCATATAGGTTATTCTTTTAAAGTAAAATATCAATAACAACACAGTGAAATCCTCTCCTTAGATTTTAATAAATAATCCAATTCACGAGCAAGTACTTTCCTACTTGATTAAAAATGGGAGAATAGCTGAAATTGTACATTTGTCATTTAAAAATCCATGCCGGCTATTGCTTAGTATTTGATGCTTTTTAAATGAATATAATTAAGCGTTTTAACATACAAAGTTAAAATATTTTATGTAAAACTGAAAGTAGAGAAGCTACCAGGAAATATTCCAGTTTCTCAAGAAAAAGTTATTAAATGGTTAATGATTTTTAAGGCAATTAATATCTACACTAGCACATGCTAGTGAACCAAATTTGTCCTTTGATTTTGTACTTGTAGAGTAGAAGCCTAAATCACATATAGTACACTTGAAGTGGTTTAATTCGATAAATTTGTTATACAACGCACTTGACGTATTTTTACTTATTATACTAAGATTTAGTTTACTAACAAGGAGAGAACATTTAATTCGTGTCGATATATTTTTACATATTTGTTTAAGGCCTTAACCTTTTGAATAAAAACTTTTGTGCCAATACAATTATGTTCTCTAATTATAATCTAAAATATCGTTTAGTAAATTTTTATATAAAAGTATATACTATATATGAGACGTTTATTTTGAAAGTCAATTTATCTTTAATTTGAAATATTTAAGGTTTTGCGTTTTTACAAAATTAAAAATATACGTAAGGTATGACTCGCAATTCTAAATCGTATTCAAGGGAGTTAATTTTATAATTCCTATTAAAAATTCGCTATTATTAAGTGTATAATATATCCTTGCTTACCTTGAAAGACTTAAGTCACTTTCAAAATAAAAAAAAAATTGTTTTGTTATAAAATGTGAAAGAGCTTAAGTCTGTTACATATAGCTAAAATAATTTAAAAGAAATATTTTATTTACTCTATATTTTTAGAAGATAAGAAAAATTAATTTAATAACAAGTTATTCGGTAACATTCTCAGTATGCGGAAGGGATTTAAAGTAGTTATAGTGTTTCGGAGGTATATATCGCAGTAAAGCGGTATTTTAGTGATGTGATACTTCTTATACTTTTGTATAATGATTGCAACACAATATTTCAAAAGTTTTTCGGTCTACCCTGATGTGGCAATATATCAAGAATTTTAAACTCTGCATTCTCATCCATTTATATAAAATTTTATTTGGTTCATTTCTTCAAAATCGCATCCAGCTTATTTGCAGCCAGTTTATTTTTTCCCCGTTGGTATTTTTGGATCTTTTGTAAACTGCTCCTTCTAAGAGTCTTGTTGGTATAAAATCCTCTTGTCTAATTTCATTTAGTATGAAAGTATTACCTTTTCTAAATTCTTTTTACTTTCCCTATATAGTATATATAGGGGAAGTATTGTTTTCGTGCGAGAAAATGTCTGTGGGCGCTGTATCTCAAAAACGAATGATCAGATTGAGATGAAACTTTAAACTTAAGGTTTTATCGTTATAAACTGGAACTGAAAAGCTTTTTGTAAACATTCATAAACCGGAAGTGCATGTTTACTTGAGGCGTTTTTTTGTTTTTTCGTGATATTTTTCTAAATATGAAAAATTTTAAAAAATGGTTCAAACAAAAGTGAAAGGGACTGAAAAACTGAACAAGTTTTGTTTGAACATGTTTTTCATAAAATTCTTAACTTTCGAGAAAAAAAAAATAAAAATTGAAACTGTTGACATTTTTTGCCAATTGTTAATAAACTATTGGAGTTACATAAAATTTATATAACAAATAATTGTAGAGAATTCAAAAGTGCACAAATTATTAAGAATAACATTTTTATGTAAACCTCATAGTTTTCGAGAAAAATATAGGGAAAGTACTATGATGGCCACATCACCATTTTATTATATTATAATAATCTTGTGGCACATAAAGTAAATGTTTTCTTTTTACGACATTTCTATAACGCCAAATATCTGTCATTAGGTAAAAATGAATGACCTGATATTAAACATTTGTGGTCTATGATTTCCATATAACTTTCCATGAATTGAACAATTAACCACATTAAAGATATTTTGATTTCTCTTTTGTCCTCCACACATGTCACTATTTACAATGATATGTTTTTCACTTTTTAGAGTTTTAAGGTCTAAAGAGGCATAAAGCCACTTCTTGGGAACCTCTAGAATCTTTTCTTTTATCCCAAGCGTACATGTATACATTATTGTTGTGAAAATTATGTATGCCTAAATTTAAAATATACATGTTGCATTTATAATAAGCTACTGAATTAGTTATCTTTGGGAATGGTAACTCTTTCTGCAAATCGAAAGAAATGCCAACATAATGAGATGGATTACTTGATACTTGTTCTTGATCTTGTTTTAATGCATTTCTAGTCGATTCTGCTAGTTTTAAATGAATATCATGCTCTTCCATATTTTTTTTGTCTTCCTCGTGGTTTTCTGATGCCTTAAGTTTAATGTTTAATAGATCACATTTTTGGCATGTGACTTTGGTGGGTGGAATTGTAGATTCAAATCTTTTTTGAATATTTTTCTATAAGTCCATTCATTAACTGCCTTTAAATTATTTTATTATTATAATTTCAATTATTATAGTCAGTTCATGACGAAGATATTTTCTATTGGGATTATGATCCCTTGTTAATATGGTTTTGAACAACCTTTTCTGTTTCTCCGTCTTCTTTGTAAAGAACAGCATTCCGTCGCTTCGTATAGCAATATATTTTGCTAATTAAAGTGTCCTAAGTTCCAAAGCATTTCAAAAATACGTTTTCTTTCTGTTTCATTTAAATTTTTCAAGCAGTCTTTTCGACATTGGCAATCTTTATTTTAAAAAACTTTGGCAGGTATAATTTTTTCCGCTTGTGTATCGTATATTTTTCCCGAATTTCGTTTAATTTTAAGAAGTTTCTGAATATAAGTATCACTTCTGTTTTCTCTGAATCCTTCTCTGAAGCTGTTGTTTTGTAAATTCTCATTTTCAATTAGTTCCTCTTCCTCTGTTTAAGAATGAAGTTCTAAAATTCTCTTTCTTTTTCTGTATTTGTTGTATGAAAGTGAAGAAGAATTAAACTTCTTCACTTTCAGAATCAAGGAATCTTGTTACTTTATCATTTCCCGTGGATTTAATAATTTCTTTAATTAAATACTATTCTTTAAAATTTATTTCAATATTATAATGTAATTTAATTTACCTTTCTTTCAAGATTTTGGGCCGCACTTTTTCACATTATCAATCAAAAGTGGACTTAGGTCACTTTCAAAATTATGATTTTCAGTATTTATATTATTATGAAAATGTACGCGTTACAAAATTTTCAAAAGTATTAAATATATTTCAATGCCGATTTATTTTTTTGACAGTTTAGCATAAATTATAAATGCTATCACAGTTAACTTGAAAAAAGATAAAAATGGACTTGGGTCACTTTCAAAATAAACGGCTCATATATTTGTTGTTAAAATACCAAATAATTTTAAGTTCCCTACTCAAGTATAGATGAAATTGCATTGTAAAATGATTACCGATTTTCTTTTATGCATACCAAAAGCAAACTATAAGTTATATTTTAGTTCATATGTTTATGTTGAATATTAAATGGTCGTCAAAATTTACAGTCTTTTCTCTTAAGTTATACTTTTTATCAAAGACTGCCTTTTCTCTACTTTTAAAGGCTAACTTCCAGAGACCGTCAGTCCTTATAATGTACATAATATAAGAAATATATACTCTAATGCAAACGTATATATATATTTTTAAGGAAGAATGCTATAATGAGTTGCAGGTTAGGGGATGATAGATGATAATAAGAATTGGCCTCAGCTACTGGACTTTTGATTATTAAATTTTAATAATTTTCATGCTAAGTATATCATATGACTAACGCACCACGTATCCTGGAAGGATAAATCATTTTAGAAAATATAATTTCTGCAATAGGTTTTGTTTTGTAATTAGAGAATAGGGTGATGCTTTGGTTTATAGTAGATTTTGGTACAAAAATAGTATTTATAAGCTACCTTCCTTCTGTAAAATTTGACTCTTAATCTTCCTGGATATTATTGGTATAAGTTACTTTTTTCTATTATATCTAATATATTTTGTTTAGTTTATTGTTTATTTATTCTTTGTACATCTTTCTTATAAATTCTAAATTTAAAAAAATAAAAAAATAAATAAAAAAAACATATTTAAAATTTTGGACGAATGAAGCACGGAATGAGTTCATATTAAAAAATGTAACGGCATAAAAGACGAAATTAAATAATTTAAATTAAATTTCGATTAAATGATTTAGTCTTCTGTTGCCAAAAATCAGAGATAAAGTTAGATATATTTTTTTATCAATAATCAAATAACAGTTTTTTCAAGGAATAGTCATTTTATATAATTGTAAAAATTAGTTGGTTGACTTACTCATAAGTAGAGAGCGGATTTCTAGCATTATGCTTATCCATAATATTAATAGCATCTAAAAAATTTCTTAATATCTATACGAAACTTGAAGAATGTGTGTGAAACTTAGCGCTAAGTTTTTTTTTGCTTTTTTGCTTATTTTGACTTTTTATGCTTATTTTCATGCTTTTTTTAGATTATGATGCTTATTTGGAGCATTTTCTTAACATTTTATAAAAATTTCACGCTGATATTAAATTAATGTGCTAATATAGAGAATTTTCGTAAAAATCTGTATCCATCATTTATAGATTATATTTGTATTACATATTTTCTTCGTGTCTTTTGACAACATAATTGTCTAAAATCTTCATTATATGATACAATAACTATAATGAATTTTATTATTAATAAATATTAGTACAAATTACCAATTTACAATGGATTCGTTTATAAATAAGTAGATATAATAGACCATCTCATTATTCAGATAATACAGACGAACGCTTCATAGGAATCACACCTATGATATTCCGGATGTAAACGTCGTTAAACTAGGCCCAAACAGGGGCCCCGGTAAGTATTAAATGTAAACAAATTTGAGTGATAGCTAATAATCAGGTATTCTACAACCGTATAAATTTTCTACTCTCGGCAAAAATATGGATGGGATGACTGGCGCATATTTATCGTTGTCGTTAATTTTCATATTCAAACTCGCATTAATAAACTATTGAATTGAAATTCCAAAAAACTTTGCTTATTTATCAAAAATTATTATATGCGTGAATCGTATTAACCTGGGGAATCACAGATAAATTATATTATATAATTTACATGTATATTTAAGCCATAATGCAAAAGGTGAAAACCACAATATAAGAATTAATTAGAGACTATCCAGAATTAACAAGTGAAAATTATACATTATTTTGTAAGGCATGTTTAAAAATAGTAAGTTTTATTTTAGTTCCCAACTGCATCCTAACTAGTCAAGACTTGTATGTAAAACATGTTATAACAACACTACATCAAGAACGTTTGAAAAAGTTCAAAGCTGAACTAAAAAAACAGCACAATATTACAATCTTGAGCATCATCTTCAACAAACGATGGACAATTTAAATTAAATTCACATTTGTGCAAAATACTTTTACATTCGAATATCCCTTTAAGAGAATTACAAAATAATGCATTTAAATCTTTCTTGGGAAAATATTGTAAAATGCGCATTCCCGAGAAAAAATTATGTAGCTCTTGCGTACTATGAAAGCATACAAAAAATTAAAGATATTATTAACAATAATTATATGTTTAATTTAATGATAGGAGTTTAACATGAAGATATTCGACCAATAGTATTTAGCAAAATTCATAAATGATGGACTGACAAGCTTATTTTTGCCGTGGACAATACCAAGTTACAAAATTTTACTAATAATGCATTTTATGCATTGTACAAGTAGCACATGGATAGAAACGAATTTCTGAAACTATAAGAATGAAATTTCCATTTGTAGATTTAATTAAATATGGAAAAATTGATCTTATATTCTTCTGTGAGTGCAATTATTAAAGAAGTCATTACCTGATAGCTCACTGCCCCATAAACCAGTGCTAACAAAATGGGGAACTTGGCTATATGCTACGATGTACTATGCGAACAATTTTGAAGAATTTAATAAGGCTATATACAACTTTCCCGAAACGACAAGCAAATCAGTTAATGACTGTCAAACAGTTCTTAAGAAACAAGAGCTTCCTTCAAAACAATTTGGTTACATAAAATCGCGTTTAAATTTTGTGAGCAACACAATCAAATCTTTATAAAAGCAGATTCATTTTAGAAAATACCTGAACGCATTGGCCAAGAAATCAAAATAATATCGAAAGAAGTATTCGGTGAAAATTAAGGATTTTTAATATTAAATAAATTAAACTTGATTTTGAATGGCAATTTTCAAATGGATACAGCTATAATTTAAAATAAAGATAAGCTTTTCCACTTTCAAAAATTTATTGATCGTTAGAAGTAATAATTTTTACAATTAAACCCCTAGAACAATATTTAATGATCTACTGTTTTCATGAATAGATTTTAGTTATTTTGAAATGTATACAAAATTACAATTTAATTTTTAAACACTTACATGATTATATATTGCGTAAATAAAGTATGTTTATTTTAGTTTTAAGCAGAATTTCTATGTAAAATATGTTGATAAACGTGTAACATATTAAGAAAATATAGTTTTCTTTAGTGCTTTTTTCGTGTTTTTATGCTTTTTTCGTGTTTTTATGCCTTTTTCCTGTTTTCATGCTTTTTTAATGCTTTTTTCTCTCTAAATTTTGTGCCTTTTTAAGTGCTTTTTTTCAGATTTTTTAAGCTTTTTTATCCGCTCTCTACTCATAAGTCACCGTTAATTGTTATCTGTGTTTATTAACATTTTAATTGCCTGAAGCAAAAAATTGTAAAATATCTTATTAAATATATTTTGCTTTTTTTATAATTTCTTTCACTTATTAACCAGATCTTATGTGCTATAGTAAGTTTAGATTAGCTGAAATATGAATGACACTAAATTAATAATTTTATTATTCAAGATTCTCAAGAATATTTAGGAAATAAAAAACTAACTCCTTACACATGATAGTTCCCCCGATTTAAGCCTGTTGGATTTGTTTTAATCAATATTTTAAAAACTTTATATATCTCAGTCATTTAATTAATGTTATGAAAGGCAAATGCAGAACAAAATTAAATTAAAATAATTCCAACAAATATTACAAAAAATATGATTACATGTCAGCAATTGGATAACTGAAGAACAGTTTTAGTAAAGAATATTCAAATCTTCTAAAAAAACTACGTAGTCAAATTCTGATAAAAAGCTAGCCAAAGCTAAACCAAACGTAATAAAGTTTATCGAGTTTATAATCTGAGTTATAATCTGAGTTCAAAATAGTGACTCAACTATTTGAAAAGGAGCAGAATTGTTAGCACTAACTTTAACAAGCACAAAGCTTTCATGAAGGTAAATGGGAACAGCTTAATTTATTTCAATACATTGTTTGTTTATATATTACATGATATAATACAGATTATTAGTATATTATTTTGGATAACATCTACATTTAAAAATAAAAAAAATACGAAGCCGGCAAATTCAGTAGATATTATAAATACTGTTAACTATTAATTTATACGTAATTTTAAGTAAAATGAATTATATATTTCTTATTTTTGCAGCTACTGAAAAGAATTTTTAGATAATGGTATTTTTTATAACGAATCATATTTGTTTGTTATTCTGGAAAATAATGGTGGTGACCTTTACTATGTGGTACTTAATTTTAAAGAGTAAATAAAAGTACATTCAACGTTTTTATATCACCATTTATTGAATAATATACAAAAATAATGACCTGCGAATGTCGAAGCTATAGTTGTATCAAAAATTGATAATAAATTGTAAACTTTGTTTGTATATATTACACAATAAATAGTGGTATAAAAACGTCGAAAGTTCTTTTATTTACTCATTTGTTTGTTAAGTTACAAATATATATTTTCCTCTTGTTCGGTTCATCCAAGAAGAGACTATATAACATTACCATTAATATTTAACAAAATGTTTTTCATTTATGAAGCGTTAAACTACCCTATTGGAAAGAGTTTTTATGTAAACGAACCCGACTTTTTTAATTACGTCGAGATTCCTAATGAACTATTCTTTCATACATACTTATCATTTAATTTATATTAAATTCTAGCAGTTCTGTAAGATAATTATAAAGCTTGCAATAACAAGAAATTTTTTTCATAATTCTTAATCAGGACTTGATTTTCATTTATGAAACCTAAAATATATATAAATTTTAAAAATATATATATATTAGTAAAAGAGTTGCACGCGAAACTAATTTTTCATCATACTTGATTGATGATTTTTTTCAAACTTACCATCTAATTTAAAGTAAAATGTCCTACTTTTGAAAGTTAATTATCAAGCCTGTATAAGACATTTTTTTGATGATTCATTTACCCAAAACATAAATAAACTTTTAATACTCTCTAGTTTATATACGATATTCGTATTATGTATATACTATGTAATTATGATTAAGATTCATTATTGATGGATAACTTGAATTACTGGAAGTTTTACGAATTTCTATTCAGTTCGAAATATTATCTAACTTTTGGTTAGACTAATATATGAAATAATTATTTTTACATTTTAAATAAATGCCAAATTGAAACAAAGTATTCGGTTTAATTTAGTTTTATATCTTAAATTATAGCTATAATTATGACAGTAGAATTTATTAGAGATAATCCTTTTTATATCTCGTTACATCTTAAATTGTAAGTATTTCTCTTATCATGTCGTTCCTTTAGGATGTACTGCTTTAGCTAATTGTTAACTGGACCTTTTTGATTAATTCCAAAAAATAGCATAGTAGAATATGTAATTAATGGTATAAGTAATTGCAAACTGGACTGCAACCCTAAATCCTGTCAATCTTGCCTCTTTATGATCATGAACAGTTATTACATCAATCGGTTTATTGTCGCAACTTATCAAATAATCTGAGATGTATTGCCGCAATAATAAGCTTCGCATTCTAAATTGTAAAAAACATTGAACTCTATATGGTTTAAAGCAAATTTTCTATTATATAAGAGCAGTAGTAGCCTGTAATGTTTGAAATAAATAATTAGCCATACAATCGTTTTGTTTGTCTGTGTAGTATATTAAATGTACAAACTCTGTAATGGTGTAGTTTTTTTTAGTTTTTCATATAACTGGAGAGAATTATAAGTAATTATGAAGATTTTATTTCGTAATATCTTTTTTGGGGTCATTTCTTCCATAACAATTTTCTTTTAATTTCAATAAGCTGAACTTGTCTTTATAGAAGTAATTCCAAAACAAGTTTGTTTATTTTAATTTGAACAATTATGAGTATTAAAGGCAATTTTGATTTTACATTAAGATTAATCGTCTCGAATGTGTTATACTGTCTTATCAGATCCGAAGTGGCCTACCTCATCATATATAAACCTAAGCATATTTCGCTCTATAAGTCCAGACCCTCCTGTCTTAATTGAATGATTGAGGATTTTCTGGTATATTAGGAAGTGATTCATTATCTACTTCTATTGTCTCTCATCAACTGATGATCTCAGTGTAATCGAATTAATTTCCTTCTCAAAGACACTTTAGAATTATACTCAGAGAATTTATATCTAAAATCTTCGTACCTTTCCTATATATACATATTCTTAATGATTACCTCCATAAATATCGCCCACGTAGCAATATGAGGATTGGTGTTCATTTTACTGAGCGTTAATCTGCTACAATTTATAACAGAAAAAGGTTAAACTCTTTTATATTACTTTTTATTTTTACACAGTAATCATTATCAAACTAAGTTTCCACTAAGTTTGATAATAATTATTGTTATTCATTAAAAACGTACTACGAAGTGAACGCCACGAAAATTCAAGAGGCTACAATTTAAGTCAATATCTTGAATTTTTTAACGCTACTACCCACTTTAATACGGTAATTTTGGTAGATTATAGTATCTGAAATAAATCGTTAGGTGTCTAAATGGTTTTTTGATCTGTGTAGATCTATGGGAATGTATAATAGAAAAAAATATTCACCAAATAAATACTTGTATGGAATGTTGTATAGAAATTCTTCGATCTTTCATACATATATTATTATAGGTATTTTAGATATTGGGTCGTATAAAAAGTCTCCGCTGCTTTTTCGTACATATTTAAACAACGACTACGATTTCGTGCATTGGATATTTTCGTCTTCACCCATGTTTCATCACGAGTAATCATTTGTTTTCGTTTCAGCAACATATCACTGATGGTAACCGTTAATTCATGTGGTATCCAAACATCGAGCTTCTTTTTGTAGCCTGCCCTCTTTAAATGATTCCAAACTCTCATATATTTCATGTTTAGTTCCTCCGCTATTTCGCGGCAGCTTGCGTGTCGATCTTGCTCCACCAGTTGCAAAATTTCATCGACATTTACAGTTACTGGCCGGCTAGAGCGAGATGCATCTTTAACATCCAAATTTCTGGAACGGAATCTAGCAAACCACTCCTGTGTCCTTAGTTCACTAACAGCATTTTCGCTGTACACTTCACAAATTTTTTGGCATTTTCTTGCAGCGGTTTTACCTTTTTTATAGTAAAATAGCATTACATACGGTATTTCTTCAGATATTTCACACAATTCAAATTAATATAACTTTTTACACGAGCAACAAATTAGAGAACTATCTTTGCAAAAATATGAGCTTGAATATTAATTTTTAGCATATGTTTGTTCAAGTATTGAGATAAGGTATCAGAATCGGCTCGTGGCGAAAAACCACAGAGACTTTTTATTACAGCCTGTTAGTTCTAATTGTAGAGTTTACGTTATTAAATGGAATAAATTAACTTTAATAACATTTTATTCCATCGGATTTCAAATATAAAAAAATATATACCTTTTAGGTCTCTCCTAAATACATACAAATTTTCGATTCTTGGAATCTTTGTATGACATTAAATTATCGTCAACATTAGAAAATAATTTAGTTTCATTTTAGGTCTCTCATAATGTACACTACATTTGAATTTTCTGATTATTATGATTACCTCTGGAACTGGAAGATCTCGGTGTAAAATCTAATTAATTTTCTTCTAAAATTAAAGCACTTGGGGGCTATATCTGAGCAATTATATTTGCATTCTTCGTACCTTATTTAAAAATAAGTTTCATGATGATTTGTGTAAATAAATATATTTATTTTTTAAACAACTACTAAATACTTAGCAGTATAACTGAAGTATTTGCATTCTGTCTGGCTAGACATTTGACTAGGATGCTAAATTTTTGCAAGAAATGCTGAGCAGAATTCCTTCCGTCTGTTTACTTACTCTAACTCTACGTTGGTAAACCAATAACCTAATAGAACACAACTTATCAGATCTGAAGTAACTTATTTTAGCATAACTAAGCCTAATGGAATGCTATTTTATAGACTTAGAAAGTAAATTCTTTTTGTAAATCAAAACGGTTTTTTTAACTTTGTTTGTATAACACTTTTTATTTAATGTTAACTATGTTATTTAATATTGGCTTTTACAAGATGATGATTTTCAGATTTGCTTATATAAACTTTAAAATATTTATATTTAGAAATCCGCTGTATTCATATATATTTTTTTTAAATTTAACATGTTAAATAATATTAATTGTTAGCTGAAGCTAAAACTTTTCCCTATCAATTTTATTGATTAATAATTTTTTAATGACAAGTTAAAGGTGAAGTTTTTATTGATTTTAAAAACAGATATTCTTCTTAGTTTGTATTTGAAAACATATCTACTATTACTAATTATCTTAAAACTACATATAGACAAATTTTTTCGTATTAGTAGAGGTGGTTAAAGAAAGGAAGCCTATGGATTAATGGCCAGTTGCGCCAACATCCATTAGGAACGAGTTACGTAACTCGCATTAAGTGATCTCTAGTTAGCGCGTTCACAGTTGCATCAACCTACATTAGCTTTAAATGTAGTTACACAACTTGCGTTATCAAACTGCTTGTCGATTAGATAATATATGGAGCTTAATTTTGACCGTATTTGCTAGTCAGATGTATGTGGTAATCAATAGTTGTAATTTCTGCAGCATTACTATTAATCCATAACAACGGAATTGTTTTATTAAAAGCAGTAGCAGTGTTTAGATTTATTGACTTATAATAGTAACATTATATATTTTATCTTATACAAACAGATTTTTTATTAGTACAGAAGACAATTATTTTTTTCTTTTAGAAGAAAAACAACACTCAATATTTAATTTAATCCATTGTTATAAGTTGTTTGCATTTTCTTCTTTTAATTTCTGTCATTTTTCAATTCAATTTAAATAAGCTTTATTTTATGTATGAATTAGGATTTGCTAATATATACGACCGTCGTCAGATCATGGTGGAAACATGACCATTAAAATTTAATTAAATGTGAAAACTAGTGAGATGCAAAATTTAGATCAAACGATGATTATATTAATTTCCATGACTATGTAAATCCAGCGACTTTGATCAGATCTAGAATGTATTATTGTCGCAACCCAAGGGCCCTAATATTGGCTGCACACTAGACATACCTACATCTAGCCACGCTTTGATTAATTACCCACAACAGATGATTAATCGTTCGGTTAATAAATTTCGCTCCGGTTTAATATACGTACCATCATTACGTTAACAAATTGGCACCGCGTAATGAACGATTATTTTGCGTGTGCGAAACTTGCATACAAATAATATCCTCATCGTCCAATAGAGAAGAGAATTTCACTTATGAACAATTAATAGACGGTTTGCAGCAACGCTGTTTAATTTCATATATTACCTAGTAAATCTGCATAATGAAGTCGAGCGAATTGTGGCTTGAGCGATGGTATAATTATATATTAAATATAATTGATTCACTCCTGGACACGCAATTAGGATATTGGATTTAAATGTAATCGCGTTATTAGTTATACAATTATAAACATATTCTTAATTATTATGGTTGGTTCTAAATTTTAATATTTTATTTGCGTATAATATTACTGTTTATAAGATTCGTTTTAAATAAAGGAAAAAATAAATAATACTATATTTTATCTAGAAAACTCACAACACTGATACATATGTTATTATAAAAACAAATAATGATACATGTAGTAATAATGAATACAGCACGTGCGATTAATTTATTTAATCTAAATATTTCTATTCAGTATAACAGCGAAATAAATATTGTGGTAAAGTAAATATTGTAACTTTATCCATGTACATTATACAATATATATAGTAGTCTAAATTATATGATTACTTTTTAAATAACTAATAATAACTTCCTAAATTACTTTGGAATACACTTTAGATGAAAATGCTTGAAGAAGTTGCTGATTCCATTAATAAGACAATTTAATTCAATTTGTCGCTTCAAGAATTAAGATTTTTCTGTTATAGGTTACTAATTTATTTATAAATAAAGAAACTTGAAGTAAAATCTTATATACAGTCAAGCTTATTACACATTTGATGGAAAATCATCGCAGGTTTTGCTACAGATGACAGAATTTTTCACCAGCTGTATTATCAGTATCTGGCTATTAACAACTAAGATCATTATAATTAATCAAAATTTAAGATCTTATTTGGTATTCAGTAACGGCACTACTAAATTTTAATTGCATTTCGATTTTCACAGTTGATTATTTAATTTAATATCAGATATATTTTTAAGTATGGATTTTACATATTCAGAATTCATTCAATTTGTCCAATTGGGGATAGTACACAACAGTATTGATTGTTTTGTTTTGTGGTAGCAGATCAAAATACACGACGCCTTTGAATTCTCACTAAATTGAGAAAATCTTCTTTAGATATTTCCGTTGTAGCTTGTTCACCGGGCTTCCACCATGATCGTTTTTGCACGTTTGCGAAATGGATCATTTTCTTTGTTTTTAAGCGCAGATGGAGATGTGTAAGGAGCATATGGAGAAATCGTGGGAAAGTGGAGGGAGGAATTAAGGGGGTGGAAGGAAGCTTGGGGACAGGAAAGGGAGATGTTAAAAGGGAAAATATGGAAGTTAGAAGAGGAAATTGAGAGGAAAGAGAAAAGGGAGAAAAGGAATAATATAATTATCAGAGGGAGAGAATTCCGAGACAGCAAAGAGGTGGAGAAATTTGCGAAGGAGATGATGGGAGTGGAGATAGAGGTGAAGGAGTGCTTCAGGGTGGATAAGGGGAAAAAGATAACTGTGGCCAAGCTAGGGTGGAGGGACGATAAAGTAAAAATAATTACCAATAAGAAGCTAATTAAGAGAACAGGAGAGAGAATATTTATTGATGATGACCTGACGGAAAAGGAGAGAAGGATACAGAAAGATATAAGAGAAAGGGCGAGGAGGGAGTGGGATAAGGGAAGATCAGCAAGGGTGGGGTATCAGAAATTGACAATTGAGGGGAAAGTGTGGAAGTGGAATAAGGCAAAAGAAGAACTCGAAGAAGAGGTAAAAAAAACGAGTAGAGGCAGAGAGGATGGAAGGAGGGGGTGAGAGGAGGAGGACAGGGGGGATAACATTAGGCGTCTGGAACGTGGCGGGGATAAAGGAGATGATTAGAGGTGGGAGGTGGGAGGAGGAATTAAAGGGGTGGATGTCAGAGAAGGTAATAGTAGGACTGGTGGAGACGTGGATAACAAAGGAGAATTGGGAAGAAGTTAAAGCGAAGCTACCAGGGGGTTCAGGTGGGAAATGAAGGAGGCAAGAAGGACGGCGGAAAGAGGAAGAGCAAGGGGAGGTATGATAGTGGGTGTAAGAGGAAGCTGTCAACAGGGTAGGGTGAAATTTATGGAGGGCGAAGGAGATGTGGGGTGGGTGATATATAGACAGGGTGGGGAGGAGATAACAGTGGAAGTCGTCTATGTGAATAAGAACTGGAGAGAGATAAGGAAGGAGTTGGAGGAAAGGACGAAGGAAGGAGGAAGATATGTCTTGGGGGGGGGACTTCAATGCAAGGATGGGGGAATTAATAGGCGGAATCAGTGAGGAAGGGAAAGGGATCACGAGGAAATCGCAAGATAAATGTGTAAATGCGGAGGGGAGAAGATTGCAGGAATGGGTGATAGAAGAGGGGTGGGAGATTCTGAACGGATGCAGAGAAGGAGATTGGGAGGGGAAGAGAACGTATATTGGGAAGGGAGGAGGATCCGTGATAGACTATGCTATGGTGAAGGGGTGTAGGAATAGAGAGGTAAAGAGGATGGTCGTGGAAGAGGTGGAGGGTTCGGATCACTTGCCATTAATGATGGAGGTAGAGATAGGAAAGGGGAGCAGGGTAGGCGACTCGCAGGGTCAGGAAAGGGAAAAATTGGAGAACGGAGAAAAGGTGATCAGGGAGATGAATGCTAAGCTTAATGAAGTGAAATGGGTGAGTGTGAGGACGATGGGAGAATTAGAAGAGGTGATAGTGGGATACGGCAAGAGGACGCGGGCAAAGAATGAAGGAGATAGAGGATTATTTAATGAGGAGTGCGGGCTGGCAAAGAGAAGGATAAGGAGGGCGAGGAGAGAGTATATGGAGGGTAGAGGGGACGAAGCACAGTGCCGGGAGGAAAGAAAGCAGTATATTAAGGTATGTGAGGAACGGAAATCGGCGGTGGTAGAAGGAAAGATGGAGGAATTAAAGAAACGAAGCGGATATGTGGAGGGTATTGAGGAATGGAGTAGAAAGGAAGCAGATAGAGGTGGCACTGGAGGAGTGGGTGGACAAGTATAAGAGAGGGAGCGGAAAGCCGTGTGGAGTAGGAGTCAGAGGAGGATGCGGAATATCCGACGACTTCACAGAGAAGAGCGTTTGAGGAGGTGAAGAAGGGGAAAGCGGCAGGGCCGGATGGTGTAAAGGTGGAAGTTTGGAAGGCGATTGGGGAGGATGTAGAAGAACGTATAGAAAGGTGTTAGATCAAATATGGAAGGGGGGAAGGGGGAGGAGGATATACCGCGGTCTTGGAGGATTGGGGCCGTGTGCCCGGTGCATAAAGGAGGAAGCACAGGAGATGTGGAGAACTACAGGGGGATAACCGTTACCAACGCAGGGTATAAAATAGCAATGACTGTAGTAAAAAATAGACTTGTAAAGGAAGTGGAAGAAAAAGGTCTTGTGCCAGAGACGCAGGGTGGGTTCAGGAGGGGAAGAGGTACAGCAGACCAGATATTTACCCTGGCCAGGATTGTAGAAAAAGTAATGGAAGAGAAGGGAAGTGTGTATGCGGTGTTCCTAGATTTGAAAGAGGCGTATGATTCGGTACCTAGGGAAAGATTGGTGGTGTGTTTGGAAAGAAGAGGGGTGAGTGAGGGGATGGTTGAGTTTGTGAGGAGAGTATATCAGGAGACATGGTGTGTGGCTAAGGTGGGGGATAGAGTATCAGAGGAATTTAGAACATGGACGGGAGTGAGACAGGGATGCCCGCTAAGCCCTCTATTGTTTAATCTGTATACAAGTGAATTGGATGAAATATTGAGGAGAGGGCAAGCGGGTGGCGTAGTGATTGGGAGGAAGAAAGTTTGGATGTTAGCATATGCGGATGATATGGTACTGATGGCGAGAGACTGGGAGGGGGTGAAAGAGATGTTAGCAAGAGTGGAAAAGTACATGGATAAGAGGGAGTTAAGGGTGAATGTAGGGAAAACGAAATGGATGAGGTTTAGGAACAAAGGAAGGGAAGGAAGAATGAGAGAGCTGAAATGGAAAGGGGAAGTGATTGAAAGGGTGAAAGTGTTCAAATACTTGGGATTTATATTTAAGTGTACGGGAGGGTATGAAGAGCACATGAAATGGGTACAAGGAAAGGCGAGAAGAGCGTGGGGTGTGGTGTGGGAGAGGTGGGGGAGATGGATGGAAAATAATGTGAGGGTGGAGCGGGAACAAAGATGGTGCATGAGACGAGTGTTAGGGGTGGAGAGGTCGACGCCGGAATATATATTGTTACAGGAGCTAGATAGGGAGACCATAGGGTGTTAGGCAGTGAAGAGAGTGGTGAGGTTCGAGATGAGAATGTGTGCGCTGGAAGAAGGGAGATTGGTGAAGGAGGTATGGTGGATGAGTAAGAGTATAGTGGAGGGTAGATGGAGAGCGGAGAGAAGGAGAATGTACAAAAGGGTAGGTTTGGCGGAGGTGGTGGTGAATGAATGGCTTGAGAAAGGGGTGAATGTGGCTGATTGGGTATATGAGAAGGAAAGAGAAGTGGAGAGACAAGAAAGGCAAGGCTGCATAGAGAGGAGTGAGTACAATGAGGGATATGGGAGATGGCAGGTGCATGGAAGAAAGCCGAAGTATTTAGAAAGCGGAATGGGGAGAGAGGATAAGGTGACAATGGCAAGGGCGAGGTGTGAGTCAGATGAAAGAGGGAGAAAGTGGTGGATGGGAGAGAGTTATGGGAAGTGCGTTTTGTGTAAGAATGGAGGTGATACTTGGAGGCATTTGGCGGAGGAATGCGAGGGGGTGAGTGAAGAGTGGGTGGAAGGGTGCAGGTGGGTGACGGACTGGATGAATGAGGATGGGGCCAGGGTAAATGTGCTTAGGAAAATAGGGTGGGAGAGGGGTAGGAGAAGAGTGGAGTGAAAGATATGGAAGGATTATATTTTTTGTTTATTATTAGAATATAGTTTAATAGAGTTTGTATATGTAACAATGCCAAATAAAGGTTTCTTTTTTCTTTGTTTTTAAGAGCTTGTCGCAGGCGTTTATGCGCTTTTTTAAATGAATTTCTTTGAATTCATGCCGAACCCAAATATTGAGTTTTCTAACATATCCCAGCTTGTGCTAATGTCTTTCCATAGTCGTTTGAGAAATGTTAGATATTTCTGCGACATCTATTGTCGTGTAACAGCAACTTGCTTCGACGAATGTCTTTATTTAATATTCTTTATGTGCTTTATGTACTTGTGTTGTTATTTTTCTTTTTCTGAACTATAGCAGCAAAATATAGCGATATTTCTTCGTTTGGTTTTCCACCACTATTTTACGACGACAACTTAATCGATTGACTTACCTTTTTTTATGGTATTTAGGTTATATGATTGGACTATCTATTGGTCGTAACCGAAATAACTCAACCTGATAAGTTTTCAACAATACTATCTTTTTTAGGAAAAAACATTTTCTTAGAAATCCTTTAATTTTTCCAATAAAACGAATTTGTCTTCAATTATCAACTTTCAGTAGTTCTCTTCTTTAGAATTAGTATTACTATAGCTAACTTCAAATAATCATGAAACTAAATTATTTGAACGACTAATTAATTATAGTTGCAAGATTTTTTTATTAGTATATTATCTATAGGAACCAATTACGTAAACTGTCTATTGTATTATTCTCTACATTTATTTACTATACAGTTTATATGAAATTGTTGTTGTTTATAAGTAAAGTACAAAAAATTATTCAACATTTTATTGAAAAGCAAATAATTAAATAAAAAATGTGTTTTAATAAAATTTGTTAACGTTTTACTTGCTTTAATATTTTTAGAGAGAAATATAAAACCAAAAAAAAAATGCGTAAATACCCATTTTTGAAGAACCAAATTATTCCTGTTTAAATCTCGGAAAAGAAAAATTCTTTAGTGTATTGATGGCCATTTTCTTCTTCAGATTATTTAGTTAATTATAATACGTAATCGCCTCCTCGTGTTTAAATGTACCAGGGAAAAAGCCTTTATTTAATGCAGATAATGATTGCGACCGTTACTACTTGGTTATCTATACTTTATAGATATGTTTGGTCTCATTTAATTATTCACGTTTTATAATTTAACATTAAAGTTCATTTGTGATGTGATCAAAATTTTGAATAGAACGTGAAGCAATAAGAATAAAAATATAAAAAAGATTAATCAACTCAACACTGGTGTAGATCTAGAAAAATCAAATAATCTGTTTACGTATTAGATGAAGTAAAAAGTTCTAGGTGTTTTTCACTTTGCTTCAACAATAAAATTAACATAGTTGGGATTATCCGATTTAGATAAAATATGTTCAATAACTTTTGTTTTATGTCTATATCGATTATAATCGATACGCAAACCAAAACAATCATCAATTCAATAACTTTTCTCTATTTTAAAGGTAATTTCATAAGTTCGCATACTAATTCTTATTATTAGAAACTTGACAAGCTCATTTTCAAAATTTTCAAAAGTCATATTTGAAGCCAGTTTTGTATTAGTAAAAAAAATGCAAATGCTTGAAAACGTAAGAATTGTTTGGCGCCAGTAACGGATGCGATAAAACCTTACATTTAAGCTCTCATAACTTCAAGCATGTCGTTATTGATGTGTGCAGTCTGGTGTTATTTTGATGGAACAATACAATTGGCCAATTCTTGCAGCTTTCGATCGATTGCCTGCTTCAATATGGTCTGTTGTTAACAGTAAAAGTCAAATAATATGTTAGAATTGTCAAACACTTCGTTTGTTTCTGTGATTTTGTATATTTAGCTAACTAGTTTCGCTTGTTACAGCAATATCAAGAGTGTAGCAGATTTTATATAATTAGGTAATAAGTGCTTTAAGTATTGGTGAAGACTAAATCTTCTCGTTGTCATTAATGATGGAAGTTCGAATTCTGTGTTTCGTCTGATGGGAGTTTCTTAGGGTGATGATATCTTTTTAAAACCATCAAAACATAGCACAATTTTATTGGTCGTTAGTCCGTGCTTGATGATTGTTTGGGCTAGTGCTCACTGCGATTAGACCGCAATCTTTTTCAGCTGTTGTTCACGTATCTAATATACATTTTCTAATTAATGATCGATTTCGTTACGTATTATCAGTAAAGAATCGTGGGCAAAAATTAGGTCCACCCATACATCGAGCTTCAAACGGTTTTCTAACTAATCTTCAGTTCGTAGGTAACGACATAAGTGCTCACATACATGTCCGACTTGAAGATATTTATGATATTATCGAAATTTATGACGATTGGGCCACCACACCGTGCCTCATCTTCGACATTACGAGAACTGAATCGTTTCAGCTACCATTTTCTATAATGTATTGAGTCTATAAATTGCATAATTTTTTGGACGCCTCTTCCATCTTTTCAATTTGGTCGTAGTGGTTCTGAAGAATGCATCCATATTTTTCTTGTTATATCCAATTTGGAACACATGTAATTCATAACAGGCTTAACCACACACAAAACTGCCAAGGCTCATAACTTTTTACTTAATCTAATATTTAAATTGAATAATATTTAAAATGCATATCAATAAAAAAGGTTTCTCTAATGAATATTCTGCAACGTTTTTAGACAAACTCTTGATGTATTAATTAAAATTCTTGCTACAACGACGAATTCTCTTGATCTTTGGATTAAAACAATGTGACCTTATTAAACCTTATTTTAAATATTTTCTAATAAGTGGTAAGTTAAAAATTTACTTGGTCAACAACCTATTATTAACATAATGCTTTACCAAGTGATAGATGAGAAACAATCAAGATTCATTCTGACACGGATTTTAAAAGCTCTAATCTGTTTTATAGATGATTAGTTTCTAGCGTTCGGTTTTAGATGGATTTAATTTTTGTATAGGTAACCCAAAATGATATATATGTATATATATGAAGAATGATTGTTAAACAGATAAATTTCACCGACAGCCGTCAAGAAGGCTACTTCATTTATGAAGTCGAAAAACCCAGGACGAAATTTTCTCATCCGCCGACCTCAGAGATGGTGTGGAACGCAATCAAAAAACTGGAAGAGCGTGGCAGTTTTGTGCAAGCCACCAAAAACTTGGTCATAGCAAAGTTGATGCGAAAAAGATGTCGCTACTCATTAAAAACTACCTTAAGTCGTCTCTAGCCTCGCGTACGCTCGTCCAAACGAAAAACAGTGGCGGATCTGGATTATTGAAGCTTTCTTCAGGTTCGTGGTGGTGCGTTAAGGTCGCTATTAGAATAAAAGGCAAGGCTAAGACGACCATGAAGTCTACAACCTCGAAGGCGGTAAAATTACCCAAGTGTATAGCGAAAAATGGTGCCCGAGTCGGAGCCAATAAGGCAGACTCAGGGAAAAAGAAATCCCAGACTAGAAAGAAGCCTCATCCACTACCGCTGCTTTCGAAAAGATGGTAGCAAAATCAATGATGAAGTCGTCTCTTGATTTTAAAATATCCAACACTTTTTAAAATACACTTATAAACATAAAAAAGTTTAATAATTGACAAAAAGATTTTTTATATTCATAATGCTTCTTCGTACTTCGTAGATATATTAACAAAATAGACGAGAAATAAAATTTAATTAGTTGATGTGAAACAATTAATAAAATATTATCAACTTGTCATGATTAATAAACGTAAAATTTAAGAAACTGAACCTATTATCAGTAAGCAAAGCAATTAATTAATGATACAATATTTTGACTAGCTAATCATTGAGTGAAATGATAATACATTACATTAGTTACAGCAGCTTTTAAATAAATAGTAATGTCAACATTTTAATTTGTCAATTACTATGAACACATAATAGAATAATAACTTGATATCTTAATTTCACTTTATTAAAACTATAATAATCTACAAAAAATGGTATTCGATACTTATTAGGGTAGTTTCTTGATAGAATAAAATTTTCGAATTGGAAGAATTGATGTAATGTAACGTAATATGTTGGGTTGAGTCTTAAGTCATTTCGGCTCCGACCATTATATATATACACTTATATTTTTAACCAACTTTAGTCCAATTATCTAACCTAAATACCATTTTATAAAAACTACTTCATTTGTCATGTACATAAGTAAGTGAATTGGTCGCAAGGTGGAAAAGCAAACCGAGGAATAGCGCTACATTTTATTGTCCATAATAATAATAATAATCAATTTATTCAGCATAAATACATAGTAACAAACATTAAACTTTAAGATTAAAGCTAATTGATACGGTACTGAAAATCGTCAAAACAAAAAACAAATATGTACGTGTAAACTTATTTGCTATACCTAATTACATATTTACAATTATTGATTCAATGTTAAAATTCAGTTTTGTTGGTCTCTGATCTTTGAAACAAATTCATTAACCGAGTAAGGTTCTATATTTCTTATTAATTCAAAAGCCATCTTTTTAAATATTGTGAGGTTATTAGAGGCCTTAATAACCTGCGGCAACAAGTTGTTAAATCTAATACAGGCATAAAATGCGCATTTTTCTGTTTGCGATAGCCTATGTTTAGGATATAATAAGTCTTCTTTATATCGTGATCCCTATTACTATTTTTAGTGAACAATAACTTTTAAAGCAGAAAAGAACGCATTCAAACACATAAACTCCGGGCACGGTAAGAAAATTGTTAGATTTAAACTTTGTTCTTCACGAGTCTGTATATCCCATCCCGAATATTATTCTAATTGCTCGTTTTGAATGTTTCATCTATGGGACCACTCCCCCAATGAATAATTTCATATTGTA
This sequence comes from Ontholestes murinus, assembly GCA_963969525.1. Taxonomy (NCBI): domain Eukaryota; kingdom Metazoa; phylum Arthropoda; class Insecta; order Coleoptera; family Staphylinidae; genus Ontholestes; species Ontholestes murinus. The sequence continues at coordinate 31,778,588 of OZ018388.1, forward strand.
TTACAGAAAGAAAATTTGCATGATACACATTCAGTAATATATCTTGAGATACATTTCCTTTTAATGTTCTTAAATTATAGCATTGCTTACAAAGTTTTTTGCAAACATTTCGAATTTGTTCATGTGCTGTATACGGTATAGATAACTAAATAGATCGCCAGCGCCAGAATTTTTTGGCATATTCCGTTTTAGTAATTTTAATACCAAAGATATGCCACGTTCACGAAGGACAGTTAAAGCCGACGGCGTTAAAATAAATCGCATTAATCGAAATAAACCGGCGTTACACGACTTGAGAGGTCGGTGAAACATTAAATAGTTCTCAAACGACCGTGAAGAAACATTTACACAAGCTGGGATATGTTAGTAAACTCAGTATTTGGTTTTCACATGAACTCAAAGAAATTCATTTAAAAACGTGCATTAAAGCCTGCGACAAGCTCTTAAAAACAATGAAAATGATTTATTTCTCAAACCTATTATCACTGACGATGAGAAATTGAAAGTTTGCGACAACGTTGTGCAAAAACTAGCATGGTTCAAGTCCAGTAAATAAGCTACAAGCACTTTAAAAGAAAATATCCATCAAAAGAAGGGTCTGCTCTCAATTTTGTGGTATTTCAAAGCCATTGTGAATTTTGAGCTGCTACCACAAAATCAAACCATAAATACGGCTGTGTTGTCACCAATTGGAAAAACTGATTGAAGCCATCAACGAAAAGCGACCAGAATTGTCAAATCGTAAGTATATTGTGTCCCACCATGACAACGCGAGACCACACAAATTTAGTAACTCGCCAGAAGTTGCTGGGCTTAAATGGGATTTGATGGACCATCCACCATACTCATCAAACCTTGCACCGTTGGACTACTATTTGTTTGGATCTTACCAAAACTCTTTAAGTGGTAAATAATGTAATTCAGACAATGGTATCAAACAGCTAATTTTTTTGCTGAAAAAAGCCAGAAGTTCTTTGAACGTGGCATCAGGATTTTACCTGAAAAATGCCATAAGTTCATCGAAAAATATGGTCAATACAAAACTGAATACATTTATTTTTTTCTTTGAAAAATCCACTTTAATTACTTATACAAAAACTACTAGAACAATAACTAGTAGGTTTAATTTTAACAATTAGAAATAAACAAATTTAATAAACGCCATATTCTACTAAATGAACTAACGGAGCTCAACAATTCACCATTACTCAACTTATAATTTTTGTACCTGCAATACCCCCACCATATTCATAGTGTTATGTAGTATTTAAGTCTTGATTGTAATAAATTTAAAATCATTATTCATTATGCCTGATGAAGCCACTGTGTGGTGAAACAATTGTAGCAGTATCTACAAAATAAAGCTAAATTCAAAACGATTGTGTTTTTCATTATAAGTTCATAATGGAGTTTCGATAAGTAACAGCCTTATCAATCCAACATATTTTTAGAAACTTGATCTAAATACTTTTACACACTGAACACTATTTACACTATTTTTTTAAATCAATTCTCATATCAATATATTGAAGATACCAAATTAAGGTAAAATCTGAAACTTAAATACATAAAAATAACCATACATTATAATAAAGAAAACAGAAATCGCGAGAAATTTTTATCGTATTAGGTTAAAGTTTGAAATGAAAATGCCAAAAAACACCAAAAGGATACTTAGGTGCTGGACCCGATAAATTTTGACCACTTAGATGCTAAATTTAGGGACAAAGCAAAAGTGGATCTTGTATAAAACACGAAAATCAATTGTTAAAGTTTAAACATCTCATATATTGTGTTTCCACAAACGGCTTAATTTCGACATCAACCTTTGGAATAGTGTATATTGCGACTGCATTAGAACCTAGAGTGGTATATGGAGGCGTTTAGTGATGGATGCCGATTCTGTGTATGCCAGATGAAGGCGGTGGAAGTAGAGTTCATTTGGTATTCATCCAGGGCAATATGAACGCTCAGCGATATATTAATGAGATGATACAACCCCATATACTTCCGATTCTTAAGTAATTAGAAGACAATGTCTGTTAATATTTAGCAAAGGTTTTCATAAAACGATTCGCGGATCTTGCCATAGCCACCCTGATCTCCAATTGAGCATGTATGGGATATCAGAGGGAGTAGATTAAAAAACTTACAGGGTTCTCTGCAATAATTACATGAATTATAGGTTACTTCAGATACAATCGCAACCAAGTATAACTCGTCGATTGGAAGAGCATGAGAAGTCGTGAACTCCACCTTCAAGGTCTATTCTCCAAATTTTTAAAGTAAAATGGTGTATTTCCGAATGTATTATATGTAAATTTTAAATCGATTGTGTAGAGTAAATAAATAAGTAAGCTTTTATACAGCATAAAATAGCTTTTATTTGATTAACAGTCATATTATATTTATTCTTATATTTGGAAATAATAATTTTGTTTATTACAATGTTCCAGGTATTACGATTTAATGTATTAAAATTCCATGAAAATTCAAATATTGTATAGAAAAGTAAATAATTTTATAACAAATGACGCGTTTAAATTTATTTGCACTATAATGACACAGGATTATTTATTCTCTTTATTTGTATTTATTCTTTACAACATACAAAATGTTATTCAGATTATATATAATTGCTTAATAAGGCACTTACTAAATCGTTATAGAGGTATTCTAAAATAAATAATTGTGTCATATATACATCGTATTTTATTAATTAAAAATAAATATTGATAAGATGTAAAGGAAACAATAAACCAACATTTACGTTCTTAATTTTATATAATTTTATATAACGATGTAGAAACCTTTCATTAAATATATATAAAGTTATAAGTTTGAAAAGTTATTTTCGTCTTCCTCGTGAATGAAATTTCCTCGAAGTAGTAGTAGTAGTAATAAATGATGAAAACTTCTCAATACTTAAATATATTATTAGGCGTGAAGGTAATTAAGCGGTTGTTTTCTTTTCCGCAGTTTCACAAATGAAAAATGTAGCGGATGTAGGAATGGGACTTACGCGAGGTCTCGTTTCTTGGAAATTCGTGAATGGGCTATAACTCCGGGGCCGTAACCCGGAATTCCATTCGGTTTAGGCCTCGGGGGAAATCTACCGGCAACTAGTGAATCGCTTAATTCATCGCTTAAATCTATATTAAAAAAGTTCAAATGCGCCGCGGGCACTTAAACTTTTACTATTCGACTCACCGTGCGTTTTTACCTAACTTTAATTTCCTGACTACGTTACTTCTTACTTTGCCTCTACTTTAACATTTAAGTTGTGAGTGCAATTCGTCATCTGGTCTAGTTTCTGATTCTACATATACCTGTCGTTTTAACATTCCACTTCTTACCTAAATGAATTATTCCAATAACAAACGAAGTGTTTAAATTATAATCTGTTAATATTTTTTAATGGTATTATCTATATAACTGATTAAAAAACTATTTACTTAATGTAATCAATTATTTAAAAATGCAAATACTAATTAACACATTTGATATTTTAGACACCAGTATAGATAATTAAAAATGTATCTCCAAAATGAAAAATTTAAATGAAGATAATGTTAGTTTTCTAGTCAATATAATTAATTATGAACCAAGTGTGAATATTCCAGAAGAAGCAAAAAAAGTTTAAAAAACAAATCAGAAAATTGAATATAAGATAACGTAGGTAATTACCAACCTGAAGAATTATAAAATATAAACTATAAAAAGTTGCAGAAGGGTAAGATATAAGTTGACTATGCTCACGTTGCTTCGCAGCCAGAAGTATCTCAGTAGCACTTTAACAAATCATAGTGTTAGCATTTTCTCTATACGACTTAACTGCATATACATAATGTTGTACGGGAAAACTTGGTGTGTGTAATTATAAACAATCAAGGAATCTAAATGTTTCGTGGCAATTTAGGTATTTTCATATTTGCTATTACATACATTTGTTAATATAGAAACCACTCAATCCAAAGTAATAATTATCAGTCAATTATCAACAAAAAAATCTGTAGGTTACAAAAACTAAATAGTTAACCTCTTATCAATTTAATGTAAATATCAATAAAAGGCATATTACAGGTTTTAGTTACTTTCTTAGTATATTTAAGGAAATATTTTTGTATAATGATTACACATTATTTTATAATTATAAATATATCCTACAAAAGAGGGATCACCTTCAACAGCCAAGCAGTGAACCTCGAACGTAGAAATACTGCCATAGTCTTTCTCAATATTTAGTTCTATTGCCGCAATAATAACTCTAAACCCCTAACACCGAATGTTGAATCGAATTCTTCTACGTTACTTGTTAAATTTGAGCGCCAGCGTGCCGATCTAGTTTATATTAAAACTGCAGAAGAAAGTATCGAAGTTCCTTAAGTTCGAAAATCAGCAACTAAAATCTACAGTATTATCCATTGAAAGTAGAATTGAAATATTAGAAAAAATGTCCCTAAAGACAAAAGTCCTTTTTTCTATGTGACTAACCTATTGCAAAATGAAGAAATCATCAAGGAAGTACGGAAACGTGCCATGCGTTCAAATAATTTAGTAATTTTTGGCTTGAAAGCGGCGGGCAAATCCAAACAAGAACAAATTAATCTGGACAATGTCTTTTGTAATGAACGAATGTCTGATCTTCGACTATCTACTTCTAATTTCAAGCTGAACGTTCCAGGCCTATTAGAGTTTGTTTTGATTCTGCTCAGCTGGTGCATATGGCCATAAAAAAATCAAGAGTTTAAAATATATTCCAAATTATATTGGAATAAATGTTTTATATGACAAAACGAGATATCAAAATGAATTATGCAATAGTGTGAGAAACGAGCTTAATTCTCGAATTAATGGCGTTAAAACTAACCTAACAATTGTCTTTAAACAGAGCATCCCCTCTATTGTACAGATAAAACAATAAATAGTCCCAACAACACAGCGAAGTCAAACCCCGCACCTAAATCGTATATTTTTTAACAAAATGCATCTGATTTGTCTTTTTTAACGGAAACTTGGCTAAATGATAGCGTTTTTAGTGGGGAATTACTTTCCCATTATTACAATATTGAGCGTTGTGATCATAGATTCTCTCTCGTGAATCGAACTAAGGGCGGCGGTTTTTTTTTTTGCAATTGCAACCTCACTAAAGTATGGAGTTATTGACTTTAACTATGTGTTACATCCCACACCATCGATTGATTTTGTTTTGTGCAAATGCCACTTTGATACTTTATCCTGTATCATTGGTGATATACTACCTGATAATTCGATTGCTGAAATCGAAATTTTTCTTTCAGCATTAGAAATCCTAGTGCTAAACCAAATCTACCGTGTTGGTGACTTATTCCTAAGTAATCTAATGCATACACATCACCTAATGACAAGGAACATCTCCTTAACTGTTTTATGGCTTCAACTAATTGCTGTCAATGTAACACACTCAAAAAAATACTAAGAAGAACTCTCGATTTGGTGCTCACAACTAATAAATTACAAGTTTCAGTAGACAAAGCGGATTTTCCTTTAGTGCAAGAAGATACCTATCATTAAGTTTTAATATATATGACTTTTTAATTCTGAAACCTCAGTCTTTTTCACTATCTGAGGATATATCATACAATTTCAAAAGAGCTGTGTGTCACTGTATCGTGCTTTAGGCGAAATCGATTGGTCAATTTTAACTCAGTTTGATAGTGCTAACTTGGCTGTAGAATTTATCTATAGTGTGCTTCGATATAATAGTGTAAAACTCCTAGTTTTTTGGTTAGGGACTGATTTATACTTGCCAAACCTCTTTCCGTAATCTGTAACTTATCCATTAGTACAGGTATCTTTCCTGACAAGTTTAAAATGACAAAAATCAGTCCAATCTTATCCAATTTTGCCCAAATATTTGAGCTAATAATTTACTCCGGTATCTCTAATAGTGTCAGCTCAGAGATCTCGCCATTTCAACACGCTCATCAGTCACCAACCTTGCTTACTTAACACAATTTGTATCGGAAGTATTAGACAAAAAAAGGTAGAGTGGATGTAATATATACTTATTTCTCCCATGCGTTCGATACCGTTAATCACTCTGTTTTGTTAAGTAAACTTGATATTCTTGGATTCTCAGCCAATTGCGTCAATCTAATCATATCGTACTTAAGTAACAGAGTATGCTCTGTATCTATTAATGGTTTGGTTTCGTTTGGGTTTATTGCCGAATCGGGGGAAACCCTAGGGTTCCCACCTGGGCCCTTTATCATTTAATATTTATGTTAATGATTTATTGAACAATTTATCTTGCCACGTCTTAGCATATGCAGATAATATTAAAACTCACAGGGAGATTGTGTCTGATATTGACGTCGTAATGATGCAGTCTGATATTGATTTTATCACTTTGTGGTACATTGACAAATGTAGCAGTATTTCTTTTCAATACACACAAGATGCCAGTTGAGGAATAGCACTTACTGTGCCGCAGGTAGAGTCTTGGCTATAGTGGAACAGTTGCGACACCTCGGTATTAAATTTACAGCGAATCTGTAAAAAAAAAGAAGATATTATCGACATGTGTTTAGGCGCTCATTAATCACTTGAATTTGTTATTAAAAAGTCTCTACTATGCATTTGTAAGAAATAAACTGGAATATGCATCGCTTATTTCGTATACTTTCGCATCACAAAATTCACCTATCATCCATATTGAAAGAAAGATTTTGAAATTTCTATCTTTCAAAACTGATGGAATTTACCCTGTGAGAGGCATACGGCATGGTGATCTGCTGAGTACATGACATACTATGTATAAATGACAGAAAAGATTCTTACTGTGCTAATTTTGCAAAAAAAAACCTTATAACTAATAAAATTTATTGCAATTATCTGCTTACCAAACTTCAGTTTTCTCCACTTCGCTCAGGATCCAGACAGCACGCACTAACTTAATACAGCATTCTCCAATCCACCTCAGGTGTAAAGCTACCGACATTGCGTTTAAATACATATATTTTAATTTGGAGGAATATTATAAGTATGTTTCTGTGTACATTATTTAGTTTCATCTATATTGTTTTATATGGCGTTTTGTTTGCTCTTATTTTGTACATTACTATTTTTATCCTATTTTTGGGTATCTCTGATGTCTATTGGATAATTAAAACTACTATTATTATAAATACAGCCATATGCATTTACAAAATGATATGCTGACCTCTGTTAGACTATTCTGCAATCTTTTTTCTGAACACTCGTTCTCCTGTTCTGAGACACTTACATGGGAGTGAACGATCAGCCCTTCATATTATAATATTCTTTTCTAATATATGTGAGATAGACGGCATCCATCAAATCTACCAAAAAATTAAGGTGAAAATATTACATTTAAATTCTTTAATATCATTATGAGCCATGTTATATATTTGCTTAAACATTGGTAGAAAGAAGTAGTCTATATGGTAACTCAAAATTATTACTTTCCCTATATACGAAGTATATATAGGGGGAGTATTGTTTTCGTGATTTTTTTTTGAAAAATTTTTTTTGCGGAAATATCCGTTTTGAGGTCCCCTGAACCCAAAAAACTAATTTCTGGAAAAAAAAATTCTGTGTCTGTGTGTGTGTGTGTGTGTGTGTGTGTGTGTGTGTGTCTGTCTGTCGGTGGGCGCTGTATCTCAAAAACGAATGATCCAATTGAGATGAAACTTTAAACTTAAGGTTTTATCGTTAAAAACTGGAGCTGAAAAGCTTTTAGTAGTGATTCATAAACCGAAAGTGGATGTTTACTCGAGGCATTTTTTTGTTTTTTACCGATATTTTTCTAAATATACAAAATATTATGAAACTTCTCAAACAAAAGTTAAAGGGCGTAAAAAACTGAACAACTTTTATTAAAACATGTTTTTCATAAAATTCTTAACTTTCGAGAAAAAAATTTAAAAATTGTATATTTTGGCATTTTTTGGCAATTGCTAAGAAACTATTGAAGGTACATGAAATTTATATAACAAATAGTTGTAGAGAATTCAAGACTGAACAAATTATAAAGAATAGTTTTTTTGCGTAAACCTCATAGTTTTCGAGTAAAATATAGGGAAAGTACTATGATGGTCACATCACCATTTTTATTTTCCCTATACACGTAGTATATAGGGGGAGTATTGTTTTCGTGATTTTTTTTTGAAAAATTTTTTTTGCAGAAATATCCGTTTTGGGGTCCCCTGAACCCAAAACACTAATTTCTGGAAAAAAAAATTCTGTGTCTGTGTGTGTGTGTGTGTGTGTGTCTGTCTGTCTGTCTGTCGGTGGGTGCTGTATCTCAAAAACGAATGATCCGAATGGCATGAAACTTTAAACTTAAGGTTTTATTGTTAAAAACTCGATCTGAAAAGCTTTTGGTAAACATTCATAAACCGGAAGTGGTTGTTTACTCGAGGCGTTTTTTTGTTTTTTCGTGATATTTTTCTAAATATAAAAATTTTTAAAACACGGTTCAAACAAAAGTTAAAGGGAATGAAAAACTGAACAAGTTTTATTCGAACAAGTTTTTTCATAAAATTTTTAACTTTCGAGAAAAAAAATAAAAATTGAAAATTTTGACATTTTTTGCCAATTGCTAATAAAATATTGGAGATAGATAAAATTCATATAATAAATAATTGTAGCGAATTCAAAAGTGCACAAATTATTAAGAACAACATTTTTGCGTAAACCTCATAGTTTTCGAGAAAAATATAGGGAAAGTACTATGATGGCCACATCACCATTTATATTACACTATTTTTATTTTATTGATAAAAATGTCAATTCTAAAGGTTATTTATTATTTTGTTACTGGAAACTAAGGCAAAAATAAGAATGATTTTTATGAAATGTTTATTAAGGCTAAGTAGGTGACTATTTATATGATTCCATTGGCTAGAAAAGTCTTCAATTGCCATCCATTTTATTAAAACGTGAATTTAATCTAAAACTGCTGCTCTAAAACATAAAATATTTTAAATCATTAATATTAGGTGATAACTTCTCTATCCTTTTATATCTTGACATCGGGAACTCATGATAAACAAAACAAATTCCGAATTGACCGTTCGACGGGACACTAATGGCGCAAGTGCTAAGTGTACAAACAATTTTTGTTGGAAATTAATAGTGGGATAAATTAAATATCTATGAGCATTTCTGCACTTATGTTTTACAATAAATGTAAAAACTCCAGTTAACAGTTAAAACAACTACTCCCCGTACTAAAGCACCGCCAGGCATTGAATGACATAACTGTTAACTGTCGTTACATGTCTGAAAATTATTCAGCACGATGTAACTATTTTGTGGTGTTATCATTTTTTAACCGCTTCTCGAAAAGTGTTATGTAATGACTATCTGCAGACACGTGTTTCGCTGTATCACAGCTCATCAGTGCAGCTATGTCATAACTGCAATGCAAAATTAGTTACAGTACACCAATTCTCAAATCTGGTGAGAGACATTTAATTTGTAATTATCGTTCTGTCTGCATACAATATGCAATTCTAAAATTATTAGACAAATTGGTTTCTATTCAGCATAGATGGATATGTCATCACCATAGATTTATTTAAATGAAATCTACAATAACTAATCGGTTGGAGTACAGACAGTTTCTGTCAAATGGCTTGGAGAATAACAAACAGATCGATGTCATATATATTGACTTCTCTAAGGCATTTGACTTTCTATTATAGTCTAATTAATGTTGTTATTGAAAGTGACTGGTTGTTACAAAGAATTGCATTTTCACAAATTAAGAACATATTTTAGTAGATCGAAGGATATTTTAACTCCTTGCATCAAACAACAAATTTTGTGTCTAATAATCCTACAAATCGCTTTATGTTGTCTCCAAACATCCTTAACAATACATATTGGTTTTATTTATTAAATTTCTCTGTATCAATTTTGAAATATCATGTTAAACGTAACATTTCATATAATTGATATATATTTTTTGTGTATTGTATTAAAAATAACGTAAAATATCTGGGAGTAAATATTTTGTATCTTTATATGTTAAATTGTGGAAATGCGTTTCTAGAATTTATTTATTTTTGTTTTAATGTTTAAATGGAATTTAAATAATAATAGAGTATGTATATTGACTTTGGCCTTAACCATAGTATGCTTTTATTGGCGTTTGTGGAGACACAATTCTCGATAGATTGCGGAGGCAAAAGTTGCCTTTTTACTTTATTTGCTACCTCACTACCGTGAACGTCCCATTTTAGACTAGGACCTAGGTTGAAACCTATACATTTTGTTGAATTTGAAAATGACTCATTGTATTGTTTAAGCGTTTAATCCACAGTTTTTGCATTGTTCATAAATAGTTTGTTGCTGGTCAACCAATCTTTAGCAGCAATTTTTCTTTCATTATGGAGAACTCTCACATCTTCAAGTTTTTTGAAGGTAATGGCAAGAGTAGTATGATCAATAAATAGAAATATTCTATTCGGCAATTTGCATGCATAGGGAAATCATTAATATAGATTAGGAATAAGATTGGTCCTAATAACGAGCCCTGTGGCACATCATGCTTACTATGAAGATATTTAAGAATAAGAATAAGAAATTTATTGGCCTTTTTCATTGTAACAGCAATATTAGACACGTCAAAATACAATACAAATTAAAATATGGTTAATGATGATAAATAGAAACAATACAATAATTAACTAATACATAAATACAATTTACAAATTAGCTGAAATGGTTTATGCTTCAAAGTTACCTATGCTATGTATGAACTCGGCAACACTATAAAAAGCTTGTTGGTGTAGATATGATTTTATTTTTGTTTTAAAGTTATTTATTGTTAGCGTTGTCATTTAATGCGGCAGTTTATTATATAAATCAATTCCTGATTTGTAAGGTGCTATTTTAAAATAGGTGTGTTTAAATTTATATGTAACTAATTTTCCGTTGTTTCGAGTCGCGTATTCGTGAACATCGCTATATTTTGTAAATTTGGTTTTATTACTGTGAATAAAACAAAGAATTTTTAAAATGTATATACATGGTAGTGTTAATATTTTATATTCAATAAATTTGTTTTTACAAGTTTCGACGTAATTCAAATTAAACATTAAGCGAATGATGCGTTTTTGTGTCACAAATAATCTGTTGGAACCACTTGACAACCCCCACAATGTTATATTGTAACTTAGATGCGAGTATACTACGGCATAATATACAGTTAAAATAGAATCAGGGTTAAGCTGATTTTTGAGTCGTGATATTAAAAAATATGATTTATTTACCTTACCACACGTGAAGTCTATATGTTTATTCCATTGTAAATACTTATCAATTATTATCCCCAAATATTTTATGGATTCAGATGTTTTTATCAAATTATTTTTAAAAGTAAAAGTAATCCCGTCATTCTTTTTATGGATGTTTGATAGATGTATAATTTCTGTTTTTTCAACATTTATAATTAATTTATTTAGATTACACCATTCGTTAAATTGAGACATAACTGAAAATATTTTACTTTTTGCCTCAACTAATGTCTCAGCAGAAACTAGGACCGCAGTGTCATCTGCATACATAAAGACTTCTCCGTCAGTTATGTGATTCGGTAAGTCATTTACAAAAAGTAAAAATATCAGTGGGCCTAGTATACTCCCTTGAGGAGTTCCCATATTCATTGTGAATATGTCTGACAGTGATTCCTTGTATTTTACTGTATATTCCCTTTCGCTGAGATAAGATATTAACCAGTCATTTATGAAGTTTCGAAAGCCTATATTAAACAATTTAGTACCTAATAAATCGATATCAATAGTATCAAACGCCTTTTTTAAATCAAATAAAATAATAAATGTTTCTTTTTTCTTATCTAAATTGTTTAAACACGATTGTGTTAAATTTATGCACGCGGTCTCTGTAGACCTACTTTGGCGAAATCCATATTGTTTATCGTTCAATATATTAAATTTTTCAAGAAAACAAAACATTCTTTTACTCATAAGTTTTTCAATAATTTTCGAGAAGACACTTAATAAACAAATTGGTCGATAGTTAGTTATATCTGTATCATGCCCTTTTTTAAATAGCGGTATTATTTGTCCGATCTTCAAACGCTTGGGGTATTTGCCTTGTGATACTGAGATATTAATTAAATTGCAAACGAATGGTGCAATGATATCCGCATTAGCTTTAACTAATTTAACTGGAATCTCGTCAAGGCCCGAGGAATTAGTGTTACGCAGTGATAATATAACAGAAATTATTTCACTCTCAGACACTGGAATGAAGCAAAATGAGTTGTTTTGATATTGTGTGTTTGCAATAATAGTATTATTAGTACTATTATAGGAAATATTTAAGTCCTTGATTGATTGTTCAAAAAAAGTCGCAAACTTATTGGAAATATCATAATCACTTTTACTCATTTCCACATTACATTGTTTTTTGTTTTTATATTGAACTATTGAAAGTATATATTTAGCAGCATGTTGTTTTTTTTCTAAAATAATTAACTGGTTGAGAGTCTTTTTTTTAGTTTTCAATTGTATTGCCAAGTCATTTCTACCTGATACTTTAATATTAAAGTCTAAATTTTTAACATCATTATAGAGGCTTTGAACTTCAGCTGAAAAGGTAATTTTTTGCCGTTCCAAGTTACGAGCGGATACTAGTTTTTTTCTCTTTGGAAATATCACTTCAAAACACCACTTAAATTGGTCATAGAAATAATCAAATACAAAATTAATATCATTATCGTATGACCAGTTAATAAACTCGCTATGTTTTATAAAATGTTGTCTAAATTCACTAATCTTGTTAGGTGAAATGACACGAATAATTTTATAGGACGGTTCTTTTTGAGTAGGCAATTTTAGTTCTATATGCGCCGTCTGTGCAAAATGATCAGATAGCCCAGGATTGAAATTGTTAATAGACTTCACAATTTCAGTGTTGTTGGTAATTAAATAATCAATCGATGTCATTGATACATGATCTAAACCTAGAAATTTCTGCATTCTAGTGGCATCCTTTATTAGTGAAAATAGATTATGAGCTAACAACAAGTCATTTAGGGAATCTGTCATCTTATTTTTATTTAAACTATCTATATTCAAGTCCCCACAAATGATAATAGTTTCAAATTGTTGATTTACAATATCTAATAGCCGATTTAATTGATTAAAAAATAGTTCGCTTATATCACTAGCATTATTAGGTGGTCTGTAAATTGAAATAATACAAGTTTTTATGCCTACTGATATTCCACAGCACTCAATGACATTTTCTATAGCTAACTTCTTTATAATTTTTAATGATTTGATTTGTTGTAAAATATTACGTTTTATAAATATTGCAGTTCCACCGTGTTTATTCGTTCTTCTAGAAAAGTGAGCTAACATTTCGTAGCTAGTAATTTTAAAAACATCAATTTGAGTTTCGTCAAGCCAGGTTTCGGTGAAGCATAAAATATTAAAATTAAAATTATTACATAGTACATCGATAAAATTTGATTTGTGGAAAATTGACCGAATATTGATATGAAATAGGTTTATAGTTAAACAATGTATATTTTTAATATCTAGAAGTCCACTGCTGCGGGTTTCCAATTCGCTTTCCTCGGTACGTCGAATTCCATTTGCGGTGGTTATTGGGTCGAAATAACTGCACTTTTATTCCTTCGCACCAGAAGTTTTCATTTAAAATAGTCTCCGCCTCATTTTTGGGAACGGAGATTTTAAAGCTGGAGTGGTAGTCGGCACTTTTTAATTTATTGACGTAAAATGATCGTGAAGGGAGTTTTTTTTGTAGGTAATTAAGAACGTTATCCTCGTTCGTGTTTGCGTGTAAATTAGAAACATAAATTATTGTCATTGGAGCTGCAGAGACGATTTCATTCTCTTCGGGTTTCTTAACTCCCGTTATAGTGGTTGAGGTCTTTGAGTCTGCTACTGTTAAACTGGGACTACCTGACTGGGGAACAGCTTCCTTAGCATTGTCTTTGTTTCGCGAAGACAGCAGTGCCTTTGTGGTGGAGACAATATTTGTGGTTTTTATATTTAATTTTTTATTTTCATTGATAGGACCTTGTCTAGGATTAATCGAGGCTGAGGCGATAGTGTGCGATTGATTTGCCAAATTTAAAGGAGATGTATTTGCAAATTTTAAAGGAGATGTATTTGCAAATTTTAAAGGAGATGTATTTGCAAATTTTACAGATGTAGATGTATTGTTTTGGGAATTACACGCATCTTTTTCAAGTACGTGGATTTTGAAAAGTAGTAGAGCGTGCTTATCTTCCATTTCAGACACAAGTTTATACAGGGTTATTCACGCTATACGGCACGGAATATTGTGGCCAAAATACGTGACTTTGAAAAAGTTTCACTTTGGGGATATATGGGGGTCTATTAGGGCTACTTTTTAAAATTACTTTCATAATATACAGGGTGTCCCAAAAACCATAAAAGTACCAAAGTTGTGTTCTTTTTAATGAAACACCCTGTATTTTATTGCATTTTTGGATCCTTCGATAAAAATAAGTGTGTGTTTTAATAAGGTTTTTATTACTTAAACCTTAAGGTTTTTGAAATAATTTGAATTTTGTAAAAATTTAACCTAATTTTCATGTTTCAAATACTTAAAAAGTAATTAAGTTATGCATACCAAATTTACACTGAAATGTAACAATAGATCATATTTTATTTTCCAAGTATAATCAATTTGACATCTTACACCGGGTGTAAAAAAATTGGAATTAAACAAATGAGAAATTTAAATGGCTATAACTTCATTTATTTAAATGGAACGCTATATTTATTAATTTATCAGCAAATGCACGTTTTAATTACCTATCGAATGGTATTTATATCTTAAATGTTAAGTCTTCTCGTTTTTACAGAAAACGCCAAAATATTGTTTATTGCACCGTTTTAGTACTTTTTAAGTAAAAATTTTAATGTATTTAGTTTTCCATCGTATTTAAAAACGTAAGAAATTTAATTTAGTCTGTTACTTTAGTTTAAAAATCTTGTCTTTTGCTATAGTTGTGTTATTTTGCGTTTTTGTGTTAGATCGTTAGTAATCGTTATTGTTTGAACATCGATGTTGTATTTAATAGTAAAAAATGAAAATTTACACAGATTTTCTTATACTGGGGTTTTTATAACTGACACTTCCAATTTCTTTAAATTGGTTTAATAGTCTCTCAAAAATGGCTGGCTTAGGGTGATTTCTTTCGGGAAACCTTTAAGTATAAACTCGACAAGCCAGTAAAAAATTTTGATGACATTCTCCAAGCATAAAGATAATGCCAATACCCCCTTCTTTTGAGTAAAATCTTCATTTTTTACCAAAAAATACAACAGCGATGTTTAAACAATACCGATTACTAACGATCTAACACAAAAAATGCAAAATAAGACAACTATAACAAAAGGCAGGCTTTTTAAACTAAAGTGGCATACTAAATTAATTATCTGACGTTTTTTAATACCATAGAAAACTAGATACATTAAAATTTTTACTTAAAAAGTACTAAAACGGTGCAATAAACAATATTTTGGCGTTTTCTGTAAAAACCAGAAGACTAAACATTTAAGATATAAATACCATTCGATAGGTAATTAAAACGTGCATTTGCTGATAAATGAATAAATATAGCGTTCCATTTAAATAAATGAAGTTATAGCCATTTAAAGTTCTCATTTGTTTAATTCCATTTTTTTACACCCGGTATAAGATGTCAAATTTATTATACTTGGAAAATAAAATATGATCTATTGTTACATTTCAGTGTAAATTTGGTATGCATAACTTAATTACTTTTTAAGTATTTGAAACATGAAAATTAGGTTAAATTTTTACAAAATTCAAATTATTTCAAAAACCTTAAGGTTTAAGTAATAAAAATCTTATTAAAACACACACTTATTTTGATCGAAGGATCCAAAAATGCAATAAAATACAGGGTGTTTCATTTAAAAAAACACAACTTTGATACTTTTAGGGTTTTTGGGACACCCTGTATATTATGAAAGTAATTTTAAAAAGTAGCCCTAATAGACCCCCATATATCCCCAAAGTGAAACTTTTTGAAAGTCACGTATTTTGGCCACAATATTCCGTGCCGTATAGCGTGAATAACCCTGTATAAGAGCTTATTTTCACTTGTGAGGTGTTCATTTTGTTTAATTAAGTCTCTAATTAAGGAGTCGCTTTTATTCACCTTCATTTCTATCATTGTCTCGTTTGACGTATTCAATATGTCGTCCATGTTTAAATCGTTTTCTGCAGGTTCACAACACTTTATATGATTTTCATCAATTGTTATGATGTCACTATAATATTTAACGCATCCGGGATGCATTACAATACCACAGTTTACACATTTTAATCCAGAAACTGGCACAATCTTGCACTTTTTACACTTTTTCGCCGTAGCACTCGCACACACGTCTGTATTGGTCGCCATCTTTTCGAATGTTTATTTTGATTCCTTATTGCCAAAACAGACTTTCTGTTGTTTAAGTAAGAGCTGTAGAGGTTACAGCTTGAAGTGTTAAAACTATAACACTCTGGTTTCTTAAGCAGTAAGGGATGTGAAACACAACCAATTGCCTTGCTCAGATCTAAGAAACTCGCCATTTTAAAGTGACCATCCTGAAAGCATTCGATTAATTCCGAAATATAAGACCATTTCTATAAAATAAGGTAATTTATTTTATTAAAATCGAATTTTACTAAATATGTATTTAGGTAAACGCAAATAACTTGGTCTAATTGATACCTTTAGATTAGAGAAAGAGACCAGCGTATATTAGATGTCAATCTTTCTTCCTTTATATAACTTAACTTATTCTAGAACACGATCGCAGAATTACTGTAAGTGTTAAGCAATCTAATGCCAGTATTTTATTAAATAATTTATTATGGGTGGACGGGTGATTACACTTGTAATAATTGAAGGATGTAATCTTAAATTATTATAATACCAGCTATTATTATTCAATATTATTTAAATATATTTAAATTTAACGCAACATTTTTAGAACCTTAATAATATTTAAACAACTATTTTTTTAACTTCATGTTATTAACAGCTCAATAAAAATTAGAATTTAATTTAAAGTTCTATTTGAAATCACATCTAGATATAAAATTGATTGAGTTATGTTGCTTATAAAAACTTCGACAGGCAGTGGACTCATTGGTAGGGCTTCTGTTTGTTGTAAAAATTGTATTATTAAATGAGAAATTATTACTTAAGATAATTTTTAATATTTCTATAATTTTGTATTGGCTATAAAAATTGCAACACCTATACATTGTTGAACGATTTTATTGAAATTTCTATTAAATGCTTCATTCATTCATTCATCAAGACAAATTAATAATAAGTTAAAAGTTTTTTCACAATTCACATTAAAAATAGTGGCAAAGCAACTAATTATTCATTTAGACTGCAGGCATTCTATGAATCAAGTGATTTAAACTTGCTTGTGGTATATCGTCTCAAGCTTCCTAAATCTGTAGCTGGAGATCGAGTAAGTTATCTGAAGGGCATGGTAAATTATCTAATCGCCTACCGATTGCATTTCATAAATTCTCAATGGTCGACAAATCAGGGGACTGAATAGGCCAGGGGAGGGCGATAATCTTTGCTTCTTTCAAAAAACGTGTTGTATTCTCTGCTGTATGAGAACACGAATTAGCCTGTTGGAAAATAAGACCTGAAGATATGGAATCACAATGGGTTCTAGCAGATTGACAATGTAACCAGCTGTGTTTAAGTTTCCGTCAATGAAGACCTAGGGTGATCTGCTACCATAACATGTTGCACCTCTTCACTACATGTGTGAGAGCGTTGTCTTTTATAAAAAATATTAGATTTTTACGGTCTCCACTTATCCGTCAGAATCTCCTTTAACTGACCATCGCCCACAAATAAAATCGGGTCCCATCACTAAACACAATTTGATGCCGTTATTGTGCCCAATTCGCTCTTCCATTGCTCTGTTCTAGCCTGCGTAGGCAATGAAATAGTGTAAGAGGAAGACATAAAAATAGACGATATGAACACAGTCCATAAGACCTTATCCTTTACAAATAAAATTAGCATTCTGGGTCCTATACCTCTCTACCAATCATTTGCAATTGATCGAGTTGTTGAAAATCTGTCTCTTCTGGCAAAAAGCCTTAAGCCACGTCCTTACCGATCTGTAGTCCTCCGGGGACGACCATATTCAGGGCGATCCATTTGGACCAACATCTCAATATCATTGTACCATTTCGGTTTACACGGCGAGAAATTCTCTTAGCAAAAGTCCGACCTCACTCAAACCAATAATTCAAAATCAGTTAATTGGAGAAAAAATTGTTGTTCACATACTCCTTGGCATTGTACTCAAGTTTAGAAGGGAATCGTAAACAAACAATTTCCAAAATTGACAGTTAATTACACACTGATTTATTTATTTCTTCAAAATTATTGTTATTTAGGGCAAAAGAAAAATAAAAGAAGATAAACTACTGGCTAGATTTTATTCAAATTTTAATCATCGCTTTATTTTAGCAAACTGATAGTTATGTTCAAGTTTAAACGAAGATAGTTTCTTAATTTAGTCAATAGATTTTTTTATGGAATTGAATCTTAAATATTGATTAGTTCTTTATATAAGGCATTAGGTGGTAAGTAATATAGGCTGGAGATTTTTTAAAGGATACAGCAGGGCGAACGAAAAATTCTTTTTCATGTATTATAAGTAACCATATAGTCTTACAGATTGAGGCTTCATAAGGAAATCATTATATTAGTTAATATTTTTTTGCTTGATTAGAACATAAAAATGTTTCACCATGGATTAAGTGAGAATTTCATCGTCATGTAGGTTGAGTTGTGATGTAGTTCAATGAAATCTGAATTCGTTAAGAAAATCATTGACTTTGTTTAATAAACGCTTATTTTTCAAAATGACAACAGCATTATCCTTATTTTCAACAATGATAATTAAGATATTATCTTTAAATTTCTTTTTAACGGATTTTTTTGGTTTTATTGATCTACGTGTTTGATAGTTTTCGAGTGTTTAATGAATTTGGAAAATTTTAACTTGTAAAGTCCCCATGATATTTTTAAGAGCTAATTTTGATTCTAATATTGACATTCCTTTGAATTTATTAACATTAATAATGATGAAATAATAATTTATAATGGTTAACCCTTAACTGCACAGTGTTGTAAAAAGCAACGCGTTTTATTTCTATCCTGTGGTGTCATTTCGGATTGAATTAGGGGAAACATTGGATAAAGTGGGAACATCATTAACACGGAAGAGAGGACGCCCTTCTTTTGCTGATGCAAAATTTTATTTTTCCCGTGATTTATAAGTAAATTCAAACCTAAAAAAAATTAAATCAAAATTTAAAAAAATCATGCAGTTAAGTGTTAATAATTGGGACCTGATTCTAATATATTAATTTCTGAATTTGATAAGGGTACGTTAGTCCATTTTATTACTCTAAGGTTGAAGTTATTATTCTTGGTTGAATCAGCAATATTTACGTGTATTTTCTTGTTTTTATTCTGAAGGGCGGTCAGCTTGTTCTTTTGAATAAGGTATTTCTTGTAACGAAATAGCTTGTCTTCTCATGAACATAGTCATTTAATAAATCAAACTCGACTAAAAATAGATTATAAGTTAGTTCCATATGCAGGATCTTGAATTGAAAATTAAATCTCGTTTTCGAAATAAATTTTTCAGTTCTTCTTTTATCCATGTCTTCTTGACACATGCAGTAGCTTTGCCGGTGTTTATTGACTTGCATTCAAATAACTTCTTTACAAATATAAAAAAAAACATTATATTTTAAATATTTTTAGATAAATTTATTTTGTATATTCTGTTCTTAATAATTAAACGAATCACTCCCCGTCATTTTTAACAAACAATCAGCAAAACAAACCACGGTATTTCCTCCACGGAATAATTCCCCCGAATTTATTTCTGAATTTATCAGCGAACGTCGCCGAAATGAATTTCCTTTTGTCGCGGCCACCCCTTCATCTCATTAATTATTCAAAGGCAAAACGTTTGTGCAAATCCAACCGCCAAACAAAAAGCCACGTTTATTGAAAAAGAAATATTAAAAAAAAAATAAGGATTTTAATTAATCCATCCCTGCACCCGCCTCAATTCCACTCATTGATTTCACTTTCCTTTTACTCGTTTGATTTATACGGCTCCTCGAGAAAGAACTTCTTCGGGCCCCAATATATAAAAAAGAAGTTTTCTAGTTTGAGGAATTTCTTTCGTGTTTTATTTGGCATAAATGAAACTCTAAATCTCCGCGAATTTCAATGATAATGAAATGAGGCGCAATTTATTGGAAGGAAGGGGAAGCGTTATTAGAGATCGTAAATTGGGGTAGTCGTCCCTAATAAGATTTTCAACGTGGCGATTTCAATTTAATGAATTCATATTCAATTGCAATTATGTTATGTTCCATTCAAAAATAATTTATATTTTTTAATATTAAAGGTAAGTTGATAAAATTAGATACTATAAAATCTCTGCTCTCAACTGATAGGGAAATATATTTTATTTTTAGTTACGTGAAAATTTTAGATGCAAACTCGTATTACAACACTAACCTAAAATATGGTTATTGACAACAACTACATAAATCTTTTTTAGAGAAAGAATTTGTAAAGAAGTGTCATTTTTATTACTAGTCATTTCAAAATTAAAATTTATAGTTTTAGTTTTTATAAATGTGGTAGGCTTAAAGATGTTTTATGACTTGTTACTCTGACCAGCAGTAAATTATTTAAGCAAACCATGCTCTTAAACAATTAAGTAAATATGAATGTCAATTTATTATTATTTACTTTATGTACATATAAAATAAAAACGTAAATTATCTGTAAAAAATTTAACAAAAAATCAATTTATTTGATTGTATCTGCCATTAAGCAGAAATAGACATTGTGTACGACAACATTTCTTATACATTCTACTGTCCTATTAATAGATTGTTTTTCTAGAATAAAAAATGAAACGTTTCCATTAGATACGGTAATAAATCGTTTCGTCACCACACATTTTCACTACGATTTTTCTTTTCTGCACGCCGTCTTGTTAGTCATTGTTCGGTCAGAAGGTGGCTAGAGGGGGAAGAGGATAAAGGAATTGCCAGCGGACCTAATCCTGTAATTTGTCACCGTCTCGAGATTCGGATCACTCAATTATCCTACGGTATTATTTGCGTCATTTCGTGAAAAGGAGTAAAGACCTTCGTGAACCGGCCAACACCACCACCACCGTCATGGTCTCGCCGTGGAATTAGTGTGGGGTCGGAATATTTTTGTCAGCGACACCCATTATTGATTATAGATTATGATGATGGCATATTGATTTATTATACACCAGTATAAATATATATTGCAGCAGTAGCATTTCCATAAGGTGTTGTTCCTGGTCTTAACTTTTGACATTAAGGGTGAACTATTGAAAGTTCACAGTTTTGGAAACTAGAAATGGTTAAAATATGGGTTGTATGTGCGAAATTGAATTATACTTATAGTAATTGTTTATTGTCTAGTGTTTCAGATATTAAATAAATAATTGTTGAAGTAACAAATTGTCCTAAACATATCCCAAATAATTGACAAATACAAATGTGCTTAAAACATGCATTTGTCGCTTAATTTCCAATTATTGTATTGGAATAGTAGAGGAAGGAAAAATATTTTAGGACATATTATTAGGAATATATTTTTTAATATTATTAAGAACTTTTAAAGTTTCCCTTTTCCCCCGATTAAAATGTATTTCTTTTTTTAATATTTATTATAAAATTTATTTTTTAATTAAATATTTAAAATACTAGTTTATATTACTGAAATAAAAATAAATACATTTATAGAAAACTAATAATATTACTAGTTATTATTATGTTTTAGAAAACCTGTCGTAAAAATGATTGAATAAATATAAAAATAATTAGTGTTCGTTTATCAATGAACTATAACTTATTGATTTACTCTCTGAAGCAAGATTATACCTTAAATTATTTATTTAAATTATCTCATACCTAAAAAATAAATTTTACTAGGCATTATTTAAATAAACAGCAAATAACTTTTTAAATATATATTTTTTTAAATTAAGACTTATCAACCATTCATCATAAATAATTAAATAATAAATCGTATTAATAATAAAAAAATAGTAAGATTGTAAAACTAACAGATTTACAATATTGGGTAGATTGTATATTTTTTTATGAGGAGCACTTTTATTTTATTATTTAATGTATATGTTTCGTCCATTGCGCATTTAGTGAAACACACTTTAGTAAAGATTCGTATCCCTTTGCGTGGAATATAAATAAGGAAATAGAATATATATGTCTAGGTCACATACATAATAAACGAAGCGTAGGGGCCGTAAATTTCGCGCAAAATGCCCATAAAAAAGGTTAAACTATTAAATTTTGTATATACAGAGATGTTTTTGAAGTAGCTATGCAGAAGAGGGTGATAGGCGTGGAAAGAATAACTTAATTTCTAGAATGATATGCCATAGTTCAGATAACATTATTAACTATAAGCATGTATCATAATATTGTGAATAAGTTGGTAATATATAGATTTAATAATTTATTTTTACTATAATAAATAATAAAGTTAACTAAATATATTTTAGGAAACTGATAAATTAATTATGGAACAAAACAAGCCTTTAATTTACAATTCCATCATTCTAACTAATGCCGACACATGACTTATATCATATTAAGTACAAAGTAACGTACTTTGTGCTGTTATCATTTTTTACTCATCACTAAATTGTTACGTAAAGGCAATCCCCGCATATGTCTTTCGCTATTACAGCTCATTAGTAGAGTTATGCCCTTATTACGTGGGTCCTTCCAAGTTAAAGGCAGGCATGAGAATGAATCGATAATAAAATCAAAAAATTGTTTATGGAACTTATTTTCACAACTACGCATATAAATAAATGTTTTAACTTGAAGCCCTTAGATCTCTTTCTTAAACGTGTGTTTCTTCTTTTCAGCACTTTTAGTGCGCAATGTTTATGTCATTCATAAAAACTAAGATCTTGTTCCATTTTCATATCAGCCTAGTTCTTGATGAAAAATTTCCTGTGGTGGTTTCTCAACTAGGGAGAAAGTATAAAAATGATATTTTCCTCGTGTCTTGATATAGTGTTTTCCAAAAAGTTACAACATTTTTTGAAGTACAGGCCAATTAAACTTTTCTCTGAGTTACGGTTTCTAAATAAAAATTGGATTTGAGGCCTAAATATTAGGTGCAACAATATCGGGTCCTCACAGTTTTGTCTTGTTTGCACAATTAATTATATTTTATTTTATACATTGTGATAATTTTATAGATTTAGTTTTCTCTAAAGTTCCAAATATAATAGAAGACTATAATGAGTTTAATAAGAAATATTAATTATATAAAAAATATATTGATTTGACAGATCCTCAAATTCAGTAAATCAAAAAACTATAAATACCGAAACATTTTACTAAAGGATGCCTTTTGACGCAGATATTAATAATTTGATAATTTTAGTGTTCAAACTTATTATAGTTAATGTAAATATATAAAATTACCTTTTTTTAATATACGTGTTTTAATGGCCTTTCAAATGCAGAACAGACAAACTTTTCTTTGAATGGAAGTTTAATTAAATAATGGATTTGTGTCCTAATCTTCTAACTTAAGGTTCCTAACGTTTCGTCTTTTTTCATTAAATAATTAAAAATTAATGTATGCATTATAATAATTTAGAAATAATACATTATACTAACAATTTAAGCAAATAATATATAGAAATAAATTTGACTACATGTAGAAAGGCGGAGTTCATTTCTATTAATGATCTTCCACTCGATTCTTAATTTTGAATAAAATTTACACAAGAAAAGAATAAAATTTTCAAAAATAACATATACATTTCTAAAATGCGTGATAAAGCCTCAATTTGTTGAATTTTTCACTAAGGGGTGCTTTTAGATGAAGCTATAAGTAATTGAATAATTATGGCTATTAACTGTATTTTAAATAATATAAATATCTGTTTAGCGATTTAGAACAAGTTTTATATGAAATAAATAATTTTTCAATGGCATATTATAACCCAGTCCCATCTTTTCCTAGTTTCTTAATATACTATTTTCAAAGAAAAAAAGGTTTTTCAATGTCAGACAAACATTTCTTTGAACCTAAGCGAAACATTTTTTAAAAATCCCATCCCATCAACCAACACACTCTTTCTTTTCCCTCTACTGTTAACATAAAACTTGAATTTCTAAAAGATGTAAGACAAAATGTAATTTCTTTTATCCTTTTGCAAATTTCACATGTAATGACAATAGCACCTCAACTGATGATTGAACTTAGTATTCTATTTTCTTCTACTTTCATAACGCCATCACGTTTTATTAAAGTATTCTTGTTTGATAACGCCCACACCATTGGTGCTTATAATATAAACATATCAAAATCATGTCATATGTGTTAATTTCTTTCTAATTCAACTTTATTCGTTTCCCTTCTTCTGTTACCTTCATTATAAATGACTCACAAGCCACCACCCCAATGTATTGTTTTATACAAAAAACATCCACAACCTTATCTACTCCATCAATCTAGTTTTTGATTTGTGTTTCGACCACCTTGCCATCCGCTTCTAAATAAAAATTCCTTCAGATCCTCCTCAAAAGATCCGTAATTTGAATAAAAAGATTCTGCAGAAGTATGAGAATATATTAACGCTAACTTAACTATTAATCCCAATTCTATCACCCACATCAATGAAATCCCCTCTTCTTCAATTATACAAAACACACCTCAAATAACAAAACAATTTTATTAACACCTCCTCTCAAAATAAAACTCATTCTCTTATTTCTTTACTCCGCCTTATTAAATATAAAACACAATTGTACAAAGATATACAACGGACATACTTGAGCTCAGTCAAATATTGAATAACCTCAATAATGACATTAAAAGATGAATTCAATTATGTTTGACTAAATAAATAGATGCAGCAAATTTAATGATCTAAGGGAATTTTTTGTAGTCTAAGATTAATAAATTCAGCAAATTCAAGAAGACGGACAATTTACAGAAAATCTTCAACCTGTTAACTAATGAGACCATCATAGACCAATACTTCCCAAATGTGTAAAATGTAGGAATTGTAGTTCATCTTCACAATTGTTATTAGTGAATTCTGTTCTCAAAATGAAATCTCTAATTTCTAACCATATCCTCAAATACCAATTTGGGGTTCTTCCCTGTCAAGCAACTTCTCTTCCACTCTCTATCCTAGTTTTAAATTGACAAAATTCTCACCTTGAATGCAGAGCTTTGGCAGCTCTATTTTTGATGTCCGGAAAGTTTTTGACTCTGTCTTATTGTACAAGTGCACTTTCCTATGCTCTCTTATATTATATTAAACATTTCCTCTCTTGTAAATCTCTGAATGTTAAAATACACAACTCATTCTCTTTTTTCTTTATTCCCAAATAATGCCTTTCATAAGACCCTTGTCTCATCTCCTACTATATGATATTTTTGCGTAGATATTTGTACCCCTGATCCTTCCTACTTTGATCAAGCCATTCAATCCTGAAAAAATATGGCTACACTTTACCGTATCTATAAATTCATTTTCTGAGGTGGGTTATTCCTCTACTTCCTCTCTTGCTGTCTTCATAAGTTATCGTGTGTTTTGGCTGCGTTCGTTATTTTTTCCACTCTTTTCTGTTTCTGCATGATTATTTCTAGTTTCTAATTCCTAATGACTGTATGCCTTCTTCTATTTCCTTCTGCCAGCTTTTCCTTGGTCTTCCTCTTCTTTTTTACATAGTGGGCTCCATTGTGTTATTCGTTTGATGACATTCCTCTCATTGTGGCCTGTCCATTTTAGACGTTGTGGTTTTATGTGTTTTATTATGTCTCTCCCTCTCAGTTCTTCTTATATTTCTTTATTTACCTTCATTCATATTTCTCCTGTACGTGTCTTATGTTTGGTCCTAATA
The DNA here is from genome assembly GCA_963969525.1 of Ontholestes murinus. Taxonomy (NCBI): domain Eukaryota; kingdom Metazoa; phylum Arthropoda; class Insecta; order Coleoptera; family Staphylinidae; genus Ontholestes; species Ontholestes murinus. Next base: position 31,804,673 of record OZ018388.1, read on the forward strand.
TTGTTTATATTATTTCCCTTTCTTGTATCCTTAGTTCTTCCTTTTCTCTTTTGTTCATAACTATGGTTTCAATTCGATACCTTGTGACGTATTTTATAGTATTTAAACAGCCATTGAATTTGTTTTTAGTTAATTCAAATAGGTTAATAAACACTAATATTTTATTATCACAATATTTTATTTTTGTTGATTTGCTAATATTTTTGCTTTTTAACACTTATTTATTCCTCCCATATGTTTGGTACCTTTTATAAGTCTTTCTTGTATTCTATGTTTGGCCGACTGTCCTATTATTACACCTAAATTGTTGAACGTGATGACTCTTTGAAATTTGTGTTCTGCTGTTTCTAATTCTTTTATTTATGTTACTAGCTTTTCCTCATAGACACATGTTTGTTTTTTTTGTTGATAATAATTTCATTCAAATTAGTGTTGCTTTGATAGTTGTACTATTTGTAACACGCAAATTAATTTGTATTATTCAGTGTCTGTCGAAGTATTAGCTAGAGAAGTAGTTGTTTCAAATTAATTTGTTTTGTAGTCTTAGTAAGACTCATTTTATTAGTTTTACACGTTTCACTTCTATTAAAATCTGTACAGTTTCTTATTATGAACCCCAGGAGACGGTGACATTGATTTACGATATGACATACATGAGTGTTAAACGTAAGTTTCTTATCGAATATCACACCAAGATCCTTTGTTTTATTTATTCGTTTCAACACACGTGCATCCAACTCATAATCATAATAACTATTGTTTACTTTCCTAGAAAATGTCATTATAGAGCATTTATCGTAATTCAGATAAAGTTTGTTTCTGTTACACCAATAATTTAAATTAGCCAAGTCGTGTTGCAACACTGTACAGTCCCTCAAACTAGTAATTCTGCTATAAATTTTTAGGTCATCCGCGTATAACAAACATGGTGATTTAATATATTGTACCAAATCATTTATAAATAAAACAAATAGCAGAGGTCCAAGACTGGAGCCTTGTGGTATCCCACTCTTTGGTGTGTACGATTTAGATATAGAGCCTTCATAATGAACGAAGTGTTGCCGATTTGTCAAGTATGAGTGAATAACATTAATAATATTTGTATGAATGCTATATGTTCTTAACTTATTAATAAGGATACTATGCGGAACAGTATCGAAAGCTTTTTTAAAGTCAGTATATATTACATCGACTTGATACTTATCATCCATGGCCGCTGATACATACTGGGTAAAGTTAAACAGATTTGTCATGGTTGATTTACATGCAACAAAACCGTGCTGTTCTGTAACGATTTGCGTACGCACTAGATACGTTATATGTTCACTTAATATTGATTCTGGCACTTTTGAAAAATTACTAACTAAAGCAATAGATCGATAATTTACCGCTTCACTCTTATCACCATTCTTGAAAATGGGACACACACGAACATTTTTCCAGGTAGTAGGAAATTTACCAAACTTTAATATTAAATTAAAAATATATGTAATCGGTGGATATAAGACACATGCACAGACTTTTACTAGAAAGAATTTGATCTAAACTCATTGTAAATTGTGCACGTAATTTCTTCAAGTGACGAAGAACTAAGTTTTCAGAAACTTTAAAGTCTCCCAGGTGTTCCATGGAAAAGTCCCATGAAGATGTTTCGTCATTCTTCTCGTACGCAGAGACCGAATTAAACAAATCCGCGAAGCAGTTCACTATACCAGTCGCATCAGTGTTTTGGTTGTTTAAATACTTCACTGTTCCTGGAATTCTTAAAGTTCCCTTTAAAGAGTTTATGTGTGACCAAAATTAAGATGGATCGGAATTTAATTGTTCCTCTATCGTCCCGATGTAGTTTCTTCTGGCTTCTTTAATTGCACTTTTTAATTTACTTCTTGAGAGATGAAACTTATTTTTGTCAACTTCGTTTTTAGTTTTAAGGTATATTTTCCTAAGTTTGTTTTTTTCTTTTATGGCTGCAGTGATTGATTTATTATATTAGGGAGGATATTTTTTAGATTTTGCATTACATCTAAATTTTGGCACGTATAGATCGAATCCTTCATATAGGTATTGATAGAATAAGCTGCAAGCGATGTCTATGTCCAAAATTGTATATAATTTATTCCAGTTAATGTGTTGTAAATGCGAGTAGAGTAGTGGCATATTAGCTCTTTTAAAATTATAGAGTCCTGAGTTATCCCCTTTAAAATTTGGAGTCAAATGTGACCTTAACATAAATTCACAGGATAGTGCAGGGTGATGCACATCCTCTTTTACAACGGGCTCAATTTCTTTATCAACAACACAATTAACATCCGATGAGGTTATAATTAGATCTAAAATTACACCGTTTTCATTACTAACACAATTGTGTTGACACATATTACAGAAGTTAAGAAAGTTATTTAATATCTCCAACTTGTTTATAGAGGATGCAATATTATGTTGAATGTATTCTGGGATATTGAAGTCTCCAATTAGATTGATCGGATTGGATGTATTAATTTTATTGCATAATATATCAAACTCTTCCTCATATGTAGTACAATTAAGATTAGGTGGGATATAAATACAAATTAAAGTGACTCTAGAATTATCGCTGATAAGTTCAACAGCAACACATTCAATAGGAAGATCGGCAGGAAATGTTAGGGTAAGCTGTGTGGAAAGAAATTTATTTCTTACTCCTATTAGTACACCACCTCCAATTCGTTCTGATCTATCGTGTCGAAATATATTGTAGTCTTGTGGCATAATTTCATTGTCATTAAAAGAACTATCTAACCATGTCTCCCTTAAAAGTATTATGTCGTAGCAGTTGCAAGCAATCTTACTATGAAAGTCTTGTAATTTGTTCCTTATGCTATTTGTGTTTTGGTAGTAACAATTTAATTTATAATTAGTTAATGATGTCTGTTGGGATTTTTCTAGTTTTCCTGTCTCGATTTTATAATTTTAGGTTGAGAGTTTATATATTTTATTGTTAAATTTGTCTCGCCATTTTCCTGCCTCCTCTTGAGAGATTGCAAAATTTCCTTAAATTCTTCTCTTTTGAGGGTGTTCTCTCTGGATGTACTTTTATTTGAGGTGGTAATTTATTATTGTTTTTCATGATTTCCCTGACACATGATGAATCACTCAGTATTATTTTTATCTTAATAGTTTTATTGATGGATTGTAACATTGTTTTCACCGTGTTGTAGTCCTCAAGTTTTCTTGTTTCATTATGAGATAATTCCGGCTCAGGTACTGCCCCTAATTAATTTTTTCTCACGGGCACGACGTTCCTCAATTGCATTTAAGAGAGAACAATTATCTCCAGAACTATTTTTTTCTAATTTTGTAATCCTGCTCTGAAGTGATGTTACTGCAGATTTCAGTTGCTGATTCTCTAATTTTAAAACTTCTATACTTTCTACTGTAGTTTTAATGTCAGTTATATCGGCGCGCTGGCTTTCAAATTCGACAAGTAAAGTAGATATTGAGTTTTTAATTTCAGCTAACATAAAAGAGAAATTCATCGCATTCGGATCCACATTAGGTGACGGGGGCTCGGAGATGTCATTACAGCAGTAATACTCATCGTCATTTAAAAACACCCCCTTTATTATTACTTTTACGGAGCAGCTTAAATGATATAAAAGTTATTATTTAAGCTGCTTACATTTCCTTCATTCAATTTTATAATTAACAACTGTTTTTTTACATCTATTACAATTAATTTTATCCATATTTAATTAAGTTTAAATAATATATAGATATTAATCAATAGGAAATGTGACAGGGAAGCACTCACTTATATAATATAATTCTCTTATATACAAAATATTAAAATTCTGGATGCTGGAAGTTCTAAAAGTGAATCGTATGTAGATACGGTGTTTCATACTTCACATGAAAAAACAAATGATAAACTTTCAATTACAATTATTACTTCATCTACTAATATCGATAAAGATACTAGAGGACAGGCCATTTAAAAAAATAAACACTGATTAAGAATAGTTTCTAATAGAAAACATAAGCACATGGTAGTTTCAGTTATAATTGCAGCTGGAGCAGCTGATTTTGGATTTTAATCAAGGGCAATTGAGGAAAGGTGGCTACACATTTATAGGGTTCAGCCAAGTGTAGATCCCAAAGCCATTGCCAACCACACAAAGAAGATATTAGGTGTGAATGGCAATGTCAAATGCATTATACTCAGATCAGTCAACATCTTTCAAAATTGGTATTGATGAACCTCATTTTAAAACTTTACTTGATGCACTGAAATAGAGGAAAGGTATTGCAATTAAAGAATTTATTCCTCTTCATCATCACTATTTTTAAATAGAAAAGCTGGCTATAAGCCAAAGTTAATGTCTACTAAACAATTTGGTCTATCTGTATATTATCAAAATGTTATAGGTCTAAATGTTTAATTGTGGAGGCGTACACTTTGTGGTACATCTTTAATATAATAAAGACAGAGACGCCTTTGTTTTACCACTTTATTTAAAAAATACATGTGACTATAGTTTCCACTAATAGCTAGTCATTGTCAAACATGTTTGCGGTAAAACAAAGTCATCGTGTCTCCTTCTTCATTACAATAATTTCATTTCTATTATGCTGTTTTGGCAAATGACTTTTATATTATCTTTATTTCTGAATCATGGTTATATTCAGATATACGCGATAATTAAGTTATCGAAAACCGATATAATATATATTGCTGTGATCGTGACAATATCACATTAACTAATTCTAGAGGTGGCGGCGTATTTATTAGAGTAAATAGGAAGCTAAGCTCTAGTCTTGTTACAGTTGATTCACAATTAAATGCATTTCATTATGATTTCTCTAATGCTGTTATTGTAGGCATAAGTAATAATATTAGCAGCTTAGACTGGGTAAATATATTTAGGAGTTACATGAATATTCAGGCGACCAAAACTAATTAGTTTTTGATTTAAAGAAATTTAATCTAGGGGGTAAGTTATTAACTGTTAGTCCTAGTCCCCTGTTCTCAGGTTGCAAAACTTCTTTTATATCTCTCTTATTTCGAGATATGGATATTCGGCATTAGTAACATTTTATTGAATCACGGATGATGGTTTAAGTAACATTTTTAGATTATTACTTTTAACATAATTGGGCTTTTTAATTTGTATTTTTTTGCAAAGAAAATCATCACCCGTTACTAATTTTAATAATTAAATTGATGCCACTATTAGTATAATAGAAATAAGGAAAGTCCTATAAATAGCTTTACAGAAAAATATTCTTGGGAATACTTGTAGACGGTATTCACAATATATAATCTGTTAGATAAAATGCATTCTGAAGCATCATGATTTACCATAGGTTCGCGATTTTTCATTTTAGCCCATATTGCATTTACTGCATTTATATCCATTTCCCTGCATATGTACATATTTTCTCATTTTAAACATGTCATATAATATGAATGCCACTTGCGTATCCACAGATAGTTCGGTTTAAAGGACTATTATTGCAATAATATGAATAAAATGTTTAATATAAATATAAATATTGATACAACATTTTAACTGTAAAAACGTAAATGATATGAAACTTATATATTTAGCACAGGCAGCTAACGTGAAGCTTGAAATTTAAATCCCTTATGGAATAACCTACAGCGTGCGGTGGAAATTTACAATTACCGCTCCTATCATGTGGTTAGCTTGAAATCCCATATAGCAGATTCCGCCAAAACCGCACGAAAGAAAACCGCAATTGTGTGGAAAAATTACAAGTGCGATTAAATCAAATAACAAAGAAATAAATACGATGTGTTGATACAATATTAAATATCCGCGTATGCTATATATAGGTTTCATAATTTATGTAATCGCCTTTTTAATTTAAGATTAATAATAATAAATTGATCAATTAAATCTAAAATAGTAATACATTTGCAATAAAATTTTTATAGAATAAATATTTAGTGTGTTTTAGAGTTATATAATAGAACTATTGAAAATACTGGTTAGTTTTAAAAATATTTGTATTGTTGTCTTAAAGTTATATTGAAATTATTATCCTAAAACACAGCTTCTTCCTTTTCTCTTATTTGATATAAATAATCATTAAATGGGCAAAATATTATTTACTTAAAATAAAATAATATAAAATTAATTAAGGTTCCTTTTGGTTACAACGCAAAAGTAAATCTGTCATAGGTTTTATATTGTAATTCTTAATTATCAGATTAGTGATAATTTGTTGTTTCTTCCTAAATGATAGAAATCGTTATAATTAAGAAGCTACTATTTGGGAATTAGTTCCAAATTCAGTTTAAGGTGAGAATATATTTACTTTTCTTAACACTTGTTTTATTAATTGGTAGAGAATTGATAAGCACTTTGTTTCAGTGAAACAATTCTCTATCTATTGTTTCACAATGTTTTACGAAAAGATAAGTGAGAAATTTTTATTCAAGAAATATATTTTTAATTATTTTGGATTTAGAAAAAAATATATGTATTTTTTACTAATTAAATCCAATTTAATTTAATTAAATGGTTAAGTGATAACGACCCAATTCAATGAAGCTTCGCGGTTGATCCCCTTAATCCCACGTAAGGGAATAATTACACCTGTTGAAATATCGTAGGCCAGTGCGGTAGAAACATGTATCAAAGTGTTCTCTTTACGTGACAACAGGCTAAAATGTGTTTGTTTCATATAGGCGGCAGTCTGTGTTATTAATTTCGGCGGCGGCAAGTGCGCGGCGCAATTTATCATTCGCTGATGGCCGATATCTCTTATCAACCCTCCAATGCCGCAGGTATAAATGGCCGAATCATTATTTTCGACCTGCCTGCCAGACGGGGGAAAGTGCCAGCCACTCACTCGAACTCGCCACCCTCCCTTTCGTTGCCCGGGATTTATTATCGCCGATGCATTAAGTGCCAAGAAAGTTCTTTATTTAATTATCTCCTCATATGTTTACTTTAATTGAAATGGCCTATTTAATGTTATTATTGTTGAAACTAGTGCAAGATGCACTATTTCTAGGATTATTGATTATAATAATATTGTTTGAAGTAATATGAAATAAAATATGTTTTAGTATTTAAATCCATAATTTAAAAATGAAGTAATAAATTAGATATAGGAAGATATGATTTCTTGAGACTTTTAGTTTAATTCAATTATTAATTTGTTTCATAACTGAACTGCTCAGAGAAAAATAGAATATTAAAAGATCAATACTAAATTTTCCTACTGTAGCCAATAATATAGAATAGTACATTCTTCAACGAGCGTAGCATGACGGCTATTATTCACGTGGATGAAGCTTCGGACACGAGCGAGTGTTAGAATAATAATAATAATAATAATAATAATAATAATAATAATAATAATAATAATAATAATGATTTATTTCTCAACAGATACAACATCCATTAACAGAGAAATATAAACAAAACTTAAACATAACATAGTACACAAAATTTTTAAAATGTTCAAACCTTATAAAATACAAACATTATAAATATAGTAATACAAAACTATGAATAAAAAGGCAAATACAAGTAACTTAATATATGGGCAACATATAGAAAACATTTTAATTACAGTTTAGTGTGCGTGTCTTAATCTCTAATAAAGAGGTATTAAATATGTCCAAATCCGAAAGACTGTTGCAGTTCCTTACCATAATGAAAAGAGGCGAATAGTATAAAACATTGGTTCTCGCAGTAGGAAGCGCAAAAGAATTAGGACACCTTGCATTTAACCTCGGAACCTGGAAATTTAGTTGCGCTAGTAAGTGAGTGTCATTAATTCGATTATGGATCAAGTTGTAGAGGAATATGAGAGATCCCAATTTTCTACGCATTTCTAGTGAGGACATATTGAATTCCGAAAGCAACAGATTATAATCATAATTTTGGACCGGATACTCTTTGTATTTTTTAAAATAAAGAAGCTTTAGAAATTTTCGCTGAATAGATTCAATTTGCTGAATGTAGCAAGAATGAAAAGGCGACCATACAATAGAACAATATTCTAATTTAGATCTAATGAAAGCATAAAATATTTTAACTAGAGTGGCACTGTTTTTGAAATCTTTGGAGTTTCTCATGATAAACCCCAACATTTTATAGCTATTACTGCAAATTTCATTAATATGTGCTTCGAAAGTTAATTTTTCATCTAGCAAGACACCCAAATCCTTAACCACATTACAGTGAGAGAGCAGATGACTGCCAATAGAGTAGCTATATAATATGGGATTCTCCTTTCGGTTAAACGTAATATGTGTACATTTACTAAGATTCAGTTGCAGATCATTAGCAACGCACCAGGCATCAATTGTCTGCAAGTCTCTCATTAACATTAGGCAATCATCCTCCGATTTAATCTCAGAGTACAATTTTATGTCGTCAGCATATAATAGTATTTTAGAATTAATATTCGAAACAATATCATTGATGAAGCATATGAAGATTAAAGGCCCCAGGTTAGACCCCTGAGGCACACCGCTAGAAGCAACAAATTTAGAGGACATAAAAGCATTATGTTCCACGTATTGAGTGCGATTAGTTAAGTATGACTCAATAAGGGAACATAATATAGGAGAAAACCCAAGGTTAGATAGTTTCATAATTACAAGACTGTGGCTAATACTATCGAATGCTTTTTTAAAATCTAAGTATATTGCATCTACTTGTCCACGCCGATCAAGAACATGTGATATAAATTGTGTGAAATTTAAAAGGTTGGTACTCGTTGATCGGTTTTTAACGAAGCCGTGTTGGTGCGGTGCAATATAATTAGAGATATGCTGATAGATTTTCTTTGAGATAATGCTTTCAAATAGTTTAGCAAAGATGTTTATCAAGGCGATAGGCCTATAATTGGTCACCTCGTTTTTATCTCCAGATTTAAAAACTGGACATATGCGAGCTAGTTTCCAAATGTCGGGAAATGATGCAGTTGATAGAATTAAATTGAAAATGTGTTTTAATGGAGTAACAAGACACGATATGCAATCTTTTACAATGAAAGAGGGTATTCCATCAGGGCCGCACGTAAAACTAGGTTTTAAATTCTTACCAGCTTCAATGATCTCTTTTTTAGATAAATTTTTAATTAGTAAGTTAGAATTACTACACGAAGAAGTCCTAGTATTAGTACTTGAGACAGAAACAGGCCTGAAGACACTCTTGAAAAAGTCAGCAAAACCATTCACAATATCCTGTTCGGTCTCCAAATTATTGTTACAATAACACATGTTTCCAGGAATTCGAGACGATGCCTTTTTGGAACGTATAAAAGACCAGAACTTCGCCGGATCACTTTTTATAAAGGATTCCTGCTTTTCAATATATCTTTGGTAATCATCAAAAATATTTATTTTTATTCTGCGGCGCAAATCTCTAATTTTAATAGTGTAGAAATTACTCAAGCGTCTATTTAGAAGTTTTAGATATCTAGTTTTAGTACGAATCAGTGTTTTAGTTACCTTTGTAAACCATATAGGGAATTTCCTTTTTAAATTACTCTTTTTTGTGGGGACACAAGTTTTGAAAATATTATTTAACTTAAAATAAAATTGAGCGCAGGCAATATTTGGATCCATGCTACCAACAACACAATCCCAATTACACTCTTGAATCTTGTGATATAAAAGGGGAAAGTTAGCTTTTTTAAAGTTCAGTTGCTCCTTAGACGAGTTCATGTTAAACGTGGACGCTAAAGGATTTTTCAATGAAACATCAAGAGTAATTGGAGGATGATGCTTATCAATATTTACTAATGGATCAGCCGACTCTAACACATTGCAGCTGAGGTTACTGGTATGAAAAATCAGATCGAGGACTCTATTATTAGAATTTAATATATTATTTACCTGAAATAATTTATTATATTTAGTGAAATTAATTAATGCCAGATTTTGAGCAGATTTCGTACAACCAGTGGACGTGATGTTAATAAAATGTGGTAAGTTAAAGTCGCCAATTAGTAACGTAGGTAGGGTAAAATCAATATATTCATCAAGTAATTCCAGTAAGACATTATAAGATGGCAAAGTAGAGTTGGGGGGAATGTATATACAAATGATGTTCATAGGCTTTGAGTGAACAAGCAATTTGACTGCAACAATGTCGAAGTCTTTTATAACTGCAGTAATATTAACACGTCGAGGTAAGTATTTTAAGTCGGCAGCAATTAAACAACCACCACCTTTTTTTCCAACTCTATCTGCCCGAAAAACAGAAAAATTGGTTGGAAACATTTCAGCATCAAATATACCCTCGTGTAGCCAAGTTTCAGTGAACGCCAAGATACCGTAATCTGCTGATAATATATTTTTATACAAAGTATGTGTTTTAGTTGCTAATCCGCGAACGTTCTGATAATACATTTGCAGGCAGTCAGGTATAATGGTAGTATTTATGAGTTTTTTGGAGCAGGGCGTTGTCTGACGGTAACTATTACGGGATTGTCATTTACAAATTTAATTTTCAAATTAGATTCACCGCTTTTCAAACGATCGTTTAATTCCGCATATAGTAATTTTAGATGATTACGTTGCATCAGAGTTAGATCTCTTTTAAATTTCAAATTATTAGTAGTAGCCGCAAGTGAGGCTTTTAATATGCTGTCGACGATGGCCACATTATTAAAAATTAATTTTAATGGACGTATATTTGATTCATTCCTTTTTCCCAATCGGAACACTGACTGAGGTGCTGAGAAGTTTCCAAGTTGCTGAAGGATGGTCGAAACTTTGACGAGGTCCTCTTCTGTCCTACTAGTTGCGTTGGTATCATTGGATTCAGGAAGATTAAATAGAATTAGATTATGCTTCCTACTATTTCGTTCAGTTATTTCAGAAACCGCTTCGCTTACAGCCACGTCGGAGATTGAAGAAATCGTTTGATCAATACCTCTTTGATTAGGAGCAGACGATAATTGTGTTTCTAATGTATCAAAGTCATCATACAATTTGTTCATTTTCTCCTGAATGGACGATATTTTGACCTCAAACGTGCTAATTATACTTTGGATTTCGGCTTTGAAAGGTTCCAGGTGCTTCAGGAGTAGTTTATCAAAAACAGTTTCCAGTTGGGAAAGCTGCCTGTTGTTAAATAGATCTGCATTTGATGAGCTGCTGAGTGATAATCTTGACGTGGATGGTTGATTGCATTTTACACACGTGAAACTATTATTACGCGCTTTCTTCAATTGATTTATTTGCTCCGTAGATAGATGCGTGCACTTAGAGTGGAACCATTTCTCGCAAGATCCAATACATTTTAGATAAAATGAATTAGGGCTGATATTAGCCGAGCAGTGATTGCACGTATAGAACCCCATTTTTAATTTTAGTTGAAATGATAAATTAGTAGGATAAAACAAAGTAACACAACTTCACGTTATTGGGTCCGTAATAACGACTTAGCAATGTACGAACAGGGTAAGAATAGACCACGGATGGAAAAACATAAGAGAACATAGGAGTAATAGGAAATAAAATAATAGTATTAAATAATTGGCGGTTTTAAAATAAGAAATAATATTAGTCCGGTTCTGCCTTGCTGAGTGATTAACGCGGAGCAGTTTATCCCGTGCGAAATGTTTTTACGTTGAGGCCGCAAAAACAGTGTATGGGCACGAGTGCAGAGATTTATTCCGTATATCGAATAAATATTGGAGGTTAATATTCACTTACCACCTGAGCCAGGATATAATTTCATAAATTAAGTCTGGCAAAGTGCTCCCTGAAGTACCAGAACCACTAGGGCGAAAGATGGTAATTTTTGTTAATGTTTATCACTGATAATTTACAATGTTAACAGAGCACGACTTAGAGCACGCCACAATTTGATATTTGTTCCAATAATCCAAGTGAATAATAGCCATTCTACGCAAGTATAAGACTATACTTTCTCTACGACTATAATAAACTCAATCATAGTTTTTAATACAAATCTTTATTAACACTTTAAATTTTACACATTGCAATTATAATATGACCTGCCAAGTATATAATAAGTAATTTAATTTTACTTTTTGGCAAAAGTTATAGTAAAGTTGCTACAATTACTGATATTTAATACAGTCGGTGTTGAATCTTGATCAAAACTCGCCTCATTTAAAGTGCTAGTCTGTGCTGTATGTTGTATATTTTGTGCGATTCTAGTACTTTGTTCTACCGACTGAAGTATTTTGTTGGCCGTGTTCATTCTTTTTGTCATAGAATCATCCACGTAGCCTTCAGCTACGGAGGTACTCTTCCAGCCTCCATGTCGTTTGAGAGTTGTAATATCTCCTCCTGCATCAACCAATAAGGTGGCAGAAGATCTACGAAAGCTATGTCCGGTGTACAGATTTGCATTCGGTAAATTTAAGTAGGTTGCTATTTGTCTGCCCATTGATGCAAATTTGTTAATTCCAATTTTTTGAATAGTGCATTTTCAATGTTGGTAGTTTAAGAAAAATGAATTAGTTATTACATTCGCTGGGCGTAGTGCAATATACTTTTTGCATATTTCATAAAATTTACCTGTAACAGTAAATTTTCTAACAATAATTGTCTTAGTGTAAGGTATGGTTATTAAAAGAGCTGAATTAAGGTCTTGAATGTCTTCCATTTTCATTGAGTGCATTTCATTATCACGGCAAGCTCCCATTATTCCTACGATTAATGCAATCTAATAAAATAAAAACTTTAATACTTTTAAGTTTAGGCAAAAGCAATTACATTTGTTACCTTTGTTCCGAGATATATATAATCCGGAGATTCTGTAATAAATTTATTTATATCTTCTGCACTAAATATTTTCGATTTCTTCGCCTGACATCCTTCTCCTTTTCGTTTAAGGAAAGCCCGCAATTTTGGATAATTTTCAATGTTAATTTCATTGTAAACATTTAATGTACTTCTTAACATGGAATATATTTTCCATAAAGATGACGATTTGTATTTTTAGGAAAGTTTTGTGAAATATGCTAGGAGAATGTTTTCCGAAAAGGAACTTACATTATTGGATTGTCTCCATTCCATAAATTTTGTATAAACTTGAGTAATCTGCTTTCTGGACTTTTCCGGCAGTAAATTCATTGTAGATGCTTGTGCAATTTCTTGAATTTCGGGAGGCGTACATGTTAGTTCATTATCACTATCACTACTAACGTCCATTGTAAATATTATATTAATAACAATTATGCGATACAACAGCAATAAATAATGAGTGTACTAGACGTTATAAATAACTGGTGTATTTGACGTTTCAAATGGCGACTTGTTAGGATGTTGCTAAGATACTCTCGATTTTTCACATTCAAAGCAATGTGAGTAGTAGTAGTAGTAGTAGTGTTAGGCTATCGACCACGTGGTCCTTCCGCCATGTGTCATTTGTGTATTTGTGTGTGTGTAAATGAGCTTGTTACTTTAAAGGATCGCCCCCGTCACTCTAAAGCACCATTAATTGTATCCCAATGGTGAATGGTACCGGTCACCCATCCGACTACTGACCCGAATCAACGTTGCTGCACGTCAGTTCGGGGCCGTAACCGATGCGCCACCACCGGCGTGTAAGCAGTGATTTTTTTCATATTAGCGTGAATTCTTAAAAATCAAAGGATGTGATTGGCCAATCTAGAGTGATTTCTTTGTAGGAATTAACGGTGTGAAGAATTTATGCTATTATTCAATTTAATATACAACAAGAATGAGTGTATTATTTAATAGTCGTAGAGAAAGTATTTTCTAAATAGTATTATATAAACTTTCATAATTTCTTAATTGACAATAAAATATTTGTTATTATTATTATATTCTTAAGTATTTATTATAATTGCTCTATAACTATGAATATTGAATTATCTACCCTATTTTGTTATAAAAAAAAAATGCCGTTATGTTAAAATGTTAAGTACACCTACTACAAACAAGTGATAGTCACATTCTAAGGATGGTTCTGTTATGTTTCATTTAAAAATATTTGTTTAAATTGATTTTATAATCTATCCCTACTAAAAGCTGAAATATATAAACCCCCATTGAAAATTTTAACATCTCTTATTTGCAATAACATTACTAATGACTTATAGCATATGTGTGTCATATGAATATATATATTAAATGAAATACGCCATTATTGATTTTGATGCAAATAAATTGTTTGTTATATTAAAAGCAACTTATCTAGGTAAGGTCACTGCAGTTATGTATATTGATTATTCAAAGGCCATGGATAGAGTACACGACTGTGATCCTTGATTTACTGATGCATGTGATTCAAATTTTATAAATATGTATTATATTTCCCATGAGAAAGCAAAGTGTGATATAATATTTAATATCCTATTCCTCTAACTGTTAACATTGTGTTCTGTAATGTATTAATTAAAATAGAATTTGATGACTTAATTATTTGGTAATCAATGTTGATTGGGTTAATATTAGCAATACAATTTTGCTTTGGAAAGATAATTTATCTTTAATTATTTAAAAATCATATAAAAGCTATAAAAATATGTAACATCAAATAATTCCTTTTTTTAAATATAAAATATAGTACGAAGAGTTAGTTGTAATCATAAATTTGATTATAAAATTGTACATAAAATACACCTATAAATTTATTAAACCAATAAAAATGGAATAATAAATTCAAGCTGAAAATAGAAATCTGGTCGATAACCAATAAATTCGATTATACAATTGTGCTGTCGTAATACTTTAATTTCTATTAATAAAGTACACCATAAAAATTTCAATATAAACGTATCTATTTTTATATATATTTTTTTTTATAAAACTTCACATTGGATTAAATTGAAAGTTAAATTTTCAATAGCCGGCAAAGTGCCACATGCAATATTTATAGATTTTCTGCACCGGTGGATTCGACGCAATTTATTGCACTATTGAATACCTCTTTTTGTGTGTTGTGTGCTTACGTTAGGGAAAATGCAATCCGGATTCGATTTATTGGTCAATTAAAAAATAAATTAGCGCCCCTATTGTCCCAGCACACTCTATTTCAAAACACAACAGGTTTTATATATATTGGCGATTTTCTGTGTTACCGCTGAGCGTAATCAATCAGTCAGACAGAAGGGGGTTGATGGCTTCGTGCGTGGTGACGTATTGCCCGGTGGCAATTTTGTTTTGCTTATATTTTCGATTGAATATTCAGCATGCTAATGGACCCTGACCGTTTAATAACGTTCACGAATAATCGAATCTATTTTACGGTGCAGAGGGCTAATGGAGCTTCGATTTATATGTAATTATTATTGTTTTAGCTATTAAGTTAATTCGTATATGCAATTAATTTCATACCCAGTACAATTACACTAATTACACTAAACAAATAAATACCATGCATTATTATTTCGCAGTTACTGACAATCTTGTTAATTAAATCTTCCTTTAAAGCAATTAAACATTTCTGCCGGGCTAACCGTTCCAAACATTTAACTAATGACATGTTTGCATTGCTGTTTACCGTATGACCTACTATCCTATATTCTCTTCTCCTTTGGTCGCACTTTGTAGGGATAGGGAAATTTAAAGATTAAATTAACTAACTTATACAATACAATTTAACTGAAAGTGATAAAAATATTAAGAATATAATCATGTAGTTTAATTAAAATAAATATTTAAACACTTAATTTTTAATATTTGTAATAAATTCTTCATATTATTATCATTAGACTGAAAGACTTCGGTCGATGGCCATTTGTAGCTCTATTGTAATCAATACAATAAATTGTATATAGATAAAGTAAAAATGTTGATTAAGCTAGTCTTTATAGTCCAGATATACCGTAGAATTTTAAACTTAATAATTTACATTTTCTGACATTTTGATTTTAATTAAATTTTAACTAGGATAAAAAGCGTGAAAATTTAAATGCACAGCTGTGCCGTCTCTTTGTAGTAAAACTTGTTCATAAATGTAAGCCAACATTGAATTTTCTTCTAAATGAACTAATTTATTAACAAAAGTTAGTGCATATGTTCACTAAAATATAGTGCGTTTAAATTTATTAGTTACTTACAAAAAAAAATGACATAACTAATATAATTAAAGTCCTCTCTTCAGAGGAATATAAGCCAAACTTGGCAAGAAAATCGTGGAACAAGCTCCACCAAAGAGACCTTATGTGGCAGAAGTCTCATCAAAGCAACAGTAGGCGAGAGTGGAAGATCATATTTTTATGAACTCGAGCCTTTCCATGTGCAAAGAAAGTGTTATTATATATGTATTTTGAATATTATTTTGAAAGTACAATGGATTGATAAATACACAAATAAATTATGTTAGTAGAAAATCACATTCTTACGCATTTATCTTAAGAATTGGAATAACTATTATGCCAAGTATTTTTCTATGAACTTTTTATATAAAATATAAATAAAATTAAACAGCTTCTTTTGTTTGTATAATTTATTTAATTAAAGTTTAAAAGTAATTTAAAAAATCAGAAATTGAATGATAAATTAGATAGAAATTAAATTGTTTAATAAATATATAGTTTAGAAAGTTTTGCTCAATATTTAAAGAAAATACGTTTATGATATTTTGTGTTTAATGGATTATAGTATGGAATACGTGCGGTGATAAGAGATGAAATTAAGTCACCGCATAATTTGGTTACTGAAATAATTGGTTATAGGATTATGTGGTTATGTTATATTATGGGGTTAAATTTATAGAATTATAGGTTTATTGAACGTATACATTAATTATTTTGTGTAATAGAAATTGATAGTTTGATTAGTTTCATATCTTATGAGGTTTAATATGCTTAATTGGTTTGATCGTTCGCAGGTTCGTATTCGTAAAATATCATATAAATATAAACTTACTTAATTAAAAACTCTGGATTGTTGGATTTATCGATCGAAATAAAAAAATGTCATGTACCCAATATAGTACTAAATTTTTCTCGAAAACTGAAGTTTACACAAAAATTCTATTCTTAATAATTTGCTAAATTTTGGATTCTGTACAACTACTTGATATATAAATTTCATGCAAAACTATTATAGATTATTAGCAATAGCCAAAAAATGTCAAAATTATTAATTTTTTTCTCGCAATTTAAGAACTTTATGAAAAACTTGTTTAGTTTCCCATTCCCTGTAACTTTTGCTTGAAAAGTTTTGTTATTTTTTATATTTGGCAATTTGTTGTAAATTGTTTTGCATCTATATGAAGGACTCTATTCGGTAAGCGTCAATTTATGGACTGGATTTTAATATCTATGTTTCTTGTATTTATGCTTAAATACAAATTTTAAACATTCATATATACATAGTGAATATATTGTAAGTATATTTTTTTTTAAATGCCCCTGCATGACTCTCTGTATGACAAGCCAGACATAATCCGTATGAAGCGTTTTTGTATAACGAAACTTTTCCATGTGTCCACTATTCTCCCAAAAGATTATTTCAAATCTTAGTACAGACTCAAAACTGGCGTTATAAATTATTTTTAAGGACTGAGGTATCTTTTTATGTTATTCATTAGGTAACAAAGTTTTGCCACTTTAGCGGATAGGTATTCTACATGTAAGCGCCAATACAACGAATTGTCGATAACAACTCTAAGGAATTTTATGTCAGGTGTCAATTTAATTAAATTGTTTGATAATGTCACTTGATTCGAATCACACATTTGTGATTGTTTGGTTTTAAATAAAACAGCATTCGTTTTACTCGCCTTGAGAATGAGCATATTGACGGAAAGCCAATTCTCAATTTTTAAGTGTATCTCAATTCCTAGCATGTCTACATCAGAATATAGCTTAGCTGTCACTAAAAATTTTATATCATAATATCATAATATGCATAATGCACTTCGAATCTGACCTCAATAGATGTAAATCGTTTATGTATATTATAAATAAAAGAGGACCCAAAATACTACCCTCAGGTATTACTACATTTCCTGTCTCTTTTATGGCAGATCTGAAGTACCCTCTACTATCTTGTATTACAACCAATTTAATATATTAGCTCTTACTCTATATTTTTCCATTTTTCTACATGAATTTTGTGATCAATAGTTTCATATGCTTTTGACAGATTCAAAAAATACCCATTGCTAGTCCTTTTTTTTTCTAAAGCATCATTTATATAATTTATAAAGTTAAATATAGCACTATCAATTGATTCTTCTTCTATATATGCATGCTGATGTTCACTAAAGATGGCACAATCATTAAAAAAAGTTTTTAATCTTTTACACATAGCTAATTCAAATATTTTTGAAAACGATGGCAAATGGCTAATTGGTCTATAATTTCCCATCAACTGCGGATCACCACTTTTAAAAGCTTCTTAGAACCTCATTATTTTCTTTCTTTTTGTAAGAATATAATTGCTTACAATTATCAATATATTGTGATAGTAGAAATAATATATATGTCTAAATCTTGTTTATATGCTTTTATTTGGGAATCTGTATATAATCGGCGGTTTCTCCGATTATACTTTTTAATGCAAATTATCGGAAAACATTGTTTACATATTGCTCCATATTTATTGCGAAAAATATCCCATTATTTGTTGATATCGGAAGGATCAATCATCATATACACATTTCCAATCGCACTGGCTCAACATGTACAAAAATGTATTCATATTAGTATCAGTAAATATTATGTGATATTAGGATCGTTCATTTTTTACCTTAATGACAAATTTTTGACCTAGGTGATCAGAAATATGCATGTTAATTAATTCTACATTATGCTCACCTGTGTAATTAGTAATTACATCATCCAGAGCACTTTTACAGTTCTTAACAATCCTCGTGTAAGCATTTTAAAATTGAGGAATATTTTATTTCGTCTTCATTTTCATCTTTCAATTCTATATTAAATACAGTACATAGGAGAATTAATTTCCCTTATTGAGAAATTTTCTTTAACAATCCGTACTGTATATCTAATTTATCATATAAAATACAAAATGTGTTAATTTAAAGAATAAGTTGAGAATTAAAATGAATGTTTGAGTTAAAAACATTATCGTACAACTTCGTTTCAATAAGTAAAACTTCATTGTAAATTATTAATTTTTAATAATTGAAATAAACAATTTGAAAATTACGTCAGTATGTTTTTGTATGATATTACATACATATTAATTAATTAATTCTGATATCAAAAAAATTGAAAATGTAATATTATATATCAGATAGTTAAAAGAAAGCCAAGGAAAATACTGAAATTCCTGTAAGAATCATATTATGTATATGAGCTCAACGCTATTAAATTGTTTAAAGTAACATCATATGAACGTATTGTGATACTGTTTTGTATGATTTATTTTGCAAAACAAACAAAAAATGGATCAAGTGTCTCTATGATTCAAAAGTCAAAAGTATTGTTATTTACTCTCTAAAATAAACTACCATCAATATTTGGATGGGTCTAGAAGAGTACCACAAGACATTTGATTTCCTTTCAGTATTAAAACTATAAATTTTGATAAACTAAATAATGTTCTATTACAGTTTTTATTATTGATGAATCCGTACTGATATGGGGCTAGTATATTTATATTAAAAATAAATTATTTGCCTAGCCATTTAAAAATGTTAATATAATTTGATACATGTTCGGGATCTCCATTATTATATATGGGATGACTTTTATTAACTTTAGCACCCTTGAAAAAAATTCGTTAAGAATCGACTGATTTATTAAAAAACAAAGCTTGTTCACAATACTATCTACACATTTTTTTAAATATGAGCCGATATAACTTATATTGCACTGCCCATTTGGGCGACAAATAGTGAATTATATTTTTTAGCTCGATTGCCGTAATTGAAGTTAAGAACATTGAGTGTTAATTGTGGGTGATCTGGTCTAAATTTGGGATTCTAGGAAATGTTATAAGCGGAATAGTAGCAGCATTAATAATATATTCATTAAATTCAACCAAATTTAAATTAGGAGATGAATTTTGACTTGCTATTGTTATTCCTTTAATAACAGACCAAGCAACTTTACACCTATTCAGTGCATACGCAATTTTATTGCTTTAGTGTTTGTTTTTATCAAGTTTTAATTGAATATTTTTTTTGTTTATAATATTTTAATAATGGAGAAATAGCGAAAATCTGGATATTGAAGAATTACTAAAGAATTGTATTGTTTTAAAATTTATCAGAACATAAGAGTTTATCATTATTAAATTGTTCAATAAAAGATTATAAGTAAGTATTGTGATACATTTTTGTATAAACAAGAGACTTAAGACACATAATTAATCAATGCAAAGTGTTCAAACCACATATAACATATTTCAACGTACAGTCCGACAATTTAAGTTAGTCCTCTAAATTAATGATGTAATAAATAAAATTAAGCGCAAATAACATACAAAGCAGTAAAATTTTGGTTTGAACAAAAACTGTTATGGACGAAGGTGTATAATTACAGCACCTAAAAGTAATGAACGCTGAACTGTTAAAATGTTTAAACAATATCATTTTCGGTTATGTTTATATGGAAATTCTGGATATTGTAAACGCAAAAACATAAACACTGAGCGGCCAAAGAATAAAGAAAAAAAAGAAAACATCAACACCTAATAACAAACGTACACATCGTCGAGTTCTCTCCAAACGTGCAAAATACGACAGTCGCACAATTTACCAACACAAATATGACCCTACTCAACAAAGGATTAAAATATTCATCATGTACTACCGATGCCCCAAAGGACTTTGAAACTCTGGCACAGAAATAAGTCACTTATAGCTAACCTAGCCTATAACAAAATAGAGACAAAAAAGAACAAAACAATAAAATCTATTCAAAATAAATAAACAATTAACTTTGTTGGTATCACTTTTTATTTACATTTGTAACTATAGTTTCGACAACTTCAGCTTGTCATTATCAAACAATAGTTACAAATGTAAATAAAAAGTGATACCAACAAAGTTAATTGTTTATTTATTTTGAATTTATCAAAATGTATCACGAAGTGAGAGCCTCCACAATTACTTATTTAATAAAATCTATAATAGCGAAGATAAAGACCAACTAATAATAATATACAATTTTATTAACAAAGTAATGCAAGTGTACATTTTAATAATAAATAGTGAATGATTTGTTAGTATAAAAAGGATATCGACCAGAGGTCATTCCGCCTAGTTTATTCACTCATATGGCATCAATCGTTAATGAGTAGATGAATGTTATGATGAAAAAAAAATCAAATATGGTCGAATCTGGTTTTTTAAATTAAGGGGTTATACTTGGATTTCTAGGAATACAGTATTTTTGATAATATATGGAAGTGGAAAGGATTTTTTGGAGAATTTTTCTGATTTTTACTTTCCCTATATACGAAGTATATATAGGGGAAGTATTGTGATCGTGATTTTTTTTGAAAATTTTTTTTTGCGGAAATATCCGTTTTGAGGTCCCCTGAGTCCATTAAACTAATTTCTGGAAAAAAATTTTTTGTGTCTGTGTGTGTCTGTCTGTCTGTCCGTGGGTGCTGTATCTCAAAAACGACTAAACCGATTGAGATGAAACTTTAAACGTAAGGTTTTATCGTTAAAAACTGGAACTGAAAAGCTTTTGGTCAACATTCATAAACCGGAAGTGGGTGTTTACTCGAGGCGTTTTTTGTTTTTTTCCGATATTTTTTTAATATGAAAAATATTACAAAACTTTTCAAACAAAAGTTAAAGAGAATTAGAAACTAAACAAGTTTTATTTGAAAATATTTTTTGTAAAATTTTTAACTTTCGAGAAAAAAAATAAAAATTAAAAATTTTGTCATTTTTTACCAATTTCTAATAAACTATCTGAGTTACATGAAATTTATATAACAAATCATTGTAGAGAATTTAAAAGTGAACAAATGATAAAGAATAACATTTTTGCGTAAACCTCATATTTTTCGAGTAAAATATAGGGAAAGTACTATGATGGCCACATCACCATTTTTCTGAGTATCGAAGGCGATTTTGAATGGGAATAACTAAGATGGTGTCATAGATAAGCTAATTAGAAGGATTGTGTAAATGATTAAGAGGATATCGGAGTTTAGTTAAGGTACCAAACTTCAATGTTGTGGGAAGTTGGATTTCTAGGGTTGGAATAGAGGACACAACCATAGTCCAGTAATGGGCGATAGTCCATTTTATATATTTTTACTGCGGGTTTGGTATAAGACCAACTGTAAAGCTTATAAAAGAAACACTATTACGATCATCATAAAAAAGCCCAATGCATCGACAAAGTTGAGAACTTCCTATATAAGAGCGATTTCGAACTATTACCAAGGATCTAAGAAAACATTGTAGAAAGAATTTATACTAAATTAATAAACTCAGAATCCAGTTCGGTTCCCTACGAAACTTCAAATACATAAACCGAACTAGCCCATCTTACCAGATGTAGTAATTGTATAATATACAATATTTTAGTTTTCATCAAAATTGTACAAAAGAAGTTCAATAAAATTTGCAGAGAAAATTATAAATATTGTAGTCCCAGAAACTGTATTCTAGATTTATTTGACGTAAGTTTATTTATTAATATCTTAGCACAATAACTAAAAAAAGGCGAACTGTGAACATATTATTGAATTATTCACAGTCCATAGCATGTGTCTGAAGAAAATCTGTTTTATATTTAACACGATATACTACCTAAGTAAAAGGAGATACTAGAGGTCACCTTTAAATCGTGAAATATATATGGCCCACTTCTAAAAATAAACCTATACAGGGTGACTGACGAAAAACCTTTGGTGCTGTATCTCGCTTATTTTTGATCCGATTTGAATAAATAAAATATCAAATTAAATGATTTTTAAAAGACTCTAATATGAACTGTACTGATATTTTTTCTTGCATCCAGTTTTTGACAAAAGACGATCAACTTTTTTTTTTCAAATTGCACTGTATATATATTTTGTACTGATCCGCAAAGAGATTTTTTTCTGAATCTAAATTTGTAAACGATTTTATCCATTCATCAAACCAAAGTCGAGAAATTGAGGATTAAAAAAAACTAAAAATCAAATACCCATAGTAAACAATATACAGAGCCTATTCCAAATGTCAAAAGTGACAGTGTCAGTCATTGGTACAATACTGCAATGATTTTTAATAATTTCATAATAAAAATGTTGCAAGATTTCAAAAACTGAAAAACGATTTCAGTAGAAGCACAAAATTCTAGTACAGTGTTTGAAATATTGCAACATTTTAATTATGAAATAATTAAAAATCGTTGCAGTATTGTATCAATGGCCATCACTGTCACTTTTGACATTTAAAATAGGGTCTGTATATTGTTTACAATGGATACTTGACTTTTTATTTATTTTTTTAATGCTCAATTTCTCGACTTAAGTTTGATGTATGGATAAATTTGTCTACAATTTTATATTCAGAAAAAAAATCTCCTTGTGAATCAATAAAAATATATATACAGTGCAATTTAAAAACAAATGTTCATCGTATTTTGTCAAAAACTGGGTGCGAGAAAAAATAACAGTTCAGATCCTATTAAAGTCTTTTAAAAATGGTTTAATTTGATGTTTTATTTAATAAAATCGGATAAAAAATAAGCGAGATACAGCACCAAAGGTTTTTCGTCAGTCACCCTGTATATACGAAATACATACAAAAGCTCGAGAGATGTCATTTATATAATGCAAGAATAGTAATTAACCAGAATGCGAGCCTTGTGGTAAACCTGAAAGAACATACATGAGATCTGATAAATAAAAAATAAATTCTTTATTTTGATGCAATTCATACGACCCAATGCCATTCGTTTTCTTATTAAAATGTCATAGTTAACTCAATCAAAAGTCTTAGCTAAACCAGTATAAATTGCATGAACAGAGTATTTAGATTCAAAGCTATTGATAATTAAAATCTTGTAAGATGATTATTCTGCGAACTCAAAGGCAAATAGGTTGACTGGCTGGATAAATAGTCCCATAGCTACTGTACTCCTATCCTGAGTCGACAGTAGACAGTATTTCTTAATCTCCATGAAACATTTGTTGGATATCTGCATCAAATGGACGTTGGTGTGGTTGACACTGCAGATAATGCCCACTGTTCGGGCTTGATTTTGTAAAATACACCTATTTATTTAAACTTAACATCTATTTCAATATAATATTATTAAATTTATGATTTATGATCTTGTGTGGATATGGTTTATTTATTATTCTGGTGTACTACTTCAATTTGACAGCTCTTTCTTTCTCTTCCTTCTGACGAAGCCACTGTGTGGTGAAACATTGTCGTAGAATAATAAAAATATTTTGGAAACCATACACTGTTTTAGTATTTTATTAAGCATCGTCTTAAGGTGATGTGTATAGTATTTCTGATGTCCTACGGCTTCTTAATCAATGTCTGTTTTCTTTTAATGTGCGTTGGTAATGGGTTACTTTTATCTATTGCGTAAGAAGCTTACGCGGACCCCACAATACTCAAAGAAGCTTCATCGTTCTCTTCTATACATTAAAATTGGTTGTAATACTACTTGGCTTTCTTGATCTACATATTAGCTTATTCGTACATGTTTAAAGAATGTAATTCCTTGGTTTCGTTTTTTCAGTAATTGTACGGCCAGGTTCACGTGGTTTTGAAACCCTGTCGGGTGTGACTTCAATTATCTCATTTGCGCCATTTACCAATTATAGTTAGCACGTCTCCTATGTGGTTCTATTTCTGAATCAGTTTCTGATTATCCAACTTTGTCGTTTATGCGAAGACTGATGTGAAGACGGTTCCTATTAAGCCATGCTGGGTTCTGTTTTGGTTTGGTGCAACTCATGTGTTGCAGGTTTTGCAGTCTCGACCTTTGGGTATTAAATTAATGTTACCTGATGCAATCCAGCCGAATTTTGTTTCTTGTAGTTGTAGTCTATTTTGTTTCTTTATACCATTTATTAAAATGTTGCCATAACATTTTGTTCCCAACAGGATATCGATTTCCCTGAGCTCTAGAACATGATATCAGCCGAATAATATCCTTGATTTCATTGCTAATTTTTTGTTGCATATATAATTTGAATTGATTAGACTTAATTTATATCAGTTGTACCTGGATTACAATTTGGTTTCCATTTTTTTATCATTGCTTGCATGAGTCCGGCACGCAGGAGGTCTTCATTATCGCATCAATTGCAAATGTGTTTCGTCTATTCTGGTAGTAATTGCACATGCTGACGTGATTCTTCGTGCTGGCGATGTGAGATTTGGTCTACGTGCAATTAGGTCTAATGAAAACCGTTGCAGATCTTACAACGATGCAGTGATGGCCATTGTTTAGATTTGGCGTGTGACATATAATTATTTCATATTCTCTGTTCTTACACGATTCGATTTGTTCCATATTAAGTCTTAGAGGCGAATGTGGGGCAGAGTTTTATGGTTTTGTTCCATTGATAGAAACTTATTTTCTAGAAATTCGAATACTCTCTTTTACTTTGGTACTTCCTGCGGCGTTGATCAATACTTTTGTTGGTCTCTCCATCTCATTTCAGTATTTTGAGCTTCCTACTATCGGATCCCAGGTTGCTGTGTCGTAACCAAGGCTAGGCAAGATTTGCGGGCATTCTTTGCTTACATCATGCAGTTTTTTTTAGTTTAAAGAGTGCATTTGGTTTGCGAGGTGGTTAATCCAATAATTTATCTACTTATTGAGTGACGAGTATACGTTGTATACGTTGATTGTTATAACAACTTTCCAGTATTTCCCAAGGGGTTAAGTAATTGGCTACGATCATGGGAATATTATTGATTAATTAAGTGGCGTCTTTTCCCACATACCCTCTCAGGTATTCGATGCTTTCGACATCAGATAACGTGTTATTTTGATGGATTTCTTGTGGCCTCTATCATAAGAGGGCATTCTTTTTTGTGCCAATCGTACAGGTACTTTTCAGAATCCATCTTTTTCATTAATAATGCTTCGTAGGCTTCATTCTCGATGAAGGCGTTCATTTTGTATTACGCAAGTTGTAAATTATGTACTTTGATCTATATGCTTTTGATGCAAGATATCGAGGAATCAAGTTATGATTTGTTTACGAATGTCTGACCGAGAACTTGATCCAATAGCTTGTTTAGTATATTCATTATCATAGTTAATTCTGCAATCATTATGTCTTGTATAGTAGTGTCACTCTTTGGTGAGACTGCCTGATGATACTTAATATCAATATTAGCACTAGCCAAATTTTTTTACATTTCTTGTGTAATTTATCGTAGTGATGATAATGTTTATTTAGAAATCTTAGAACTATGTAGATAGATAAGTTTATAATTTCAATGCAAAATTTCATTTACCTAAAGAAGTAATAAATTTGAGGGACACTTGTTGTGACAATAAAGATACGTTTTTGAAAATTACAGTTATACATGACCTTATTAAACAAACTTATACACAATCGAAAAAAATACACCTAGCAATAATTGTCCGAAAAGATTAAGATTTAATATCTAACAAGCACTGGAGATGAAATGGGCGATGAAAGTAAGAAAATTCCAAATTAGCGACCCACTGGAAATCACGGAGGCTCTAATCTCTTAAAATCTGGAACATTACAAGAATTAGAATGTTAGCTAAACTAAATTTATGGTTTTATTCTTTAGTTAAATGTTATACTTCTTTGATAATAACTACTTTTAACATATCGTTTCCAGAAGAACTAACCATACGCAAATATCAACTCGCTTAACAACGAATTAATGCATGATAATATGCAATTATTGTTTAACCTTAATTCATATTAATGGATAATTAAAATTCTACCTATAAAACAGCATTTAATAAACTTAAATTAGCTATTAGTCAGGTAGAGCTTTAAGCATACACCATTTATATACAAAAATCGAACGTATCGGCAACAAAATAAATGATTGGTTCAACTATTGATTCATATAGGAATCAGAAATATCGATGCTCCTTTATGCGTGATTTCAGTAAGGAGTTTGCTTGCATCTAACATAATATAATACACTTTTATTATTACTTCAGTAATAACACTATAGCTTTTATATCATCGTACCTCTCCAATAGACAACAACTCGTAGATATAAATAACATTTTTGTATTCTTTCTTTACACTATTTTCTTTGATTAGATATATTTCGAGTACTGGACGCACATTATCAATAATAACTATGTATGCAAGCATAGAAAATAAAGTGCCAAGGAAGGATACAGCAGTGTTATTAATAATGATATACTCTTCACAAAACTCAAAAAATAAACATCGAACTCGTGTAAGTTAATAACTTAAAATCTAATACAAAATATGTTACAGTTAGTATTCTTCAAGGCTCCGGTCTTGGTCCTATGCTAAAATATTATACAAATAAATACGAATACTCCTTGCATAATATGT
Organism: Ontholestes murinus; assembly: GCA_963969525.1. Classification (NCBI taxonomy): domain Eukaryota; kingdom Metazoa; phylum Arthropoda; class Insecta; order Coleoptera; family Staphylinidae; genus Ontholestes; species Ontholestes murinus. The sequence goes on from OZ018388.1 coordinate 31,832,082, forward strand.
TTATTATAAAAATCGATTGAAAGATCTTATACACGATGGTCCGTTAAGGAGTTTTAAATGGAAACAATTATTTCAGTTAATGTAATGCATTCTCGCATTCAAGACCGTACCTGGTTTAGACTGTTTTTAGCTTCGAGTGCATTTTTACATTAGCCGGAAGTGAATTGGAAATTACAGTGCTTGTGTCACGATAATTCCCAGAAGTCGCATATAATAAATGGAAATTACCATATAAAAGCTCGCCCTGTTACATTGTAGTGGAAATTTGCCAAACGTATGTTAACTTGATCGGAATATGTTATTAATGGAACAGATGACTGTTGTAAATGTAACAGATTTCTAAATGAATAAATTATATAATTATTTATAACATCATAATTGCCAATACTAATTTATGATATTTATTAATGAAATCATATTTTATATAATAATATGACAAATAAAAATCATCTAACAGAGTACATGTAGTGTAATTACAAAGAAATATATTTAATAGTATTGTATTTTTGTTCTGTTATTATTAAAAGCTAACGAGGTTAATTCGGTAATAGTAATACCAATAATAATGTATTGATTCATTATATATAATTAGTATCTCGGGGTGGAAAATGTATCGCGCTATAAAATGATGATAAATTATATCGTCCGTCATTTGGGAAAATCGATGGCGTCCTGTAATTAATAGCCAAACGCAATTTTATCGCTGACTTATGTTTACTTATTTTGTTTTGGAATGGGGATGGCTTTTTTTTAGAAGGGGGGGCGGCGTGGATTCGGATCGATGTAGCTGTAGGTTAGGTAGTGTATGTGTGTGCAGTGCAGCCAGCGGAACGTTTAGGGTTAGTTGCTTTTGAGGTCGTTGGCTGGGAACTAGCAGGAAATGAACCCTTCTTTCCACTGTCGCCCATTAATACTAGGAATTACCCCTAATCACTTACCACCTACCGAATGAAGGTGTTACCCCCGTTCACCTCTTACGTGGCCGATTTCGCGGATTAATTTCAAGTCACTGTTGAAAGGGCGAGCAGTCGGTGTAAAATTAGATCTACCTTAGGTCTATAATTAAGAAAAAATGTACTGTTTGTTAATATAAATGCAATACATAATATAACCATTAATATTACTAATGGGTAACGATGTTTTAATTTATAGTAGAGATTAGAAAAATAATCTGAATGTGCCTACATTTTATAATCAGCGTTGCCAATCATGTCCTTGTATTGGAAACTCTGATTATAAAATGCGCTTGCATATCGTTGTATAATATTTAAAAAAACAAGTTGAAATCTTACACTGTACCAACATAGGTCCATATTCTTAGAAGGATATCTAGTTATTAATTAAAAGTTCTCAATATCAAAGGTTCTTCTTGAAAAAACATCATTTATAGTATTAAAACTGGAGCATACTTATGAAGATAAATATATGATGTAAACCTCAATCGTTATAAAGTTATAACACACTGATGCTTCTATTATTTTAAGATCTAACATGACGATAATTCAAATATAAATATGAAATTAATACTTCCTAGGCTACTCTCTTGATGGAACTGGTATTTCACAGGGTACTTATTGTATTTCATGATTTTATTGGCAGTTTCCTGACACGTGTTTCGAGTTATTACACTAATTTTCAAAGGAGTACAAACTAAACAGTATTAAGTTTGTACTCCTTTGAAAATTAGTGTAATAACTCGAAACACGTGTCAGGAAACTGCCAATAAAATCATGGAATACAACAAGTGTCATAATTTGAATAACCCTGTCAAATATAAATAATTATATAATTACAAATGATCTTGCATTATTACATATGTGGTGCTTTCGTATAACCAACACAGTTATACATAAGAAAATCAAAGCCCGAAACTGGACCGTACTTGTCAAAGACGAATTATTATCATAATTAAACTTTCCACACTTTCCCCATTATATTTAAATTACATTATAGTTTCCCTACAAACTTCCCAATAATAAATTTCAAGGCCAGACTTGTTCCCAATGTCGTAAAAACTTTCCTCCTTACCTCTGTATATAAATATGAACATTTGCTAAAAATATCAATGGACATTGAACCCTTCGAACAAACAAGCCGACGAAAAAGAAACCCCGATTTCCAATCATGGGTCCTTCGATCTCACATAAAATATTTATATTCCGATTAATATTGTCCGCACAAAAGCCCGAAGAGGATTCTACGACCCCTGCAACAAAAACATTCATAAATTTAAACTTAACCTCGTCGAAATGATAGGGGAATGTTTGGGGTTCGGTAACAAAAAATCCGATAAAGTTCCTTTGTATTTATAGTCGGAGTTGATGGAAAGTTTCGAAGTGTGTGTGACAGGTTGAAAAATTAAATCGCTGATTTGGATATTTTTATAATTCCAAATTAAAATAATAGACACGCATTTATTTAATGAATTTTAAATAATAAAAAAAATATTTTTATTAAAAGATAAACATAGCAAAAAATAAAATCTTTCAATTATATAAAAAATGTATAAAGATATTTCAAATCTAAAACTGTTAATTTCTCTCAGAATGGTTTGGTCCATAGCGCAATAATGTTTCTAACTAGTTAGTTAACCTAGAAGGTCAGAATTAGTAGGTACGCCATTAAAAATGCTAGAAGTAGAGTAGCAAAACAAAAAGAGTAATTATTACCTCAGCAATTAACATATTTTTCTGTTTACTTACTTTTGTGATAGGTTCTCCCAATTATCTGCAAATACACGAGTATTTCTTTTTTAAATAAAAGAAACAAATACTTTATTTACTAATATTGCAATTAGTGTTAATAAATTAATAAACACATTTTTTAATCATCGTGCATGCTGTGGAATTTTCCTGTATAAAAATGTTCGCTTGAATGTGAATTTGGGCTCTGGCTAAAAAAACTGCGGTGAAATGCTAATTGTAATGTAAAAGCATTTCTATGTCAGTGTCATTACACATTGTCAACTTGTATTTTATGCTGATTAATATTAATATTTAACCGGGGCAGTAAGCGTGACGTTACATTTATATTTTTATCACACTTGTTGGTAATCATAATTTAAACGTAGAATACAATTTACAAGTTTTCCCTCCATGTTTTTGTATTTTAGTTAATAAATCAGTAAGTAATATTTGTATAACAAATACTAAACTGAACTGAAACATAAGTATAAACAATAGATATTAATTGCTTAAACATGGTCATTTAATGTTGTCCTTTTCTTTGTTTATATCAGTAAAGGTGATGATAATCATACTATTATCCAGAAAATTTAAATTATAGGAAGGACTACATGTAAAGTAATTTATATACATATATAGCCTAGATTTTGGGTTTTGACCCATGAGTTTTTATAGCGCTTATCCTGTCAGTTGTCGCATGTGTTGAATTGGCTCCTAGATAGAAATGTCCAGATTACATCAATTTTAAATTTATAGTGTAGTGTAGGTGATCAATATTATTTACCAGAAACTGCATTGCGGTAAAAATAATACCACCTGGAAAACAGTTTCACGTAGAGAAGAAGGTATAATAAATATTTCAATGCCACCCTTAATTTTATGGCCTTTATTTTAAACATATTAATATCATCTCTATTCAAAACTTATTATATGGTAAAACTACAGACAGTTAGTTTATATTACCTTCATGTGATACTAACATATTTGCTTAAACATTATATGGGATGGAATGAAATACATTACATTGATATTTAGTAGAATGGTTTTCATAATCCTATTAGTAACTTTATTAAAATCAGATGAAAAATAAAAATTAAAACGTATCACGAAGTAAGTGCCTACAACCTCAATCAGTTTATTAAAATCTTTTTTTAATATAGCTGATTTAACTACTAGGATCAAAGACAAATAGTTTTTCTTTGAATCTTATCAAATAAAGGCGACCTATTTTAATAAATGATTCATTGCTCAAGCGTACTTTGAACCTACCCCAATAAATTATTTGTAGCTGTGGCATTTCTTAATTAACATTAGTAGATTTTATATTGACCTATTCATCAATAGATGATTCATTAATAATGCATATAATTAATTTATTGTTTCAGTTTTAAAAACTCTGAAAGGAAAGCTAGAAATTCATACCTAGAAACAGATAAAATGTCCAAGAAAGAGTTGAAATTAGAAGAATAGAAGAATATATATAGCTATTAAGAGATGGGCTATATTATATATAAAATAATGTATAATTTTATTATTTTATCGACTATTTAGAACAAATTAAAGTGTGGTTGATTAGCACGTTGTTCCAATCAAATGAAGAATTAGGAGGACGAGTGTATAATCATTATAACAAAATTTCTGATGTTGATACTGCTCTGTGAGGTTCATATTTCGGTGTAACATATGCATAGTTGTATACCATTCATTAAAAGTATTCCTTTGGAATAGTTGGGTTCTTTACAATTACCTGACCCTGATGTATTGGCTTTTACCTTTCTAACCCAGGTCGTTTTGCCTGCTGGACTATTACTTGTATTTCACTCTTTGTCTAGGAGAGTCATTAACGGCCCTTCCTCCAATGGAGGTTTTGAAAATTACTCCAGCTTTCGTATATACGGTCCCTTGTTACTATTCTTCATCTGGGAGAAAAGTGTTAGATGGCAAAGCCAAAAATTGAATTATTATCTGTTTTGTAGTATTTGTGAATATATCTATAGTTTCACTTTTGCTTCCAATAACATTTTCTAAGATTTTCTTTAAAGCTTCCTCAACTAACTTTGTGATTAGAAAAGTGAAAACGTGAATAACTTTTTTGGCATTCAAGTATTTCAAACTAGCTTGTATAAAAGAGACATATTTTAGGTGATTTTGGCGGTGCAAGATTTCTTTTTTTTCTTTGGTTCAAAGTTCTTCGATTGATTTTCCAGTAATTTACCCAAGTAAACGGTCGATTAATTTTGTACTTTTTAGTTGGGTTTTCGTTGAGCTTTGTCGAATTTCATGCTGGTAAAAGGCTACATTTACCTTTTTCAGCAGATCAGCTGCTGAATTAAATGTTAACACTACAGATTGAGTGTTAGTAAGTTGATCATCACGTTTCGTTTTAATTCTGCTATGATATTTTGATCCTGAAAATTTTCTAAGATATCTTCGTCTATGAAATTCACGAGATCTTTGTAATAGATTATCCCTTTAGATAGTTTAGAAACTGATGAATGGCCACGTTAACTTCTTATTCTAAGAATATTGACAGTTTAAGCATTTTAATCGATTGCTTGCCTGATGTCGATTTAGGGACTTGCGTGTTCCCCAACGACACATAATTTTTTAATGAGGTTGATTCCCTAAAGGATTTTTTTAAATGGGGTTGCGAAGCGGTTTCTATAAGTAGGGCAGAAATAAAGGTTGACTGCAGTAGTATCCAAACTGCAGCAAGGCTATATACAACCGGAGGTCGCCAGAAATCGTTGAATATAGTTTCTAATTACCTAAGCGAATTTTTCACTTATCCTAGAAACTTATTTGCTGGCGGTAGATTACGTCTTGTTCCAATAAATTATTTATTTAAACAAGGAGACAATATGACTTTGATTTACACCTTTAAGATGTAGCACAATTAAATTATGATTTATTTTACTTGAGTAATCTTGACATAAGTTAATAAATTATTCAGTAGCATAGTATATTCTAAAGCTGTATTAATCACATAATCCACAAAAAAACTGTCCTTTAATAATAAGTATTTATATTATTTAACAGTTTTAAATTTTAAAAATTTATTACATTGTACAATAAATAAATAAATTTCACATTAATACAATACATTGAATACGGTCTACAAAAATGGTACGCCAAAAATATTGCTTTTTTAACCAGAATTGCTTGATGAACATCAATACCTGCTGGAAACTAGAATGGGTTGAATGGAAGAACATAAGAAGTCGTGAACTTCGCCTTCATGTTCTATGCTTCAAAATTTTAAGTTAGTGTATTTTTTTAATAGAGTTTATAAAGTATAAATTAAATTAAATTTATTAAATAACACAGTTTTTTAGAAGTCGAGTAAATAATCATTTATGGTAAAACGACAGGTCAGCACGAGCTGCAAAAGCTTAATTTCAACTGCTTAAAAATTAATGGGCATTTCGGGCAATTCCAATGAACTAAAATAGCTTTTGGAATAATTGCAGAAACTTGCTAATAGATTATTGTATTCTAATATAAAACATGATGATGATCAAAATTTATCACAAAGTGAAAACCTCCACAATTACTTATTTGATTATAATTTCACTACACTAGTGGCTTTTTTAATTTTACGTGGCACAGAAATATTAAATTTAATCAAATTTGTACAAATTATTCACTGGTTGCTAAGTAAGTCTTTAATTTTATTAATTGAATAATTAGCAGCATCTAAATTGAGATTTGCAAAATATTACTCATATGAACAGCTTTGAAAATAAAATTTTGTAAGGCACATGTGTAAGAGGTTTCTTAATTGCGCTCTTGGCCTTAAAAACTTTTGACACTCGTATCTTAAATAAGTATTTTGCAACTACTTTGTGTATTTTATATACATTTTTGTAAATTGAATAAAACACGGTAACTTTGTTGGTATAACTTTGTCGAAACTATTCACAATAAAACAGTTTTCATGTTATAAAGAGTGATTTTTTAAGAGCTTTCGGATTTGATTAAAAAAAACATAAAATTTAGAGAAATGTATGAAATCTTTATTTGAGTAAATAAAATGATTTCATGTAAATGTCGTCAAATGATTCATACGCTGGGTCCAATGTTGGCATACTCTCTCCAACATATCGGTCGGTATCACGAATAAATTCTTCAATATTGGCTTTCAGTGCATAAACCGCTGCGGGGGTTGTCCCTATAGACATGAGCCTTAACAAAGCCCTACAAAAAATAGATTCTTAAATCGCACGAACTAGACGGCCAATGGACCGGCCCCAAACGTGAAATAAACTGTTCACCGAACTCGCCTCTCAATTAGGCCATTGTTTCGCGTGTTGTGTGGCATGTGGCGCCGTCTTATTGAAACCACATGTCAGACAAGTCCAGCTCTTCCATTCTGGGCAAAAAAAAATCGAACGGTAGCGCTTGCCATTCACAGTAACGTTCCTGCCTTCGTCGTCTTTGAAAAAGTACGGTCCAATGATGCCGCCGGCCCATAATCACACCAAACAGTGCATTTTTCGGGATGCATTGGCAGTTCTTGCATTGCTTCTGCCTGCTCTTCACACCAAATATGGCAATTTTGCTTGTTGACGTATCCATTCAACCAGAAATGAGCTTCGTCGCTGAACACAATTTTCCAATAAAAAGTGGATCTTCATCTAACTTTGCCAGTCGCGTGCTTTCTATTCTTGCACCAGCTATATTGTAAAAGGTTTTACACCTAGATACTTCTGCAAAATTTTCCACGTAGTGGAGTAACAGAGGCCCAATTGCTGCGAACGGCGCCGAATCGATAATTCACGGTCAGCAGCTGCGATATTTTCCTCTGTCCGCACTCTACGTATGTGTGTTGGTGGTTCATCAGATAATTATCATATATGAATATGCCTTCCCAGCAAAACAATATAACAAACAAATATTTGTTAAAATTTTATGGCTCAATCAAGAACTTCGACCTACAATTTCTTAATTAAAAGTATAAACAGTATCCAATTAAAAATAAAATAATCCGAAATATTTTTAAACAACGATGCAGAGAAGTAATTCAATCATTTAAGAAACTGGCTAACGATAATTATATTGCGGTATCATCTAAAATTACTGAAAAAATAATGAAGTAGCAAATAAAAACTTTTCGTGTACGAACATACTGAAAAATTAACAATTTTAATTTCGTGAAAATTTATCCACAACTCTGTCTAATCAAACATTCGTTGATAATGTTGGAATGTTTTAAAACTGGTCAATATGCACTCGCCTCGTTCTTAGACTGAAACAAGGCTTTTGATTGCATTCAGCATTCTGTACTAATTGAGAAACTTTGCAAATACGTAATTTGAATTTGTGAGTTACGTAAAGATAAACTTGAATAATCTACAAAACACAAAAACTTTTTTTCGCAAATTTTATTTAAATAAAAATGTTTTTAATGCTTCATTGTTTGTCTAAGCTGCAATCACATCCCATTTATCCGTTTGCAAACAGACGATATGTATTTGCAATAAATCATCCGGTTTATTGTCAATTAAGTAGGATGTACCGCATGTACACTGGGAACATTATTATTTCTTGTATATAAAAAACACAATTTTGTTACTTTTAGAGTTTTTGGGACACACTGTATATTATGAAATTAATTTTAAAAAGTAGCCCTAATAGACACCCCGTATATCCCCAAAGTGAAACTTTTTGAAAGTCACGTATTTTAGCCGCAATATTCTATGTCGTATAGCGTGAATAACCCTGTATATTAATGATTTTTCATTACATCTGGACAATTACAATCTTTATGTTTGCAGACGATACAACAATTATCAATAAAGAGACATGTATATTTGATGTTCAATATAAGAACAAAACATTGTTTCTTCAGGCCAAACAATGGTTTACTGTTTATCCATCTAGAACAGTAAACTATTTGTTTTTATTTTAAATACAACTGGAAGAGGAATATATAAGATTTTTGGGAATTCAACTTAAATGGCGCTAAAATAGCATTCCGAATGGCTTGTGGCATTTATCGGCTAAAAAGCCTTATAAATTCTGTATCTGGGTGGATACTTAAAACAGTATATTGTAACATTCGTCATTGCTATCTATAATATGAAATTTTGGTGTAGAGTCACTCGACTTCTCGTCACAGACTTTATGGCTTGTATTTTAAAGCCATTCGAATTATTAGCGGACTTAGTTACCAAAACTACGGTAGAGAAACGTTTAAAGAACTACGTATTCTTACATTACCAGCTGTTATTATATTAGACTGTATGTGTTACGTGAAACGAAACTTTTACACGCACGAACACTATGAATATCATACCAGACGTCATAATAACACAAAGCTACCCCAAATTAGGTTTAATAAATCACAAACGATTTATTTATTATGTTCTGATATAATGTAACTAATTATCTATTAATGTAAGTAATCTATCATTTAATAAATTTAAACCTTCTTTTAAAAAATAGCATAATCATAAGGTATATAATTTAATTGAATTATAGCATTCAATTTTATATGTATCTCATATCCACTATTCTTTACTTCTAACTAACCTATATTAAATCATACAATTTTATTTGTTATTTTATATCTGTATCAAATTTTAACTATATATATATATATATATATATATATATATATATATATATAATATTTGTACTATCTGCAAGTCTGCATATATGTTCTCAGGAAATTGGGGTTGATTAATTGACTTAACCACACTTATAGTAACTTGAACCACCAATTAATGTACTAAATATTAATTTTTATTTTTATTACAAATGTATGTATATTTTACATCTGTTTCCATAACTAGCCTATTTATCATTTATCTAGTAATATCATTATAATTCTATACAGGTAGTAAATCCTTTATTAATTATTATACATATACCACTGACTTGTGTAAACTAATGTACATATACTAATGAATTAATTGAATGTAATTGAATTGAATATACGGTTTCATTTATTACTAATTATATTGTTTGGTTAAAGTAAAACTATAATGTTGTAGCATACATTTTTATGTACACGGAGTACAGGGCTACTGCATTACTTTCTATTTTTGTAAGATAAGCAATTGATTTTTTAACATTATAAAGTATTATTAAAAATAAATGGAAAAATTTAATGAATAGAAATAGTTTTTTAAATTTTAACATAAATATGCATTTTGAAGTCTTTTGAGGCCATTTTAACCATTTAAAAATATATCTACGTAAGAGTTATATCTCAAAGATTTTATTCTTAATACGAATAACTAGAAACTCCAGTAAAACATTTTTTAGCGGAAATTGAACTTTTCGGTAAATTTTATAAAACTTTTTTTAAACTTGTTGTTGAGAATAATAATTAGATGAAAACCTTTTATTTGTATTTATAAAAACCCACACATTAGAAAGGGTTTTTCAAATAGCCCCACAAAAAATAATCCAGTGGTGTTAATTCACATGATCGGGCCGGGTTTGTAATATATTCGTTGTTTATCAATTGGTGAAAACGTCCAGGAATTGATAAATTCGGATCTTGTTCAACAATATGGCTCACGGCGGCCATAGTTTTCTTGAACAAGTAGTCTTGGCCTATTATGTACTAAGCCTGTCAGCTCAAATTTATCTACTAAATTCTTAATAGCGGTTTCAGAAGGACAGTTATATTGGGCGAAATTGTCATGAATTTAATGAAATGTAACTTTTACAGATCTACCAGCTTGATAGTAGATTTTTATTATTTGAATGCCATTTGTAATTAAAATTGAGTCATTATAATAATTTCCAAAGCTTCTCCTACTGATATGTCAAATAATTAAATGTGAAAACTGTCATGTTTTTTCGATTTGTCCCTATTTAAAAGAAAACAAATTAGTTTGAACGAAAATTGTTATATCACATTTTTTCTCTAAACATAGTATCATACAACTTTGCTGTACTAGTCCTAATATTAAGAAATTTAAAAATATATAGCTTAAAAACAAAACAAAATAATCTAAATTAGCATTTTGTAATTAGGTACTTGTCCAGACCAATTCGCGCATATTTTTAGTGGTTAAAAGTTTCTTAATGGCCACTCAGCGTTCATATACTCCAATTTCCATCAAGTCATGATTGAATTTTTCAGACAATTTTAAAATCAGCCATTGTGTTGTAAGAATATTTAGTAAAACAGGAATATTATGTAATGAGTAAAACATAGTCGCAGGTATATTTTTCCTTTTGAAATACTCAGGCTTTAAGCAATAATGGTAGTAATTTTTGGCTAAAATGTATAGTTTTTCCGAAATTTTTGCAACTCGAATTATATGTTTTCAGTTACATAATTTAAAATAAAGAAAGTTGGGTTAAAGTTTTTAGATTTAAGTACATATTACTATGTTTACCTGAGGAGTCTATGAAGAAGATTATTAACAGTTATTGTGTATTTTCTATGCCTTAACTTAACAATGGTAGGCGTAAATGTAAGTAAGTTAATAAAATCTATAGAAGTAATGCTAAAGAGTTTGTTAAAAATACATCTTAAGCCCTTATTCTAATTAGTAAACAATTAAACTACGAATATTTTGGTTATCTAAATTTTCAAAGATCTTTTTGGATATCCAAAAAGCTTTTGACTTTGTCAGACATGAAGGCTTACTCTAAAAGTAATATCCCTCTTCATACCATTTGTATTATTAAACAATTCCTCTCTAACAAATTCCTAAAAGTCAAAATCCACAATTCATTCTCTTCTTCCTTTATTCTCGAACAAGGACTCTTCTGTCACATCTGTTGTACAACATTTGTTGCGTTAATGTCTACAACCCTGATCTTCTCTACTTTAATACATCCAAATATCTCCTTCGATTTGCAGATGATACCGCCCTAATCACACATGCTCCAATACTACCAAAATTCATTCAATTCTTTCAAGAGCTTACTGGCACTCTCCAACGCTGGTTTACAAAATAAATTCCTACAAATCACTAATTCCTTATCATCGCTCCAATAATTCACCTCATAAAGTTCATATTTCAAAAACTATGATCCCTCCTTCAATTTTCGTTAAGTACATGGGCATCACCATATACTAGAATCCTAGTATAAACCCTAAATCAACCATAATTAATTAATTTCATTTCATGATTTCATTCATCTACGCATTAACGACTGGTGCCATATGACTGGACAAAATAATGCAGAAAGACCTCTGGTCGATAGCCTTTTGACGAACGAACTCACTAAAGCATCATTTATTATTTATTTATTAAATGTAAGTATGTATAATGTTTGCCATTAAAAAAGGGGTTTAGAATCCCTTTATTTTACTTGGTTTTATAATTGATAAACTTGCTGAAATTCCTAAGTAATACGAACATATTCCTCATTCACTAATTACCAATAAATACAGTGTGTATCACTACACTTTTTACAAACTTTAAGGAGAGAGATAGATAGTTAATCATGGCGCACAACAGTTTTTGCAGCGTTTTCTCTTTATGTTATATTTTGTTAATATTTTTTCTGAATTAATAATATTTAATATGGATTCTTCTCTTAACCGTATCTTTTGTAATATTATGTTATCACTATTGCATCAGGAAAACCTTTCTGTGCTTTGTGATTTATCATCGTCCAGATGTACTCTTTTTCTCCACCTCTATCTTCTAAACATTTGTGACCGCTGTACTGATAGACCCTAACACAATGCGTTGTTTTCAATGATCGCTCGTCTGCATTCGCAACTGTATCTTGTGGTGTACCACAAGGTTCTATTCTAGGGCCACTACTTTTTTTAGTATATGTGAACGACCTACCTGCACATATTGTACATGGGAAAATAGTTATGTATGCAGATGATACAACATTAATCAATGTAGATGATGACTATCAAAACGTGTTGCACCGTAGAGACATCTTAAATGATCAGGTTCAGAAATGGTTCAATTCAAACAAACTCTCTCTGAATATAACAAAAACTGTAAGGCTAATTTTTTCTTTAAAATCTCATAATGAAGAGCATGGGTTTTGCAAATTTCTGGGGATTAACTTAGATACTAAACTAATCTGGAAAGAGCATGAAAAGGAACTGAGTCAAAAACACAGTCGGGTCACATATCTACTCAGGCACTTGAGCAATTCACTACCTAAAGCTGCACTTATTGCTGCATACCATGCTCTTTTCCAATCCCATTTACAATACTGTATACTTACATGGGGTCATTCTAGTATCACTACTAGAATTTTTAGTTTGCAGCGCCGAGACATTCGAATACTGGCTGGCATAGGCTATCGAGACGAATGTCAGGAATATTTTAAGAACCTCCAAATACTTACATTACCGGGTCTATTTATTTTGGAATGCCTGTTACATGTTCGTAAAAACGTTGACTCCTATTTAACACATGATCAGATTCACGATCACAACACTAGAAGTCACAAACTAATTTATCCTGTGCGATCAAGACTCTCTAGATGTAAAAATGGAATACATTTTTATGGGCCTAAAATATTCAATACTTTGCCACATGTAGTAAAATCGCTCCCCTATGCAAAATTTAAAAATACTGTGAAGTCATACTTAACAATTAAAGCATTCTTTAGCATAGATGATTGTATTTCAGACCAATTTTTAGATCTTAAGCTTCGACCTACTTAATTTTATTCTATGATCCATTTTTTTAAATCTTTTAAATCTTTTGTTCCGTCTAAAATATAATTGTTTTTTTTCAATTGCTTTACTGTTTTTTTATTTTATCTTGTTTATAATGTTTATTTATAAGTTTTATACATTTATAATTTCTAAACCATTTGGTATCAACATGAATAAACTACTACTACAAACCCTATACCAATAACAAATAATAATAAAAACGCGGTTAAATTCCTTTTTTCACTGCTTTTATTTTAGCACTAAATGTACATTTAGGACACTCATTAATCAACTATTGATAATGGATACGTAGTGTCCGAAATGTACATTTATTGCTTAAATAAAATCAGTTAAGAAAGGAATTTAACCGCGTTTTTATTATTAATATAATCTTCACAAAACTTAAGAACACATACATGATAACAAAAAAAGTTGGCTAAATAAGATCATTATGTAAGATTTCTTAAAATTTACTACCCATTAAATATGATATTATATGTAAGCATACTAGAAGTAAACTAACATACTTGTGTGGCATAGGAATTAATACTAGAAACTTTTAATTCAGTTTGTGTTTGTTATAAATAATTTTCTCTGTATTTATATTATTGAAAAAATCTAAGATTAATTAAAAATTCTCAAAGAAACTCAAAATAACTATTCATCGTAATATTTTGAATCCCTAATTTATTATAACAAATTATACTTTAAAGGCCTGTTTTAAATGAATATTTGGAGCATAAAAGTCTTGAGTCAGGACATTACGTAATAGATTGACTAATGAGGCGCTTGAAAAGATTTTTAAATATTTTCTACACTTGAAGAAGCCACAGTGTGGCGAAACATATGTATTGTTTACAATTAAACCAATTTGAAAATCTAACAGGTTTGTTATCTAAATTACGTAATAGAATTCAAACTATCTAAATTTTAGTTTCAAATAATACCGATGGGGTCACCTGTTACCACAAAGCTCTTTACCTCAGGAAGTTATGAAATGTTTGTGGTAATATTTTATTTAAACATTTATTACATTATAGAAAGTTAAAAACCATTGATTGCAATGAATTGTTAACAAATTTTATAAACTTATTACAAAAAAATGTAATTTTAAAAGTTTTAAATTCCTTTGGGTTAACATACAGAACAAACAAGGATTACTACACATGAAGCGATTACATTTATGCAATGAACGTTTGAGTTTTTGAGTTTTTGAGGTTCTCGTGACTGAATCTGGGAAGTAGGTGGCTCTACTAAATCTCTTTCTGTAGCTTTTATTTGCCAATCTTTATTTAGGTGACACCAAAAAATATAAGCGTTCAAGGCACTACTATCTGTAGTATCATTAAAAATTGTTACAGGCCATCTCTTGTCAGTCTATTTACGGTGTATGTTCGAACTAGCTTATCCATTATATCTACACCTGATTTTGTGTTATTGTAGTCAATTATTATTCGTGGTTTGTTCTTTTCATTTTTACAAATTTCGCCGGTTTGATGCATAATTGATAATAATGTAACCCTTTTTTGGACAGCAAGATGGCAACATTGCTTGGTTTGGAATCTAAATTTAGTTGAATATACTTGTCTGCCATGTACAGTTACCAGTTCTTGGGGCAGCTTTGGTTTATTTTTTCTAATTGTACCAAGCAATGTAATATCCTTCGTTTCTAATTCTCTTGATAGTTCAAAGCTTGTAAAAAAATATTTGTGGGCACATTCCGACCTGATTTTTCCAGACCCTCAACCATTTCTAAGATGATACATTTACCTTGATTGCGTTCACGTTGGTCGACTGATATTCAATTATAGACGTGGCAGTTGTAAACGTATGAAGTTTTACTATCACAAGCTACCCAAATTTTTATACCGTACTTTCCTATCATAGTTTAGGCGGCATGTACTGCTTGATTGGACATCTACCATGATAGGTAAGCAACTCTTCATCTACTGTTATATTTTCATAAGGCATATAGGCGTCTTGAAGTGTAGGTAACCACAATTTAAAAAATCGGATTGGTGATAGCTTATCTGAATCTCGATTCCTTCGTCTAGCTTCAGCATTGTCAAAGCGCAGACACTGAGATATGACACAAATTTGTAATTTATTTATTGTGAGCTTTATAAACTCCTGTCAGTATCAACAACCCAATAAATCGTAGCAACTCATTGTCATCTACAGTTTCCCATGAATCTCCATGCTTAAGTTGACCTTCTGCATTTGTCTTTTTTATGATATGATTTACCCCGTTGTGGGCTTCGTCTACTTTTTTCCTTTTTTGGTTCTAAATAACATTTTTCTAGTTTATTATTTGATCTACAATATAACTGAATTAAATTATCACATTACTCTTGAAAACATAATCACTTACATGTAATAATTATGATGTTGGCTGTCTTGCTTTTTGTTTTCATCGGACTAGGTATCAGAATAATTTTCAGAATCTTAGGCTGGCTGCTCTTCAATGAAATTCTCTTCGTCATTATCACTAATATTATCGCCATCGACAGCGCTGTTTTCCTCACGCTTCATCACATTCACTTTCTCTAAGCCACTTCAGTAATATTTTTTTCACATCTTTGTCACCTATACAATCATATAAGTACATCACGCAAGTAATGAACGCAGTAAAGAAAGGGGAAGTACCGTCTAACAAATATAGAGAAATCGGGGAACTACCTAAAACTAATGCGAACAAACCAGGAAAAAATGTGCACACAGGCGTAGAATGCACCGAGATAAATATGTAATTAGGTCACTTAATTTTGAAACTATGTTTTTCTAGAAAACTGATATGTTGAAAGTAAGGGGTAAAATTCGTGGATGGGCAAGTTTAGTTTATATGTAAGAAATATTTGGGGTCTCGCCAGTGGTATACATACAACATTTTAAGTTCCTAGATACCCTATTTACTAAAATAAAATTCCACGTTGTTTAAATGTTAAAAAAATCACGATGTCAAAAGTACATTTTTTTAAATAATTTTAACAATAATCGTTTCAAGGATATTTGATCACATATCTTATATGGGGTCTTTAGTGACCCCATGGTATTATGATGTTTAAAAATAACAATTTGAGTATATTTAAAAATATGGTAATGCTATTTTATAATTAAATTCGTTACTATATTTTTTATGCAAACTGTGAGAATACGTTCGTTATAAATTCAAAATCTGATTACGCTGCGTTGCGCGAATTCTAATAGAATTACCGTTTGCTGAAATAATTCGCTAATTATCGGTAACATATGGAATTAATTGCAGTTTGCATTGAATCGGAAAATTAATTGCGCACAGCAGATTGAATGTTTAAATAAAACCCGCATTGATTCGTATTTAACGTTTTAATAAATTCCAATATGTACGTTATGACACATGTACCTGTGATTGGCTGCATAAATTGATACAATTTATAACGCGGCATGATAAAAATCATTAATTCCCGGCGGAGTACACTTAATAATAAAACTGTGCGATTTAATATATAATTAATATACGTCTGCATAAAAATAAAATTCAATCTAATAAATTTCGAAAAATTTATAAAATCGTATTCGTATTATTCCAGCTATATTTGTTGGACGTTGGCGTGGAATTCTAATTATATTGATTTATGGAAATTGGCAATCTCGTTTTGGTGAAATAGGGAGTGTATGTAATTATGTTTTAATTATTATATTTTTTTATTATTTCTTTTTCATAAAATGTGTTTTACAAGAAAGAGACTACAACTTAGATTTGTACAATACGTACAACTTAAGTAAAAAAATTAATTATAAAAGAAATTAATTAAAAAGTAATCTTATGGGTCAATAGCATTGTTTTCGAGTAAAATATTCTAAAAAGTACTTATCACTATTTTTAATTAAGTATTGTGCGTAAATTTTATTTACAAATTTATTTAAATAACAAACACATTGTGTTTTAGATTTTATAAATTTTAACATAATTGTAATAAGTTATTTCAAAACAAACTAATATTACGCCTATTAATTAATTTATCATTTTTTGAATCAAATATGAATTCAATTTCTCTGAATATACTTCCATTTCACAATGCGTTTTAATTCATCATTTTAAACGAATTACAGTAATAAATTGTTATCTTTCAACCGAAATATATTTAATTAAAATCGGGCCGTGAAATAATTAGGCCGTCCGTCGTTCCAACATTTACAATTCATAAACCGCTGCTTTATTGGGGCGCACGTATTCGCGTTACTCCTGCCGTAATAATCCTGCAACGACTCGATTACTGCTTACTGCGTATTATTTGTTACCATGGAGATACGCCGCCGTACTATAAAAAGACACGCATAATTACTCCCCATATTACATTAACTGCTACATATGTGATTAGCCCGATATTCGTTTTACACACGTAATAATATATCTGACGTTTATGTGAAATTATTTATTTCCATTAATTAAAAGTTTCTTGTTAACTAATTTACACAATTAAATGAGTTTTATCTCCTTAAAAGTTTTATATCATTGTCATTGAAGTGGTTTTAATTAACGTTCGTTTATTAAATGACTAAAATACATATACAATTAGTGAAATTTTTTTAATTCAAATATATTAAAATCGTTTGGTTGGCTTCAGAAAATTAACTAATGATACGAAATATTTCATAAATGTTCGTCCACACTACAAAATAAATTACTTACTGAAACAACTACTACCCTGGCTAATAGACAACATTTATTGAATTATACCATAGTAGTTTGCGTGTTATAAATAGCAAAGCAATCAAAACGACATTAGTTTATTAATTTATGTCAAATAAATTACAATTAATTTAGTTAAAAATTTACTGAGATTTAATTATATTAAAATGTCAAACATTAAATAATGCAAAAATGATTTTTAAAACATCTGCGGACACGTGTTCTGATCCTTAAGATCGCACCAGTACAACTTTAATATATATTTGAATTAAAAAATGAACAAGTAAAATATTTATTGAAAAATTGTTAACTTAAATAGTTAATATTAAATTTATATGTAAGCGATTAGAACATTTGTTTTTATTATATCTTCTTATTAATAGTCAAATATACTTCACTGCGTACTCACTTTATTTTCTCAGTCATTCCCTTTAATACATACTTGCGCCCACCTATTCCCTTTGATTTTCTACTCATTACCTCATAGCCCTAAGCGTTAAGAAATGTTTCCTTTGATACGCCCACAACTCTAATTACCTAGTTTACAAATTAGTTCTTTAAATATGCAATATCTAAATTTTAGTTCTGCAAATGTATCCATAAAATATTTCGCTAGATTATGCGTCTAATTAGTAAACCTCTGAATTAATGTAGAAACATTTCTATTAAAATATATAAATTTTTATATACTTTGTATTCTATAGAACTATTTTAGTTTGTCTTTATACTAATATTATCTAGAATATTTTTTTATATTTATTTATAATTATATAATATTCCTACAATCTGCTTATTTATTTTAAAGCTTGTTAACATTAAATGTCTATCTTAAATGATACAATTCAAATAAACAATTATAGATCTTTCACACAAAAGAAAAAAGGAGTTAAATTTGATTATGAAATTGGAAGTGGAATATTTATTTTAATAATATTTCAATAGAGTCATATAGTGTGCTTCACTCATTTTAAATGTTTTTTATATGAGAATAATGTTCGTATTTTGTAATTATTAATATTTAGGAAAACAATTTGAATATATTCATTAAATTTGAGTATTTATAACCAAGCGAATTCCAAATACAACAACTATATTTAAGTAGTTATAGGATACATAAGAAATACAATGAAATAATTGATTTCGTAGCTTGTATAAGTTGCAGTTTAGAAGAGGCAAATATATTAAAATCATTCGGGCTAGTTGGTGTTAGGGCCAACTAGGCGAGAAGGACGTTAACAGAATAAGTTTTGAGGTATAATTGTGAACTCCACTCCACCTGTGCTTCTTTTGCCCAAAATTTGATGTATGTTTTTATTTTTATTAATACGTTTACTACGTATTATTCAAAAAAGAAGACCAAAGATAAATAAATAATTAAAATAAATTAACACTAATTATAAATGATGATACACAACAAATTTAAAAAAAAATGCTCAGCTCATTTAACTGGCTCTTAAGGAACTCTTCAATTTTGCGTATAATTTTTGTCCTCTTCTTCTGCTGCTTGATGTAATTGCTCGTTCCAACCCTTCCGTAGTCTATCTATTTTAATTTGCCTTGCATTTTTTACCTTGTGTATTCTTTTTGTTAATGTATACTCTTCTAATCAGTATATAGTTTCCAAACATACTAATTGTCTTTCTACTATTACTGATTTTATTGGTTTAATATTAGGCTGTTCTCTATCTTCTGTATTTCGTACTCTGTCTCTTTTTGTAATTCCCTCTATCTTCCTTAGGTAGGTTGATTTTCTTGTTAATACTCTCTGTGGTTACCCATGGTATACTTCTATATAGCAGTGAAGGTCTTGCAATTGTTTTATTTTGTAATCTATTTTTTCTCTATAAATGTTTTCTTTATTGTGTGACAGATCCTTCTTACTTTACCTATTCTTTCATCTATTTCTGGATCTGTTTTTCCTGTTTTCTTTATTATTGATTTCAGGTATTTAAACTGCTTAAACTGCTCAAACCGTTTTCTGTTTAGCTCTATTTTGTGATTTATCCCTTTTATTGATATTATCATTGTTTTGGTTTTGTTCGTTTTTATTATAATATTATTATTTTTCTGCTCCTCTTTGTATATTGCCAGGTTTATTTGTAATTTTTCTTCGGAATATTCTATTAGTATTATATCGTCTGCAAACATTAATATTTGCATTTTTATCAGTTCCATATTTCTGTACACTATCTTTGTGTTCTCGGCTCTTTCGTTGCTATTTCTTATTACTTCGTCTATGACTAATGCAAATAGTAAAGGGCTTAATATACAACCTTGTCTTCTCCTCTCTTCTTACCTTATCATATGCTCTTTTTAGGTCGATGAAGAATATGCGTAATTCGGTTCCCTTTTTTATCATATTGTCTGTTAGTTGCCTCATTATGTATATTAAGTCTTTTGTGCTTCTATTTTTTTGAATCCATGTTGATCTAATTTTCCTTTTATTCTTGCCTCGATTATCCTATTAATTATCCAGGTTTTCCCTGGTTCGTTTGTGAGTGTAATACCTCTGTAGGTATGTGTTATAATTCCCTTGTTCCATGCCACGGGTATCTTGCATGAATTTTTCTTTCCACTTTTCCCCATATGTTTCATCATGCCGGTTATGATGTCATCTGCGACCAGAGCTTTTTCTACTTTTACTTTTTTGATTGCTGCTTCCAGGTCTTCTATTGTTATTTCGTTGTTTCCTTAATTTATTTCGTCCTTAGCTTGTTCTTCATCTCTATTATGGTCTGTCTCTGTTATTTTGTTAGAGTATTTTTTCCGTCTTTCTAATACCTTCTTTTCTTCCGTTATTATATTTCCGGTTCTGTTTTCTATAATTGGCTAACTTCTAGGGATGAGAATGAATTAAAAGTATAAGAAATGTTATAATGCCAAACATAGCGATTGCCAAATGGCATAGAGTTTGGCAGTAAACAGAGAAAATAAAGGATCAAGTATCCAGGATTGGGGGGTATTGTTAAGAAAAAATCACTTTCAGATCTGTCCGTATATATGCAGCAAGAGTACGTATAACGATTTATAAGTTTCGTTAGATTTACCAGAAATAACTTTGTTGGGGTTTCTGGTTTGTCGACTTGCAACGGATCTAGAATAATTGATCTTATTATAGCCATCCATGGTCAGATGTCACTGACTCCGACTTGATGTATATTGGTCAAATGAATATCTAAACTTTTGCGTGCACGTGCACTCGAACACACACAGGTCTTGGGACAAAGCAAAGCATATTTTAGATATGTCTCTGCATTGTTAAGTGATCAAAATAAATATGAATAACAGAAAAACGTTTAACTTTTTTATACTACTTTTTATTTTTATACAACACTTTGTGACTAGTTTCGAATTACACAGTAATCATTCGAAACTAGTCACAAAGTGTTGTATAAAAATAAAAAGTAGTATAAAAAAGTTAAACGTTTTTCTGTTATTCATTAAAAATGTACTACGAAGTGAACGCCTCCAAAATTCAAGATACAAAATAAATATGTTTTGGGTTTCTGCGTACACCTTAACCGGTACTCTTAGCTATATACTTTCGCATACAGGCATGTATTAACGGTAGTACTCACGGAAGTTGCAATATCATTTACCACAATAGTGAAAAGGGTTACACTAATTATCTCTTAGTTCCCACCGATGCAACTTCCCAAGAATGCCATTAAGTCATCTCATGCCATAGGCATTTTCTTTGTCAAAGACAAAGCGACTATTTTTTTCTCTCCAGAAAAGCATTTTGAATGGCATTCTCTAAACGGATCAGATGATCAATAGTGGAATGACATTTCCTAAATCCAGACTGGTAGGTTACGATTAATCCTCGTGACTCGAGAATATATAACATTTTTATAATTAAAATACTGTCTCTTTCTGAATTAAATATTTTTTTATACATCCGCGGTGCCGTAATAAGCAGTAATTAGGGGTTTGATAATGTAACCATGTGGTAACAGTGCACTACAGGAACCAGAGCTTTAAAGTTTTGAAAGCGATGTTACCATATGGTTACAATTCCCGATAAAGGGTTAAAGACATTATTTAATCAGCATGTTAGTGACATAGGACGATAACCAGTAGCGAGATTCGGATCTCTTCCAGATTTTAGAAGAGGCACTATTGTCGATTCATATTCAAGGACAATCCCCTCTTTCCCATATCACGTTGTATAGTGCCAGGATATTGGTATTACAGATTGTAGATAGATTTTATATGGGGGCCAGGAGAAAAGTCTTTACTATTGTTGAGTGCATAATGATATTCTTCCATTGTAAATGGATTAATATAATAATTATTCAAATCTGCCTAGAAGTCAATCCAGACCTTCCTACCAGCAAACTCAGGTAAATAGTTGGAAGAACTACATGTGCTGGAGAAGTGCGTTACTAATTCTTCCGCTACCTTAAGAAGCTCACAGGCCTATTATAGACGGTAGGCGCTGTATGCGGTTAGCACGCACTTTTCTCCAAACATCTGTCCTGATATTGTTCAAAATTAATAAGATTTTGTTACTGAGTGTATTTTTTATAGACATAAAATAGCAGTCTGGCAGTTTGCTTAGAAATTCTAGAATTCTGCAATAGATATTGCTAGAAAATTTTAAAACCTTTAAAGAAAATTCTCACGATATGGAAAGAATATTGTTAATGAACTCTTTAACATCTGGAAGAGAAATTGTTAGAATATTTAAAATCACTTAAAGATAGATGTCATTATTAACTGTTGGAGTATTCTAGAATTTGAAGAGATAATTATCTAATGAAGCAAAAGTAAATGCTGTGAGGTTTTAGAACCTTTGAATTGAAAATTTCTATTCTATTATAATAGGAAATTGCTTAAGAATTCTGGAAACTCTAGGAATCTAGAAAGAAACGTTTCAATACGTTCAAGAAATCGAGAAGAGACATTGCTGAAAACTTTTAGAACTTCTCACGAAAATTCTCGGATTTGTAAAAGTAAATGGTGGAGAATAATGAATATTATACCAAGAGAAATCTGAGCATATTAGGCAAAATAAAATTTACCCTCTAAAACAGAATTTTTTAAAACCTTTGAAGATGTTTCACACAGCTTGAAAGAAATATTGTTAATGAATTCTGGAATTTTGAAAGAGAAATTATTAAAATAGCTAAATCCCTTAAAGAATTCTCTGGTTAAAAGCAAAAATAAAGATTTTAGAAATCTAAAGTAATTGCTGCTGGAAAATCCTCCAGCAAAACGAAGCAAACAAATTTAGAACCTTCGAAGAATACTTGAGGAATGTAATTTGACAATTTAAGAATTCTTGAAATTCCAACAATCTAGAAAGAAAATTATTAGAACATTCAAATAATCTGGAAGAGAAAATGCTGAAAAATTTTGGAACACTCGAAGAAAATAAATATAAAATACATGTTGGCAAAGGAAGTATGGCAAAAATTTTAGGACATTCCAGGAATGTAAATGAGAAATTGTCGAGAAAATTGAGTTACTCTAGGAATCTGTTATTGCTAGAAAATGCTCCAGCAATTTTGAAGAGAAGTTCAAACATTTGAGGCAAGAGGTATTTCAAAAATCTTTCTCCAGCATTCATAAAATTATTTGACTTTCCCATGATATTTATATGTTTTAAAAGTGTTATTTTACCGTGATTTCCAGTCAAATTGCCATTCTGAATAATAACAGGGTTATATAATCTAAATTAATCAGTGATCACTTGCATCCAATTTTCTTTCTATTAAACAACTTCCTATTATAGACAATTATTTGAATCCTCCATAAAACTAAAACTACTTTAATTATCCAAAAATAATGTTTTTGAACACTATAATATTTTACTTCCTCATAAATTATTATTTGAAAGGATGAAGACGCCAAAGCATTATATTCACATTCAAAAATAGTCTCTTTTCTGAAAAAATCTGTAAAGTAAAAATAATCAATATTTTAAATCAATTTTCAATTTTAAAAGGGGTTACGTAAGGTACTCTCTTCATTTCACTATTCCTATAATCGATACAATCAAAGTGCCCATATGATGCATGAGAGTGATTTTGGTGAGAAATTTAGAACACATATAAGATTCTACAATTCTAAATAATTGGAAAATTGAAACAAATCTGACAGAAACATTGATGGAAAATATTAGAACCCATTAACAAAATTCTTTTCTTCTTCTTTTCTCAATTTTGAAAAGTAAATATTGAAGAAAGAAGTCCAACTAGATAGGACGGTAAGAAAAATAAAAATCCGACCTGATGTATTTCGGTTAAATGACTATCTGAACTCTTGCGGAACCTACACACTTGAACACACACCGGCCTTGTGACAGACGGTTGCAATTCATATCACAAAGATTTATAACATAATATATCTTAATGGTACCTTTAGTCTTTTCTTTGACTAGGTGTTTTTCTCGAGAAAAGCATTTTG
This sequence comes from Ontholestes murinus, assembly GCA_963969525.1. NCBI lineage: Eukaryota > Metazoa > Arthropoda > Insecta > Coleoptera > Staphylinidae > Ontholestes > Ontholestes murinus. Next base: position 31,856,461 of record OZ018388.1, read on the forward strand.
AATGGCATTCTCTAAACGGCTCATATGATTAATAGTGGAATGACAATTCCTAAATCCAGACTGGTAGATTACGATTAATCTTCGTGACTCGAGAATCTATACTAGTCGGTTATTGATAATTTTTAAAAACTTTACTCAAGCAGCATATTAATGACACAGGGTTATAACGATTCGTATCTCTTCCAGACTTTAAAGGAGGCACTATTATAGATTTCCGCCATATTTAATCCCCTCTTTTCCATGTCACGTTGTATAATGCCAGGATATTGGCCTTACAGATTGTAGATAGATTTTATATCATTTTGTATGGGATGTCATCTGGGCCAGGAGAAAAGTCTGCACTACTGTTTAGTGCCTCTTGAAATTCTTCAATTGTAAATGGATTATTATATTAATTATTCAAATCTGCCTAAAAGTCAATCCGGACCTCTAGGTCACCCTCCCTTCGAGTTTGAAATCTCAAGATATTTAAGACACCTTGAAAGAAGTATTGTTAATGAATTCTGGAATTTTGAAAAAGAAATTGTTGCAATAGCTAAACCTTTAAAGAATTCTCTAGTTAATAGAAAATAAAATGGTTAGATTATTTTAGAAATCTGAAGTAATTACTGCTGAAAAATTCTGCACCAAAAATAAGCAAAACAAGTAATATGAAATTTTACAAACTTCGAAGAATATTTCTGAAATGTGCTTAGAAAATTGTTTAGGAATTATTGAAATTCCAGAAATCTAGAAGGAAAATTATAAGAAAATCCAAGTAATCTGGAAGAAAAATTGATGAAAAATTTTGGAACCCTCGAAGAAAATACATGTAAAATATATATTGGCAAAGGAAGTATGAGGCAAAAATTTTGGAAAATTTCAGTATTGTGAAGAGAAATTGGCGAGAAAATTGACTTACTCTAGGAATCTGTTATTGCTAGAAAATGTTCCACCAATTTTGAAGAGAAGTTCAAACATTTGAGTCAAGAGATATTTCAAAAATCTTTCTCCGGAATTTTGAAACTCTTTGACTTTCCCACGATATTTATATGTATAAAAGAGTTAAGTTATCATGATTTCTAGTCTAATTTTCATTCGGTAAAAAACAGGGTTTTATAATCTAAATTGGATGCAAGTGTAGGATCACAATTTTTCGTCTTGTTAAACACCTTCCAATTATAGGCAACTATTTGAATCCTTCATAAAACTAAAACTCCTTTATTTATCCAAAAATCAAATTTTTTAGTACTATATTAGTTTATAAAAATTATTATCTTGAAAGGGCGTAAGACGCCAATTTATTTTCCGATACACAGAAAGCCTTAGATTTGGCTCGGCATACTGGTATCTTTCATAAACCTTTCCTTCTAAATTCATAAATAATATCCTTTCTAAAAAAACTGTGAAGTAAAAACAATCAATATTTTGAATAAATTTTCAATTTTAAAAGTAGTACCACAAAGTATTCTCTTAATTGTACATATTATAAACTATCCCTATAATCGATACAATCCATGTGCTCCAAATAATGCATGAAGGTGATTTTGGTAAGAAATTTAGAACATACAAATATGATTCCAGAGATCTAGAAAAAAATTGGAAAATTAAAGAAAATATGAAAGAAACATTTCTGGAAAATCTTAGAACCCACTAAGAAAATTCTTGCAATTTTGAAAAGTAAATATTGGAGCAAAAATCCAGTTAAAAAACTAAAAACCTTAGAATAATGTTTTAAGGATCCGGAATTGTTGGAAAATTCTCCAGCTTTTTGGAAGAGATCGCCAACTATGTGAGAAAAAGGTTGCTGAAACAGACCCCCGTTTTTTGTCTGCGAAAACTTGAATAACCTCAACGTTTCACCACGGGACGGAGGATTTACTAGTCGAGCCAGAGGTACGTGATATACACTTGTCTGATCTTTGACTCATGATGAGAATGATACTTGAAAGAGTTACTACGTGACTTTCTTCTAAAACTTCTCCCACTCTACTAGATACAGGTGACAACTCCTGAGTCTACTTTGTATGACCCTCGAAATAAAATTGCGAATATTAACGGAAAGTGACCACTAATGTGGAGATTATCAAGGACCTGCCACTGAGGACGTGTGGTCACAGTGGGTAAAGATATTGTATTGTGTATCGGCTGTGCGATATTTAGAAGTTTGGCTGCTGTGGTGTCCAGTAGGTCTTCAATATCTGCGTTTAAATCTCCCAGCAATATATAAGGTCTATGTAACTGCACAATGAGGTCGTGAAGTTGATGAATCTTCTAGTTTCCATCTAGAAGGTATAGGTTGCATATTGTAATAGACATTTGGAATTTTATTAGATACGCTACGGCTTAAAGATTTCTTCTTAGCATGAGTTCATTAAAAATAGTCCAATTTCTTAGGATAATACTCACTACAACCCTGCCACTGAAAGGTAGTATTACATCTTTTTGCATGATGTTATAGCTTCGTCTTGTGGAGAGTAGAAATGAGTTACCATTACTATGCAGACGCATAGCGGATTGTATTTTACAAGTGTTTCGCGTAATGCAGCCGTTGCTGTTCTATTAAATAAATAAATAAAACAAGACAATTACACCAGTAAGAACAGTCAATAATAAATAATTTAAATAAATAATCAACTTTTGAGAGCTAGAAGCCCTGTTAATTTGCTCTTTATCGAGAGATTCGATTCCTAGAGTGATTGCTGTCTTTTGACTGCAAGGTCAAAGGAGTTTTAAAAATATTTCTAGCTTCTACGGGCGCTGGAATGGTGCTACGCTTCTCCATACGGAGAGAGTCGTAGCTTTAGACCTTGAAGCTTCACACGCGACTATCTTCTGTTTTGCAGCATTTAGGCTGTAGTTACATCTCTATTTTTAATCAATATGGTTTCGTTTCTGTTAACTCTCAAATTTCCCAAAGTTTTCTTAATCATTTCTTCTACTAACTTAGAAAATAAAAGAGTAAGCTCAGAAATTATCTACTCTGTACATTAGCCTATAATTGTTGCTTGCGCATATAGCATAATTTCTACCATAAGATTTGTGACGTAATAGTTTCTTCTTTGCTTCGAAGGAAGTGATTTTTTTACTTGTCAAAGACGCTGCGTCATTTTTTGCGAGGTTGATTTTTCTGGTGAGTTTTTGGCTTACACGAGTATGACTGAAAGAATGGTCATCTGCTGTAGTATTCCTATACCGCAAGGTAGCTACATTCAACCAGTACGACACCTTGGGTCACTGATTTTTAGTCGAGGTTTACTCCGCTAGATGCGGCATACTCTGCAGAAACCTGATCTTGTAGCTTGTATCAGTCTTGGTCACAAAGAGGCTAGGGTGGCACCTAACCAGAGATGTGAACTGAACCACTCCGTTCAATTTTACTTATTGTAATAAGAAATTTATAACAATAACTTTACTAATAAAAAATCTAACTAACAAACATGCATTACTAGTTCTTTTCACAAACTAAATTGTTGAATACATATTTTTTTTTACTTTTTCGTATGTTATGACATTTAAGCGTACGAAATTTTTCTATCGGAATGTTATTATTCTCTTATTTAATTATTATACTGTTTATTAATAGTGATAAAATATGACAAATGCCACCAATTGAATTTTTTTTAGTTGAAATTAATAACTATGATAATAAGGAAGTAACATTTAATTATTGTTACACTAACGCAAAGTTTTCTATAGAATTACTATCCGTAAATACGTAGGAATCATTAAGGTGATATGAGAGGTATAATCTTAATATTTTCTACATAAACATTTGAGAAAATACTTTTTGCAATTATATATTTAAAAAAAAAGTATTATAATTTCTATCATAATTTAATATAATAAACAGTGGTAAAATAATCTTTTAAAAATGTTTCCCAAAATTCTAAACAATGTATCACTAAGAAAGAGTCGACAACATTAAAATAATGTTTCTATCATTTTAAAGTCTTTTTGTAAAGAGTCGACCCGCGGATATCAAATTTACACACCACAACAGCTACAAATGTGGAAATGGAAGTTTAATTTTTAATTTAAAACCATTATATGGAATGAGCTGACAAGGTTTTGGTAAAACGGAATTTATTTTTTTAAATAGCAAGAAAAGTTGTAAATTATGATAAAATTGAACAACTTTTACCATTATAAAAATATGTTTTTCATAGTTTTCTCTATTTGGTTTAGTAATTCAATATAAGCAAAAAATTTCCGAAATGACCTTAATTTGGTAAAAAATAAAAACAGTTTGATGTTTAATGATTACTTTTGCAACATGCAACAAGAAGTTTGTCAATCGTATGTCTTGCTAGAAAGTAATACCTCGAACAAAACTAAAATTATGCCAAAACTAGCAAAATAATGTTGGTTATTATAAAAATTAAGATTGGCAAAATATAAAGCTTTTAAAACCTTAAAGATAACTATCGTACCTTATAGATATTTGATAAAAATATACTTTATTATTGTTAGCATCGTTAAATCTAGTTTTGTTTAAAGAAATATTTCTTTGTATTTATTCCTTATTGAAGAATAAAATATACAATTTATTTTTGTAACATATTTATAAGTTGAAAGATTTGCGCCCAAACAGCCACTAAAGTTTTATTTATATACAATAATCTTTATTTGGACAAAATAAATATACATAATAACATTTAACATGAATATAAATAAATGGTGTTAGTCCGTCTGGGCTATGGACCTGCGGTCTTTCTGCCCTGTCTTATATTTAATGATGTAAGAAAAAAGTATCTTTGCTAGCTAGCTCAACTGTCCTGGTGATTCGCACAAATGAATTGATGAATTGTTAGGGGAGGATATTCGGGTTTCGAGGGATACAGAATTTGGTTAATAGGGGTTGGTTGTGGGGATTATTAGCAAATTTAATGCTTAGGGCTAATATACGTTGGGAGATGGGTGGGATTTGGGTGGTTTCGTATAAAAGCTCATTTGAGGGGTTGTGGAGTGGATTGGTTGGGTGTCGGAGTTTGGTTAAAGTTCTAAAGGCGGATCTTTCAGCAACTTGGAAGTGGTAAAGGATTGATGGACGGATTTGGGTAAAAAGGATTGCACCATAATCTAACAAGGGCCGGCATATTGATTTATAAATATGTGTTGCAGTTTTAACAGATATACCTTGCTGTTTATATGTTAGAGATATAAAATGCCGAGCCCTGGTTTTGATTTTGTTTTTTATTGATATTGCATGGGATTTAAAGGAGAGTTTTGAATCGAATAGGATGCCAAGGTATTTGCAGGTGTAGGAGGGATAGTCAATAGAATTGTTGATTAGGATCGTAGGGGATTGTGGTGTGATTTTGTGGTAGGGGATAAATAGTTGAGATTTGGAAGGATTAATTTTAATTCGCCATTTGGAGCACCAAGCTTGGATGGAGTCGAAAGAGCGTTGAAGGTATTGCTGGGCGATTTGAAGAGAGGGTGAATGGGCAACAAGGACGGTGTCATCGGCGAAAAGCAAGGAATATTGAGAAGGGCTGAAATATGTGGGATCAGGATGACTAATGTCGTGGCAGTATATATTGTATAGGAGTGGGGATAAGGGAGAACCTTGAGGGACGACTTGTAAGATTGGAAAGGAATGGGAAAGCGTTTGTTTTATTCTTACTTGACAGGATCTGTTGGATAGGAAGTTGTGTATAAGGATTATTAAGTGGAGGGATTTTTAGTAGGAAACATTTATATAGGAGTACAATATGCCAAACTGTATTAAATGCTTTTTGAATATCTAAAGAGAGTACGATTGATTTTTGACCTTCAAGGTATTTAGTTTGCATATTGGACGTTAGGATGGAGAGAGGAAGTTTTATTTATTTTATTTTGATATGATATTATACATTTAAATTGATATATTTTTCTATTAACGATGATTAAAGTTATGTATTACAACGTATTTTTTACAATAATAAGGTATGAAAATTACTAATATCAATTCTTTTTTTTTTCAGGTAACCACTTTGATTCCATTCCTTCATTTAGTGCTTGATGTGCGTATAGTTTGTAAGTAGAATTTTTATTACTTTAGATAGTAATTATGTGACGAAATATGTGCAACTATATTTGAATTATAACACATTTTCAATAAATTATTAGTTAATAAATTAATGGTGGATTTCCAAGAAATTTATAAGATAAATAACACATTATTTTATGTATAGTATGTTTGCATTTATGCATAAACTATTAATCATCAACTAAATTTATGAAGAGTTGTTGTCATGTTTCTATTTGATTTATAAACTAGTCTTACACAGCGACAATTCTGGCTCTGAAGCAAAATAAGCATTACAGTTTTATATAGTGTTGTATATTTGCCTTTTATTGTATAATTCTGCTGGTTTGTTTACAAAGTTTGAGCTTGTTTGTTGTTAAGGCACTTATTTTATGAAACTCCATTATCACTTAATAACGGGTGTCCAACAATTATTGCAGTCCCGGGTGGCGTTGGAATAAAAAACGTAGGTCGATTCTTACATGTTGCAAATAAATGAACTGACATTTTTAATGCACATTTAGGTTATGTTTGACAATTAACATGTCAGTTCATTTATTTGCAACATGTAAGAATCGACCTACGTTTTTTATTCCAACGCCACCCGGGACTGCAATAATTGTTGGACACCCGTTATAATAGTAATAGTAAACTATTTTTGAAATTCAACACAGTGTAGCGGAACTATTGTAGTGAGTAAATAAAAAGTTGAAAATCATAAATAGTTTAGTATTATTATATCAAGTGAAAGTTTGAGATTGAAAAACATAAATCACGCTTTTCTTGAATTTTTGAAAAACTGATAAACTTTTGGTCAAATGGCGTTTACCAAAAATAATGTTTTTATTATAGCAGAGTTTTGTTTTCTTTTTATTTATAAATTTATTCGAAATAAAATTTTAAGATAACGTTAAATAACTGCAATTAAGACAAAATTTTTATCTTTTAATAATAGCCTAAAAAATTATAATTTTAGACTATTAAAAGTAACGTTAAATGAAATTATAAATTGTTGCAAATGAGAATATACTGAACAGTAGAGGGAATGTTCTGTGATGCGAATTGATACTTATGGTGAACAAAACCGCAACCAATTTTAGGCTGCCGCAGTGCGGTGAATAATATTGATCATCACACATTATCCTATCTAAAAGCTAATTCAATACGTGTGACAATTTACCGGACTAAATGGCACGGAAATAAATTTTATTCGTGAACAGTAGTTGCTTATTTTAGCAATTAGGCTATCCATTGTAGATCACCTTAAAAAGCAACTTCTTGTTGATGTAATATTTAATACTTTTCCTCATATAAATAAAAGAAAATAAACTGGCAGAATATTATGTAGATAAGTTTTGAAAAGAAAAACTCATTTGTAAATATTTTTTTTATAATCTGTAACCATTTTAGAGTTAAAAAATGAAACCAAAGAATAATTTAATGGACAACTTTAAAAATTAATAAATAAAACTGAAAATTATGGAAAGTAGGCAAAAGACTAAAATAATTATTCAAATAGTTTTATTCTGAAATACTAAATTCTTATAATAATAACATAATGATAGCAATTTTTTGAAAGAATAATTAGGTTCAAACTAGAGTAAAGCTGACAATGCGACAATATGGTGTATTACATGAACTTAGCACGATTTAGTAAGTAATATACAATGTTTATTTTCTAATCTTTCATCTTTTTAAATATCATATATTGCAAGCAAAAATAGGAATCTCACGAAAAGTGGCATATAATATTGTATCATTATATAAAGAAAGATTTTTTTATATTTGACAATATAACTTAACAGGGCTTCCTCAAGGATCAGTTCTAGTAATTTCGCTCCTGAATTATATTACACACAATATACCCGAATATAAATTGTAATAATTATGTGGAGGACTTTGTCCTATATACCTCATCTAATAAAATATATATGTCTATCTTGCAATGCAGAAAAAAAATCATATATTTCTCAAGAAATTATCCACCATCAAGGTCTTTAAATGTATATTTAAATTATTCAGAGTGTCTTATTATCTACATATTATTTTAGATTTAAAACTCCAATGGAATTCTCACATTAAACATGTATCCAGCACGTGTGAAAAAGGTATGAATATAATAAAAACTTCGTGTAAAACTTGGTGGGACGCAGACTCTTATACAGAAACTTTATTTGATAAATCGTCACTAAGTAAGCTTTCTTAAATCAACTTTCACCAGAAAATTAAAAAATAAAAGAACACAGGTTTTGTTAATTCATATTACTTAACTAGATTTAACTTACGAATATATTTTTAATAATAAGTATATAGTTATAATTTTTAAATGTTTAGGGAAGTAAACGCCCCTAGTTTTAAACCATTTATTGCAATGAAATGATTAATCTTTAAAATTATTATTTCGTAACTTGGGATCAGTTCTACACTTTTTTTAAAACTAATTAATTCTAAATTCGCTCTTTTCGTAATAAACCTTCCACAAACGCAAAATAATTAGTAGTCAACATTTCCACGTAAAATACGTACGAGTACATGCCATTCCCCCGACAACGAAAATATTTTCTGTTTGAAATATATCTGTATTACAAAGTTTAGCAATATTTCACGTAGTTCGCGTTTCCCTCAACTTTTTTATGGATATTTTTAAACCACCGCCATTACTTCTCCGGCGTCTGGATACAACCCCACATCATTCATATAAATGTGGGGGAAATGTTTTAAAATACCGATATCGTCCTCCCGCGCCATTGAAATATTCCGTCTAAATAATTGAAAAATTGTTGATGAATTTATACCGAATCCAATCGAATTGCAATACAATGAAATCCACTTATCCACGCCTGATACAATTTAAATATTTTATGCGACGAACTTTATAGATTGATGCGCTTGTTTATATTTTGCGACGCTTGTTAACCTATATAAAATTTTATCCAGGAAATAATTTTATTGCGCAGATTTTAATATAGTTGATGATAAATATTCTCATAGTTACTGTTGGTGAAATCCTTTCAGTAAACAACGTAAGTAAATCCCTTCCGATATATAATTAAATATTGTAGGAATATAAAATACAAAGTTTTAATGATATTTACCTCCTACTAGTACTAATGTGTACTCATCTAAGGAAATAATGAACTGATTAAGAAGTCCATTAAATTGAATCATGACCGCTACTATATCTATAACATAAGCTCTAAATAAAATACTAAGTACGTTTTTTACAATTGTTGTAAAAAATATAGTACGAATTGTATTCAGTTCCTCTATTACAGAATGTTTAACAGATTGATTTTTTGACTTTGACTTTATCGGATCTATACTATAACTGGCGTTTGTTAGTAAGAGTTGTACTTTTTAGAATGATCTAAACTTGCATAATTGACTTATTATAGATATATTAAAGAAAAGAAAACATTTAAATTAATAGATGGTGTTAAAATATTAAGTCACTTAATATTCTATGTCGGTGTAAATTGACACTTCCAGTTCATCCAATTATTCTAATTTTATTTGCCTTGTAATTTTCTTTCTTACAACGTAACATTTTTCTTCGCAATTTTTCATTATTACCGTCTCTGTTGTTCATAATCGCAGCGGAGCAGAAAAGAGGAGTGTAGAAACGGAGATTGGGGAATTAATGATTTGAGCGGATGCTGCAATGTAGCCTACCCTCCTGCTGGATTTTCTTTCCAATCTGTCGCGCCTTTACGATTATTAACACTCGACGCCATCACACTCGGCGGAGTAATGAAACCACTTCGCCGATTTTATTACGCATTAACTTTTTTAATTAGTATTCGGCCAAGTGCACTTTACGAAAGAAGAAACAGTTATGATTAACAGATATTATGTACTAATATTGGGTCAGCGAATATACCAAGCCTCACGAAAACCGTACAAAAGTTCTTGTGCAGTTATATAGTGTTGAGACATAGTAATTTTAAAATGACAGTTGGTATTTCGGGAAGTCTAGCATAACCTTTAAAAATTAAAAGTTCAGTACAGTTGAAAATGGGAACAGATAAAGTGCATATCAGACACTGCATTTCTAACCAATTCTAAAATCGAAAAATGCTGCAAGAGCATGTGAATCAAAATGATTCTTCCTCGGTAAAGGTGTTCTGTCGCATGATGTGCGCACATTTAGGAGTTGAAAATGTTTTTTGGAAATCCTAAATAAACACAGAAAGGGCTTGCAAAACATCTAGAAGTAACCAGGCACTTAATTTCCAAATACTTGTATGGAAAGATCCATATAAAAGAAAAATTGGCTCTGCAAAAACTCATTGAGATCAACAAAAATCAACGAATGGCACCACGATTTTCTCTACGCAACAAACAGCGCCGTGGAAAATCATTACACGCAATGAAAAATGCATACTTTACTCAAAAAGTCATGGTTAAATTTGGGAAAATTATCAAAAATGGTCGCAAACCCCGATTACTTACGAAAAGAAGGTTATTTTCTGCATTTGGTGTAACATAAAGGAAGTGCTTTGTTGTTGTGATTACGGACTGCTACCAAAGTCTATTGATCCGCTTGAATCTAGAATTGAAACAAAAACTTCCCTATACTATCAAAGGAGAACGCCAGGTTGCTTCCAATACAAAAGTCATCATAATAAAATCTTTGAGAGGTAAGTTAATGTAACACGCCTCCTTCGGTATACATTTATACTCGATGGATGAGCTCCGAAAATGGCTTGATGACTTTGTCGTATAGACAGATTTTTTGGTATGGAATTCATTCATTCAGGGGAATACTTTGATTGAACAAATAAATTTACTTACTTTTAAAATAAATCTTGAATGTAGTTAAAAAATACATTATTTATTTGTACACTTAAGAGAAATCTACAAGTTAAAATCAAAAGTAAAAAAAAAAACCTTGAATATACATGAAAAATGGACTATTCATTTATACATCCAATACTACGAATATTAAACTATATATTACTTGCTATGCTCTCTATATGATATACGATCCTATCAGTAGCCTCCCTCTAATACTAGAATTCTCACTCTCTACAATTAAACATATATTTTAAGTTGATTGTTGAAGCCATGACTTTGTGATACATCTTGATTACGAAATAGGTTTAAGAAATAATAACACTTTGCTAGTAAAAAGTGTAAAAATTCGTGATACTAGCAAAGTGTTATTATTTCTTAAACCTGTTTCGTAATATATTTTAAGTATTATTTTTGTGCTAAATTATGTTTAACCACTCAAATATGTAAAAATATTTTATAAGAAACTGCTTTAACTTATTACCTTTAAGTTGTGTTAAAACATAGGTTGAAATATATATCAATATTAATAATTAATTGTAAGTCACTTATTTCCTTTATTTTCTTTTCTTTTGTAGTATGTCGCACTATCAATGACGCAACGGATAATATCTACATTCAATTATACAATAATATTTTTTTTATATTGGGTGTTGGAATTAATTCGTAGCGTTTTTTTAGAGAAAAATAACAATTTATTTAAAGAAAAAAAAATACATTTTTTAAAATACTGCCCATCGCTTGTCACTACTTTTTCCCATTTTTCGGGTAGTAGACGGATACCGCGTCAAAAGAACGCTTCGCCCTTGGAGGCAATTTATGAATCAATCCAATTTTTACAATTTTCATGAGAAGTGAAATTTTCCCCTGACAAACCACGAGCCATCGATCAGAACATGTGGTAGTCCAAAGGAGCAATATCTGGAGAATACGGTGGGTGGGTTAGGACTTCCCATTTCAGAGTTTCTATTTAATTTTTTTACTGGTTTTTGCTCGACCATTGTTGGGCAGTAAAATGACTTTATTATGCCTTTCGCTCAATTCCGGCCGTTTTCCCTTTAATGCACGACTCAAACGCATCAATTGTAATCGATAACGATCCCCAGTTGATCCCACCAAATACAAAGAAGGAGCTTAGACCCATGAATATTAGGTTTGGCACTGATGATGATGGTTGTCCGGACTTAACCCATGACTTTCTACGCTTAGGATTGTCATAGTGTATCCACTTTTTATCACTAGTACTATTCAATGTAAAAAACTTTTTCCCTTGTGCAGTTGAAGCAGTAACTCACATGTCAAAAAACGCCTTTCAACGTCCCTCGGTTTTAATTTATATGGGACCCAATTTCGTTCGTTTTGGATCATTCCCAAAGTTTTAAGGTGTTTACCTATAGTTGGCAAATCAACACTCAAAGATGAAGACAACTCTTCAAGAGTTTTAGATGAGTTTTCTTCTAGCAACTCCTCCAATTCAGTATCTTTAAACTGTTTTGGCTGTCCAGATCGTTCCCTGTCTTTCAAATCAAAATCACCACTCTTAAAACATAGAAACCACTTGCGACACTTTTGCTCAGTTAGAGCATGCTCCCCATAAACTTCTTCCAAAATCCGATGACTTTCCGCGGCACTTTTATTCATATGAAAGTAATGGAGCAAAACTCCTCCCAAAACACTTTATTTGGCACAAATTGTGACATATTCAAATAGTCCTAACTTATTATTATTAAAAAGTAGAAATTAAGATATGTCGTAAAAATAACACTTAATAACAACTGGTTATCGTAAAACGCTACGAATTAATTCCAATACCTGATATTATTACTGTTTTTTTTTATATCTACTTTCCCTTTCGAATTCAAATATCTAAGAAAAATCTCGAATCATAACAGTTTTGAGAGTCAATTAGAAGCTTTTAAGCCTATTTAAAAATGAATTAATCTCATTTTTGAGTTATAAATTGGTATTATAGTAATAGAAAAATGTTTGTAAATTTTATATCGTGGGTCAAATAATTTGTTGATCTTAGAAGCATAGATATTTAATATAGTTGATACCAATTTTTGTCGATATATTAATCCACAAGGCTAATATTGGCTTTATGTAACAAGTATGGGAATTTTTTAGTTCTCCTTGGGACACGATGATTAACAGCCGATGTTAAAATATGTCCTAATATTCTTAATGTTCAGAATGTACTTTGCCAATTGTTTCCAATATTACCTTTATGACTATTTACATTTTCTAAAACTCTTCAATTTCTTCTCGGATATCTTCAATCTTTCGAACACTTCACTAACTATGGCTTTTTCATCTTTAGTATTCAGCGCACAAATCAGAGTATCATGTAGCAACGAATTATGTTCTTTAGCTTTAGTTCATCTAAGAATTATATTTTTAAGATTTTATTATTTTTATTTGCATATACAAGTAGTTAAATATTCTATATCTACCTCGCAAATTCTTGCAGATTTTGATCTAATTTTTGGCAGTATATTTTAAATTTACAAATATGTGACAGCACATGTCATAAAAATATGTCTATTTGAAGACAAAATTATGCTTTTTTAAGCATTAAATATATAATGGATGCAAGTAACGGCGTTTTGAAGCAGCATTGGTGATGCAGAAGTATGGGTTTGAGTGGAAGATCCTTCGAAGAAGTGAACTCCGGAAGTCCTCATTTCAGCCAAAATTTTGAGTTTACTTTTTATTTTGTAATTTTTTGGATATTTTGTTTGTTAGAAAGGAGTGCAAAGATGTAATAAATAAAATAAATAAATAAAATAAGGTCTAAATAATTAAAATGTATTTATGTATTTATTATGTGATCTGCCAAGGATTTAGATTTATTACATCTCCACATATATGTAAATGCTGCAGTATTTTCTTCTACATTCTATCAATTTCTTAATACAGTATATAAATTGTATATAAATTATCTAACAAAATTGGACGAGAACGATTGGTCATTAAAATGAGATTATGGTGTATTTACTCCATGAACAGACTAAGAATTTATTATGTTTAATGAAATTATTTCAACATTTTTATTTTTTTTTATTTCGTTCTCTGGAATTTTTGGAAAAATTTTATTTTTGAATATTCAAATCTCTTTCAGCAAACTCTTTGACATATTTTTGGAATTTTTTTTCTGGCTATGTTTTACCAGAAATTTCTAGCATTTTTTCTTTCACTAGTCTTGAATTTGATTTTATTTTATTGAAAATTTTCAGGATTTTTCTTTCACAAGAATATTTTGAGAGAGTTCATGATTGTAAATATCTCTCTAGATTTATAAATGTTTAGAAATATATATTTTCCAATTTGCAACAATTTTTGGGGTTCTAGACTTTTTAGCAGGTTTCCTAATTTTTTATGATTTCCTTACTTGCTGATAATTTGAACATAATTATTTCATTGGTAATGTAATGTCAGAGGAAATGAAATATTTTATTTATATTTAATAGGCTGTATTCAGAAGTAGTTATAGATCAAAAATTAAAAGCTTATAAGTATAAGTATCAAACTAATTGAATAAATTAGGGACTATGTTTTTTCATTAAAATACATTAATATTTATTACTTCCAGAAAATCAACATAATATTAAAAATGATATTCTATTTGTTTTTAGGAAATATTATTCACAAGTTATTATTTGCATTAATTAAAAATGGAAAAGTCGTTGACTTGAACAGAAAAGTAAAAATCAAATTTCTCTTTAAGAACTGTTGTTAAAAATATTTTGTTGACAAATATTTAAACAGTTAACAAATGTATGAGAATGTATGGTAAAAACCAGCTATAAATTAAAAGAAACTACTTTGTCATTTTGAACATTGAATATTGCAGCATAATTATAAGAAAATGAAATAAGTAAAATGTTACCGTTTTTAGGGAAAACATCCTCTATGTTGTTAACAATTGAAAATATGACTAATTTTATTATTATTAATTCTAAAAATTTATACAACAGTTAAAATAAACCAAAGTAAATAAAAAAGTATATATTTGAAAGCAATTCTATAAGGAAAATATAAAAAAAAATGTGGAAATAATATGATATTTTAATATCAACGCTTCTAAAATCTTAAACAAGTAATATGTTCTTTCTAAGGTCATCTTTTAATTAATGATTGTATACGATAGTTATCTAGAGACATATTAATAAACAATTACAGAGTGTGAAAAAAGTATTAGGTATTAGGTATTTTTTATTTTATCCAAGATGCTAACAAAAGTATTCAAATATTATACATAATAATGCTTTACAAAAATTTCGATCGCACTTGAAAAGGCTTGAATTCACAAAAAATGTATTCTTCCATTCTCACCCTCTATTCGTCTGGCTAAAGTTTTCATCCACGAAGACTTTTTTGAAGACTATTTATCAAATGATTTTCCAAACGTGGCCTTTTTTGTCCCAAACAGGGATTATAATTAGACACTACGTGTCATTATGTTTGACAGAACTTAATTTTTAAATATAAGAGAAACAAATAAATCAGAAAAATACCAACAAATCAATGACAAAGCAAGATATATCAAACATATTTTAACCCATTTGCTCCATTTTGAAAAGTGGAGAATTCGTTCTTAAAACCATTTTTATTGTATTTGAATAAAAATGTTTGACAATTTGAAAAATAAAAACAATATTGCATAAATAAAGAATTCTAAATAATTTTTATTTCATTATAGATTTATAGTAATAAAATCAATTTAATCTAATTATTTTACACTTGGTAAGTCTTGGAATGGTCAAAGCATAATGCCGCATGCCAATTATTACATTTATAAAATGTATATTTTTTTCCTGATAAGCAAACTACACAATTTGTTTGGTTGTTACAGTAAAAACACATAAACTTTCAAAACACTTTATTATTGCTTTTTTTTAAACGCAACAATTGTTTCCACACTGAAGAATTTCTTAAATAATAGAGTGTTTTGAAAATTTAAGTGTTTATACTTCAACAATCAAACAATAGAATATGATATGAACATATAAAAGACTCATGAGTTAATATATTGAAACTACACAATGTTTATGAGCTTTCTTCGATGAAGTCGTTTCAATAAGGATTGTTGGAAAATGTTCATCGGTAAATCGACATGGTTTAAATATTCTTCCTTTTTATAGTATCTTATATTTAATAGATTATAATCTTTCCACACACTGTAAAGATTCATTGTTAGATTCAATTTAAACATTGAATCTTGTCCGTAGTCAAATAATTTTGATTTGTAGGTTTTTGCATTATATTTATATTTTTTTAATTTATTTATTTAACTTTGGTCTTCTTTCTTAAATAGTACACTTTAAAACGAATTATATAAAAAAAACTATACATAAAATTTTGGCCGAAAGAAGCACGGGCGGAGTTCACAAATAAATATGTTCTTCCACTCCAACCCAATCCATCACCATCCTGTTCAGGATGTTTTTGAACCTTATCCTTCCTTCTCCTCCTATTTCCTTCTACATTTACCGCTTTAAATCATCAGGCCCCGGTACTTTCCTTCTATTCAGCTCATCGAAAGCTCTATCCACCTCCTCCTCTGTGATGTCTACCACCTTTCCCTGGCCTCCTCTTATCCCCACTTCTCCTGGCTTGCCACTCACTTCCTTGTACTTCTCCGTCCACTTTTCCATACATACATAAAATTTTAGACGAAAGAAGCACGGACGGAGTTCATATATGTGTTTAGAACTAAATTTTTTTATTAATTTTTATGTTGGACTTAATTGAAAGTGCACTATTTGAATTAGATTAAAATTAATATAATGATTCTTTTCACTAAATTGATTAGTTTAAGTTATAATATGTTCAAGAATTTCCTTCATAAACGTTCTCTCTAGTAAAGTTTGTTATGTTTTTATTGACACACTCCTTCCAATCTCAACTCTTCACTGACTGCGTGCCTAATATGCACGGGTATAAAATGTGCGTTAGTGCCTAAAGGACATATCAACACATGTGCGCTCTGGAGATAGTAGCCAGGCAAAATGCTCTAAAATGGGTTAAAACATTGATGAAATAAATATACAATGTTAATAATTTTATAGAACCATAGAACAATATATAAAAAACTAAACATAAATGAAGTACTTGAAACGCTCTGGTTAAGAATTTATACAGTTTTTAAGTCGGAATACTGCGACAATTGTTTCGCCACAAAATGACCTCATCATACAGATAACAAGTGCTTATATAACCTAAAATTTTCTCTTATATACAAATGGTTATGGAGGGGATTTACAAATAAAAGGGACGTTTACAAGTTCAATAAGATGACTTGTTAATATTAGTTTACAAATTTAATAAGGGTGCGTTATTTACATGTTTGCTCGTTCAGTAATATACCAAGTTTATTAGATTTGTTAATGTGTATCTGTTTAAAAAGATTTAAGTTTGGCGTACGTAGATGTTCTTTTCCTATTGAGGTAGCTTTCTATATAGTAAAACTGTATTGGGTCACTTTAGCGTTGGTGTTGTATTGTGTTTCTGGAATTAGCACAAGTGGAAACGATCTTTAACCTTGCTTTGTGTTTTGCTAGAGTCATACTTTGCCGTACGTTTGAGAGATTGCTTTTGGATAGGTGCACAGGCCTCTTATCGGTTTTCAATATTTCATCTAATGTTTGAATGTGCCTTGACCCAGAAAATGGCAAGTCTGATATTTACCGATGTCGCCTTTAGTGCTACAACACAATCATTTGAGAGTCTTGAGCACTTGGGATATGTTAAGATAGCAAGACTGGTTTTATAATTTATTATTTATTACCTGAATGCACGTGTTTTTTCCCTGTTATTTTTTGGGCACTAACAAGTATCCCTGTGAGTTTCGCCTGGATAATTTTAGAGTGTCCCCCCAAGGGTACTTTTAGTTCCAGATTCAGTTTGGCATAATATATGTAATATATGTCTGCACCTGCTTCTTTCTCGTTTTTTGTTCCATTCGTGAACATAAGTATAGTATCTTCAGAAACCTGTGAGTTTTGTGATGTGTAGCCTCTTTCAACAACATAGGTGTGCTACTCCAACCTATGTTGTTAAAAGACACTGACATTTCCTTACAAGACCTTCCCTCTGAGGCGCTCTTCCATGTCTAGTCCAGTCCGCCTTTGAACACCACAGGCCGTTGTCTCTTAATCTTAGCGCTGTACTTAAGATCACCTTCTGTATATGTAAATTCAGGAAAGAATGAGACAATAACACCATCATTGCTGAGGTCGGTGTGGTGCGTGTGGCGCCTGTAGTTCCTATACATGCTAAACAAAAAGTATACAATTAGCACACGAAAATTAGAAGAAATTATGAAACAACAAATACTAGAAGATAAAAAGACAAAGAGAAAACCAGTTAAAAATATATTTCAATTTTTTGAGCTTAATGAAATTTAAAAAGGCAAACGACGAATTTATTCATTGCTATCATTGTCATTCAATTGTACAAGAAATTAGAAAATAATGTAAGACTGTATTATAAACACAGCAAATTTGACAAAGTTACAGTAGAAATTTTTTTGTAGCATAACTTTGAAAATTGAAACAAATAAGAAAAAAGTGAATGGTTTATTTAATAAAAATATGTTTTAAATATTCAGTTTAAAATACAAATAAAAAACGTCTAAAATATAAAAAAGTGAAATTAATTTATATCGATTTTCTTCATTTTAAAGTAAGAAAGAAGTCTTCAATTGCATTTGTTCGCAACTATAATATTTTTATTCCTTTGAAAAAATCCTCCTCTTCACTTCTAATATTCAAACAAAATTATGTTAGAAATTTGAAACAGTTTATTAAAAAGAAATAATATAAGAATTATAAGCAGAATTTATGCCCACTCTATTTAATATAGTCATTAATTGAATTATTTGTTATTATTTAATACTAATTTAATACTCTTGACCTACCTCAACAAACAATGCAATGACCTCTCGCGTACTCCTGACCCGTCCGAACAAATTATACGTTGAGGTAGGTCAATAACCAAGAACTCACAAAAATCAGTTCAGATAGTTCGATATAGCTCTCTAATAAAATTTATAAGTTAGTTTATCAAATTTGTGTTTAGATTTTAGGTAATAGTTATATCAATCCACATAATTGATCTAATAATTTTATGACGATTAACAATTATTTATTAGATAAATAAAATCAAAAAACATGAAAAATTTCAAGATTGTATAACAAATAATTTTAGTTACCATTATTTATTGTAACTACAATATATCTAATCAATTCAAAACTTAGGGAGCTAAAGTTATATTCGTTGTTTTTAACAGATGACTTCATAATTTATTGTGGGTATAAATAATTAATTCATGATGCAATAGACAGTAATTTATTGCCCTACTAAAATTATTTTATTTCATATATTTTAAAATACTTTGCACCTTTCTATATTTCTATATTCAGTCAAATATTTATTGGATAAATGTTACGGTTATGCAATTTAAAAATTTGTTTTCAATAGATACGCATTGTTTCTTGTATGAGCAATTTATTGTTTGTAATATTACGAAATTCATCCCATTATAAAGAGATACTTAACCCAATTGATGTCAAGAGTTTTCATATAGTACTTGAATTGAGTAGATCTCCCAACGGCGATATCCGATTCAAGTGTATCGTTATAAATATTTCATTTTGAAGAATATCGTCCAATTTTATGTTAAAATGGTATAATTTAAAAATAATTAATATATCTTTTAAAGATGATAATTAAAATTGATGTTAAATACAATTTTTATACGTTATTTATTTTGTCAAAACTAAATCAATAGTTAATAAAATAAATAATTTTTAATGGCTGAAAGACCACCGGTCGATAGCCAATGGAAAAACAAGAAGAGATGAAACATAGTAATTGTTCTGTTATTAGATGCAATACTACTAATTTTTTATTTTATTATTATTGAGATTATTTGATGTATAAATCCTAAATAACGTCAAGAAATGTTTCGCTTACATATATGCACTAAAAATAGTAATAATAATTTAGTATGATTCATATTCATATGTGTATTAAACACATTTCTACTTAAAATAATGTACTACTTGTTAGCTTATTATAATAAACTTATTGTTCGATAATTATAGTTTCCCCCATCATAAAGAAACTTTTCCGAGCGTTGTATTAGTATGCGGGAAACTGTTTATTTTTCCGCGATAAATTGTTGACGCATCTAGACTAAATATTTTTAACTGTAACGAAACACACGTTCCATAAGATTAAATCATTTACATACATAAATTTATGGAATTTTTTATTATAAAAATCTATTTATAAATATGACTTATAAATTATTACCCATTTTTGTAAATTAAAATATAATTCAAACTAAACGAATTATTTTATGCCAAATTTCCAACTGTTTTAAAAAGCTGAACTGATTTTCTGTTAAGAAATTTCCTATAGTTTCTGTACAAATATTTTTAATTGCAATTATTTTAAAAGTTTTGTTTTATCAACAATTTAATGATTTCATTTTTAATATCCAAATATAAATTTTGTTTTTGTTAGTAATAGTCAGATGGTTTTAAAAAATATGATTGTAGCAAAACTTTTAAAAATTAAAGTTTAATTATGTTTTCATTCAGAGAGAGAATAATATCTTTATTCGAACACTCAATACAATATGGGGAATATATACAGATGATTTATAATAATGGTTAGTCTGTCCGTTTGGCCTTCGACCATCGGTCTTTCTGCCCTGTCTTGACTCTAAGTTATGTTTTAAAAAATAAATATCTTTGCTAGCTAGCTTAACCGTCTTGATGATTCGAACTAATGAATTGATGTAGCGTGATTGATGGGTGTTTATGTTTAGGGGGGATGTTGGGGTTTAGGGGGGTACAGAATTTATTGAGGAGGGTTTCATTAAAGGGATTTTTGGCAAATTTTATACTAAGGCTTATTATTCGTTGGGATATGGGGGTGACTTGAGTGGTTTCGTAAAGGAGAACATTAGAAGGATTGTGTAGGGGGTTAACGGGGTGTTTTAATTTGGTGAGGGTACGTAGGGCTGACCTTTCGGCGACATTGAAGTGATGGAGAGTGGAAGGACGGATTTGGTTAAATAGGATCGCACTGTAATCAATAAGAGGTCGACAAATCGATGCATATATTTTAACGGCTGTTTTAGTGGATATGCCCTGATTTTTGTAGGTTAATACACGGAAATGTCGAGCTCTTATTTTGATTTTGGTTTTTATTTATTGTGCGTGGGTTGTAAAGGAAAGTTTGGAATCGAAAAGGACGCCTAGGTATTTACAGGTGTTGGAGGGGTGGATGTAGGTATTGTTAATATTAATAGAAGGGGGATGCGGTGTGATTTTATGGTGGGGAATAAATAGTTTGGATTTGGAAGGGTTTACTTTCATACGCCA
Organism: Ontholestes murinus; assembly: GCA_963969525.1. Lineage (NCBI taxonomy): Eukaryota > Metazoa > Arthropoda > Insecta > Coleoptera > Staphylinidae > Ontholestes > Ontholestes murinus. The sequence continues at coordinate 31,877,647 of OZ018388.1, forward strand.
TTTGGAACACCAGGATTGGATTGCGTCAAATGATGATTGAAGGGATAGTTGGGCAGCTTGGAGAGTCGGGGCGTGGGTAACCAGGGCAGTGTCGTCAGCAAAGAGGAGGGCGTATTTGGAGGGATGAAAGTATGTTGGATTGGGGTTGTATATGTCGTGACAAAAGATATTATATAAGAGGGGAGAGAGGGGAGATCCTTGTGGTACACCTTGGTGGATAGAAAAAGGGTCGGAATAGGTTTGTTTGAATCTAACTTTACAGGTTCTGTTAGAGAGGAAGTTATGGATAAGGATTATTAAATGACGTGGAATATTTAGAAGGAAACACTTATAAATGAGGCCAATATGCCAAACCGAATCAAATGCCTTTTGAACGTCTAGAAAAAGGATGGTTGTTTTTTGTCCTTCGAGGTGATTGGTTTGGATATTGGAGGTTAGAATGGATAGAGGATGAGTGGTTGATTTTTTGGGCATGATTACTGGGAGGAGAGTAATGGGGCGGTAACTGGATACTAAAGTAGGATCTGTGTCAGGTTTGGGAATACACAAATGAGCAATGATCTACCTGTTGAAGCCACTGTGTGGTGAAATATTGTCATAGAAATGAAAACATTTTTGAAACCATATTCTGTGTCAATATTTTATTAAATGTTCTGGAATTTCAACAACTAACAGCCTCATCAATAAAATATCTGATATAGATATGTTTTATTTACAGAAGAGGAATAAGGAAACTTTAAATATCTCTGCTGAATATTTTATTAATTTAGAATATGTGTATAATAATGTGGCAACCAAATCAAGCAGCATTGTATTCAAGTTAGGAGAACAAGTGCAAAATTTAATTTTTTTATGGTATCAACATTACTGAAGTCTCGCGAATTGCATACTGTATAAGCCATTGTTTTATGAGAAGCATATTTCAGAAACTTGGTTGCGAAAAGAGATAGTTTTACTATATAAAACTCCATATATTTTTTTACAAGTTAAAGAACAAGGCATTTTTTTTTATTTCAGCTATAAAAGACTTTATGAGTATCAACGGTGAATTGAATTAGGACCATCTAAAAAATGTTGACAATCACGAACGATCAGTTAATTCATGATAAAGTTTAACATCATCTGCATAGAGTAGCATTTGATCTTTTACAATATCAGCAAGGTCAATAATAAAGCAAATGAATTGGTTAAAACCTTGTGGTATTTTACTTTTTTAGTCATAAAATCATTTTAAAAACTATTATATTTAACATATTGTGACCTTTCATTTAAATACGACGTAAGGAGTTCACACAATGCTACAGAAAAGCCGAAATTCGAAACCGTTTGAATCGCTATACTATGATTATTAATATCAAATTCCTTTTTAAAATCTAAGTAAACTACATAAACCTGCCCACGAGAGTCCAATATCTCTGCAGTAAATTGAATGAATTTGAGTAAATTGGTTGCTGTAAATCGATGATAAATCTGTGTTAATTCAGGTTGATGTATTGTGACTTATGAGAAGATTAATTTTGATAATATGGCTTCAAAAACTTTAGCAAAGTTATTTAGCACTCAGATCGGACGATAATCCGTTGTTATCTTCAGACTTAAAAATTAGTGACACCCTTGCCCTTTTCCAAATCCGTGGAAAAACGTAAGAACTAAGTATGCGATTAAAAATATACTGCAATGGTTTTACAAAAGATAAAGTACAATCTTTTACAATAAAAGATGGAATGCCATCTAGACCAGACGTGAGGCATGGTGGTTTTTTAGAGATATGAGTCTTTAGTGACTTTAAACATCCCGAGTACCGCGGAGGCATTTTTAAATGTCAGTTTTTCTTGTTTACATTTTAGAAGAAGTTTCCAAAACTTATAACAATATCTTGTTCCGAGTACATGACCTGATTGTTCTAATGAATAATATTTCGTATACCTATAGTTGATTTTTACTATTTATGAACGACTAACATTTTTTTGGATCTCTTTTAATATAATTTTTTTAAAGTTTCAAGTAATCGTTGTAATTGGGTTTGATTTCACAATTAAACCGGTGGCCTTAATCGCCTACTCTTAATTTATAACACAACAATTTTCTGGTTGTAGAGTGTTAAATATCTAGCTTTCAACTTAATTATTGTAATTGTGTGAGCACTATACCGTACATAATATTTGGCAGAATCAGAAAGATGTTTTTTCTAACAGCGATATAAGATGCAAATATTTGATTTAATTTGATTTTAAATAAGGATCACGCTTCAGAAGGATCAGAGCAAGTTAGTATATCATTTCAGTCGCATTTCAAGAACTAATTATAAAGTTCCTCTAGGTTTGCCTTTCTGAAGTTATATACATTTTTATTTATTTGATTCTTAAATATAGGTGAATTCCTAGATGTCAATGAAATATTTATTGCAAGTGGTGGATGAAGTGATGAATATCGATTTTTGTAATAGGATTTAATGCTTTAAAAATGTCACAATTCACGTTACTTGTGTTAAGAATTAGATTCAGCACTTGGATTGCAAGTTAAGTATAGTATTTAATTAAAAAAGTCTATGATAAGTAATAACATTCGATATAGATATTGATTGAGGAGTTAAAGTTATATTGTTCACGGTGAAGAAAGTTACATTGAATAAAATCGCGTCCAATTATAGTAGGATGTGATAAATTCATATGTGTTTCAAGTTAAAAGTAATAATAATATTAACTTTATTAACTGATAAACCATTTTTATAAACAATTTACAAAAGAAATAAATAAAAGATCACCACTTATCTATATGAATATAGGTACTCAAAAGCTAATTTTACAAAAAGTAAAATGCACACAAATTATATTACAATAACAATAAACAGTGGCTAATTCAAGACAAATTCTAATATAATGAAATTAAACATAATAAAACTAACTAAATACGACTTATAATTTATAATTCAAGTTTATTTTAGATGACGCAAATTTTGATTTGTATAATTCAAACCACTGGCAAAATCATTTGCCATTCGTCTCATTTTATTGATTGGATTATTTTGCGCAATATTGGTGGAATGTGTTTTTATTTTTAACGTCATAGTAGTTCTTGTTCTTCTATAATTTGCAGGAATGGCAAATGATATCTGATGTAAGAATTCATTACAATCTAATTGCCTATTAATTAATTTGTGTAAACAACATAAATCTGCAATACACCTTCTTTCAGACAGGGTCGTGATATTAAGTTCTAATATTATAACTGCATATTCACCATGTATATGATTTCTACCCAATTTATACTCAATTGATCTTCAAAACTTATTCTCTACTGACTCAATCATTTGTAAGTACGGCGACCATACTATTGACACAAACTCCAATTGAAATCTAACAAGACTATAAAATAAGCTTTTCAAGCGCTCAATATTCCGCGACCTGGCCAAATGCTAAACAAAACCCCCTGTTCCTATTGAATTAGATACTATATTAACAGTATGTTCACGAAATGTAAAATTAGGATTTAAAGTCAATCCTAGGTCTTTGACACCACTCACTCTAGACAATTTCACAACATTGAAATAACAATTCAAACTACTTTTAGTTTTGTTGCGACAGAATGAAGTTACTTTATATTTTTCCGGATTCATAAACAATTTATTCTGAGTACACCATTCCAATAATTTATTAATATCTTGTTGAACAAGACTACCATCATCCAAGATATTAATAGTTCTAAATATTTTTAAATCATCAGCATACATTAATATTTTACAATTTTCTATTCAGTTGCAAATATCTATAATAAATATGATAAAAAGGATGGGACCACAGTGGGAACCTTAAGGCAACCCGGAGACTACATCAATTCTCTCAGATATTTTATTGAGAATATTCGCATATTGGGTCTTACCCAACAAGAAAGAAGATATCCATCCTAAAGCTTTTATTAAAAAAAAACATATTGTTCCAATTTTAAAATCATTATTGAATGATTAACTCTATCAAATGCCTTGGAGAAATTTGTATGGACAACATCAATCTGTTTTCTTTTCTCCAAGGCACTTGATTGATACTGAGAAGCCATGTTGTGAGTTTGACAAAAAAATACAAATCCAAAAGGTAGACTTTGCAAGGTGTTTGTCCAGCAATTTTAGAAGTACTGATTGTATACAAATACCCCTGTAATGTTGTTATGATCATCTGATTTAAAAAGGGAACAATATGCCTTTTTTTCATTTATCCGGAAATACACCTAATAAAGGAGAGATACTAAAAAGAACATGGTTACATAATAAGTATATACAGTTTTTTATAAAATGTAGTTAGTCCAGGTGAAGTATTCATATCAAGTTTGTTATATCAATTCCAAAACATCTTCCACCGAAATACTAAAATTATTATTATTAATCACTGCACATTGCTCTTGAGTTTGACGTATTGGTGCTGATGATCTATCCTGTCTATAAGTTTACCCGAAGGTACAACATCTACTGCTCCAATAGCATGTTTATCTCCATAATAGATATTATTGAAATAATACCATCTTCTTTTTTGATTGACATCGCGTGCCGCCAAAATTTCTAAGGTTTAGTTTTCAAATTCTGTTGAATATTATTAATGTGCTTATCATACAGGAACCGATAAAGATTTTTACAAAGTTCACGTAAATCCTTAAATGTACGATAATTATCAACAGAGTTCGTCCTTTTATAATGCAAATGAGCAGTTTTCTTGGCGTGTATAAGCTTAATTAATTTATTATTTAAAACTGCATATTTATTTTGACTGGATTTTACTACTTTCTTAGGTACAAACGTACTAATAGCACCTTTTACTGTTAAATAAACGTTTTCAAGGGCCAAATTGATATCTTGACTAGATAATGTTCGACCAATCTACAGGTGAAAAAAATCATTAAGAGCACTATAATTTGCATGTTCAAACATATATATTTCCTGAGAGGCTGGATTTTTTTAAATAAACTGTATTAAAATACTTTAGTTTGTTGTAGAAAATTAAATATTAATTTAAAAATACGAAAACATTTCGTGAATCTACAACAATGAGTCTTACTAAGACTAAAAAACAAATTAATTTTGAAACAACTACTTCTCTGGCTAATACCTCGACAGGCTTTGAATAATAAAAAACTAATTTACAAATAGTACAAAGAGTTGAGGCAGTAATTATCTGAAATTATAATTCATATATAAATATTAGAGTCACTTTTTGTACATTATTAATTACTCATTGATAGTGACATATTTTAGGAACTAGGCGGAGAAAAAAAATTGTGAAACAAACCGTGTGTTTTTTAGTTTTAATCAAAATAGGTATAGATTAATTTTAGCTTATGGAATAAATTAAGATGCAAAAAGGTAGATAATAATACATTTGATCTTAAGAAAACACGTTAGCAAAACGAAAAAGAAGATAGTAGATAGTACAGAGTATATTAAAGCATATAAACACCAGTTTGAATATATAAAATAAAAATGTAGAAAACGACTGTTTCTCTTTCTGGTTTTAGTTGTCCTAGTTTCCACATTTGCACTTGCTCTCCTCCTCATTGGTCCCGTGGTCGATTACAAAATTTTGAAGTTCTCGCCGGCGTTGGACATGAAGTGGAGAGAGATTAATCTAGACATGTTTTAAAAATATCTTAAAAATAGCAAATTTAAAATACAAATACATTCATACATCGGGAAATCAGTAATAGGTTATTACCTAATTAGCAAAAATATTTGGAACAAGCTTGAGAATGTGAAAGTATAAAAGAGCTAGTTGAAAAAAGAGGTGAGTACCACTTGTTTAGAATAGACATCGCATGAAAATATAGACAGAAACCAGATAAAAGTGAAGATAGTACGATATTAAGTAAAGGAATAACAAATCTAAAAAAAGAAATACTAAGAACTACTTTAAGAAAAATTTTGAAAGAGAAGAAAAGAGAAATAATATACAAGTAAAAAATTATACTGGTGGTACAGAACAACATAAATAAGAAATAAAGAAATTTAAAAAATCTGACTATAGGAGACAAGAAAACATAGAAAAAAGAAAATAAAAACTTGCAAACTAAAATAGCATTACATTACGAAGTGTACAAATAAATAAAGGAAATAATCGTACCTACAAATTAGAAAAGCTATACAAAAATCATGGACCAAATTTAGATGTAAACTGAATGAGAACTACAGAGATAACCAGAAGCTATATTATGGACGATTCTAGCCACTAAAACTGGAAAAAGAATACAAGATATGTTCATCATGTTGAAATAATAAGAATAAAGACATAATTATAATACAGAATAATATTATAGCGATAGAAATGATAAAAACAAATGAAGAAAAAAAAATAATTTACGAATTTAAAAAAATGGAAAGGTTTCAAGGATAATTGAAAGGCTCTTGGAATAATAAACTATATGAGGAATAGATAAATAGAGGAACAGAATTACTGAACGTAATAGTATACAAAGGAGAAATATTAAGGGGTTGGATGACAGGAAATTACAGAGGGATTACAATAAGAAGTACACTATACAAAATATTAATATTAATTACTATTTAGAAAACAAATCTGTTAGATTTTCAAATTTGTTTTATTGTAAACACTACATATGTTTCGCCACATTGTGGCTTCTGCAGGTGAAGAATATATATAAATAAAATACTCATTATTTCTTATAACAACATAGTATATAATAAATTGTATTTTATTTGTATATTTTCTTCACCTAAAGAAGCCACAAAGTATGTAGTGTTTACGATAAAACCAATTTGAAAATCTAACAGTTTTGTTATCTAAATAGTGAATATGGATTTCCAACACTGAAGTGCTTCAACAATCAATCAATTAATATTAATAGCCCAGCTTCTTACATTCAAAATTTTTGTATGTTTTGTATAATATTTTTGTATTTTCTAATGCATTCTGCTGGAAAGGAAAGAAAGTCTAATAAATATAAACATAAACAATAAATTGAAACAGAAAAATTGTAGATTTAGAATATATTGAAACAATTGAAGGGCAAAAGTACGGAGAAGCCAAAGATAAACCTACTTAAAACACGCATAGTAAAAAGAAAAATATCGTAAGAATAAAAAATTAAGTATTTAAAGCAATAAAACAAAACAAAGGATGCATTATTTTAGTTCATAAAATAAACGTTTATTTCACAAATGTACACTAATTTATGTAACTATGTACGTCCATCAATAAGCTCTAACACAATTTGAGGTTATGTGTTAATATTTGTTTGAAATATCATTTTAAATTCTGAAAGTCAAAATATAAAAATTCTTAATTTATTAAGAATCCATAAATCTCAGACTTATATTAATGTATTCATCATAATTATCTGTAAAAATCTATTTTCTGTAAATAACCTTTAAAATAATTTGATTTTAATTATTAATATATGTTAGAAATGTGATTTTTTAGATGCTCGGCATTAAATAATCAATATTTTTTAATGTATATACTTAAGAAACTACAAATCCTTGAAATATATTAATGTTTGCATCATAATCATCTATAGAAAATAATTTTTTTAAACAAACTCTAAAATATTTGGATGTTAGTTGTTAATAATAACACATGAATATGTATTGGTGCTTTCTTATTTGACCCCTTTGCCTTCACCTCGAAAATCAGGGTAATCTCATCCACCTCGAACTATTGGTATTGATGGATGTATGTTTCTTCTGCTTACTCTTTATTTTATGTTTTACTGTTTAGTATAAAAAATTTGTTTTTTACTTTGTAGTTAGGGTATTTAAGTACATAGATTTCCATTTCTAGGATAAATTTTTTGGTGGTCTGTGTATACTGATTTCTTGTAAATTTCTTTGTATTCGTGTATTTTATTAAACAAAGCAATGAGAGGAGCAAAGTAATAAACTAATGCATTAAAAATTGGATACTGGAAAGTGGGATTAAAATAGCTTACATAGCTTCTGTTCTTACATATGGCAAAATGACCTACAACAATATTTAATATGAGAATAGATATTGAGAAAACAAAGACCATAATAATTGCACAGAAAAGAAACAATACAAAATAATTATGGAAGGAAAGAAATTGGAAGACGCGAAACAGTACAGATGTCTATGAAGAATAATTGAAATCAATGGAAAATAGAAAAAGAGATTGACTAGAATAGGTAAAACGGAAAAACTTGTTAAGATGCGAAAAACACATTATTAGACAGAAAATTAATAGTAAAGTAACGAAAACAGAAATAGTTAAAAAAAAGTGATAGGATCTAGCCTTATGCACAAAAACAAATCGTGGAAAATGACAGAAAAAATCAAAACTAAGGATAATATCTATGGATTCTCAAAAAAAAAAAAATAGAAAATTGGTCAAACTAAAAGATACAGGATAATGAACGATACAAACAAAACCTACAGAGAAAATTAATGAAAAAAATAACACAGAGAAAGATGAGGTGATTTGGACACATATGCAGAATGAAAGATGAAAGAGGCACAAGAAGAATAAGAGAGACATGTGTAATAGGAAAAAATTATAGAGGAATTCCAAGAAAGGCCTGGAACAGCTCAATAAGTAAAGAAATACAAAAAAGGGAATAGACTTAAAGAAGATTACTCAAGATAGAAACAAATCGAAAGGATACTAACACTAAATCAAAACGAATGGTAAAATTAATAGATATTTCCAAAAGGTATATTACATCCTACACCGAAATGTAGTAGGGCAAATGATAAAATAAATATAAATGAAAAATATAATGGCTATAAATATAATTAGAGAGTATTGCATATAAATGATGACGTAGACCACAGTCAGTAGTGCAGACAGACACACACCATTTTTGATATATATGTCTTTTGTATATTTGTATGTAAACTTATCTGAATAAAGATTATTGTATATATAATTATATTTACTTTGACTTGGTGAATTCTGAAGGAATGATTTTCGTAGTCCTTTTTAAGTTTTATTTTATTATTGGTTGCAGATTATTAATAATAGATTACTATTATTAATTATAATTAGAGAGAAGTATTTCATATAGTTGATATTAATTACTTTATTAAAAACGAGGTACAACCACCGACATTCATGATACGAGCGTTAAAATTAACCACCCGGTGTTCGGTTTAAAATCACAGCGCCCACATCAAAATCATGTGACAAGCTGACGTGTCTCTGTGGTTTTCTGTGACAAATATTTGCGATGGTTTTGTGCAATAATGCAAATGTATAATACACAACAGAATGTATTTATTTAATTTCTAAAGTATGTGAACTATTCGTAATATTCATTTTAATAGTATTGAAAATAAATTGAATAGAGCATTGGGTTTATTTGTGTAGACCACTTATGCAGGTTAATTAATGAAATATTGTAAAATATTATGACTAAACAAGTTAATTCATTTTATACACGTATTTTTTATAACGCCTTTTAAATAAGGTAATATCAAATTATTATAATTTACTAACACTTACATTAAATAAAATTTAGTATAATTTTTGATGTACACTAAACTAAAATAATAGATATTATTTTATAATTATTGACAATTTACTACCTCATACAGTGTTCCAAAAATATATAGATAATTAATTTTAATTATTGAGTTATAGCCTCAACTATGACGATAGAACGCCATATTTCAAAACTACTTTTAAATGCTTATAAAATCATATTTATAAAATAATCTAATAAAAATGGCGCTTTACATCGTTTATTTTTTAATAAAGTAATTTCATTAATATACTTTATTACATATATAGTTTTCGTAGTCACTCTTAATAAAAGGAGTATGTTTATTGTATTATATTTATATCATAAAATTATTATAATTTTCTCTATCTACTTTGTATGCATTATAGAGTATGCATCGGTGTCTCATTTAAATAATTCTACGTTATGACCTATGCTCTAGACTCACAAACCCGTTTAGTTATTAAAGTCCTTGTAAAATATAAATAATGATTGCGCTCTTGTGCAGCCGGATCAAAAAATAAAATGGTGCAATGCCGTGGAAAAATTGGTTTAAGGATGGGATACCTTTGTGGTCGGCTGGGGGGTTCATAAGTTCGAGGTCTAAGAATGTAATATTGCATTTACCGAACGTAAAAGTAACAATTTGAGTGCTTGTTACGCGTGGGGAAAAGGGATGCCTTTATTATAAATTGAACTTGTTGTTAGACGGGGAATTGCTGTCATCGTTTCTTTCATCCTTGAACTAGGCCTATAAATTACATTCCTTCTATTTATTATGAAATATGAAACAACTCGGAAATTATATTGCGTTTTATAATTGTGACGACGGCGGTTGTTGTTAATTTATACGTGATTAAGTGAAGAGATAAATAAAATACATTTATTATGACCAACTCTCAACGGTTAATTAATATGATGCCTTTCGGCCACTATTAAATGTTTCATTTATAGGCTTTAATTAATGAATCAATTTATGCTAAACCCTTAATGTATACATATTTTATCTGATTGAATATGCACATAGAAATGTTAGTTTGTATTTGTGATTCAAACATATTTTCTACCTTACGTATTATTGGAATGATATATAATTTTACATACTTATCCCATTTGCAATAATTTATATATTACCATTAATTGATATGCAGCTAGTTTATAAAAGAATACATTATAAATATGAACTAATTAATTGTACAATAGAAAAAAAGGATTATGGTGATTATATCTAAAAAAAAACTTAAAAGTAACAAAAAGAAATAATTAAATAAAAATATTATATATACAGTGTGTCTTGTTAATAAGGAGCAATGTCTGGACCGCATTTCTATTTCCCAAAATGTACAGTTAAGCTGTAATTAGTCTTCAAAGTTTAAAAATATGATAGTCACTTTATTTATAATAATTGAATGTTACAGTCAATTAAGATAACATTTGGGATAATTGATTAATTATAATAATATAACACATATTTTTAGTTATTATGATCATTATTGACAGATAAGGTTGGTTAAAACAGTAGTACTACAACTTAAAAATTACAATATTTTTTTATTACTGCACCTTACAATAATTTAGAAAGAATTTTTTGATAGATTACTTTATTAAAAAGTTTTTTAACTTAATAATGTTGGATATATTGTACAGTCTTGTCATGAACAAACAAAATACATCTTTATATTATTTAGTGAAATAAAAATCTAGTTTTTCGGGTAATTGAAAATACAATTTTATTTACAGGAGGATTTAAAGGTCCTCGTGCAATTTTTACTAGGTGAGGTATATTTACGCAGATGAAAATCATTTGCAGAAATAAATGTTGGAAATGTTATAAAAATATGTGAATAATATAAATAATTATTATGTGTTATAACTAAAATACGAAAGTTTTGTTTGGTGTTATATTCGCAACATACGCTTTTTAATGGAAAGCAGGTTGGAAACTATTTATTTATGAAAGAAAAATCTGTATTTATTAATATATAATATAATTTAAATATACCTTCTTTGGTATTTGTTGTACTAAACGTACAATCTTTATATGAATACTAATACGGTCAGAATGACAGCAATCTATCTGAGTAGTATGTACTTTTCCTTCTTGTATATTGGTTGTACAAGCAGCTACTCAATTTTGTGTTGAAAGTTATTAAGCCCCGAAGTCCATAAGACAATATTGGACTGGTTATAATAGTTAACGGTAGTCCTTAGTGAGAAAATAAGTATTAAATGGTGATGTGTCCATCATAGTACTTTCCCTATATTTTTCTCGAAAACTATGAGGTTTACGCAAAAAGGCTATTCTCAATAATTTGTTCAGTTTTGAATTCTTTACAATTATCTGTAATACAAGTTTCATGTAACTCTAATAGTTTATTAGCAATTGACAAAAAATGTCAAAATTTTCAATTTTGTTTTTCTCGAATGTTAAGAATTTTATGAAAAAAATGTTTTAATAAAAGTCATTTATTTTCTCATTCTCTCTAACTATTGTTTGAAAAGTTTTGTAATATTTTTCATATTTGGAAAAATATCGACAAAAAACCTCATTTTCATGCGCAATACTATTCAAATTGTGATGTGGCCATCATAGTTTTTCCATATATTTTACTCGAAAACTATGAGATTTACGCAAAAAAGTTATTCTTAATAATTTGTTCAGTTTTAAATTCTCTATGATTATTTGTTATAGAAGTTTCATGTAACTTCTATAGTTTATTAGCAATTAGCAAAAAATATCAAAATTTTCGGTTTTTATTATTTTTCTTGAAAGTTAAGAATTTTATAAAAAAAATGTTCAAATAAAACTTGTTCAGTTTATAATCCCCTTTAGCTTTTGCTTGAACCGTTTTTAAATTTTTTTTTATATTTAGAAAAATATCAAAATTTTCAATTTTTATTTTTTTTCTCAAAAGTTAAAAATTTTATGAAAAGTATGTTCAGATTTTCATTCTCTTTAACTTTTGTTAGTAAAGTTTTGTAAAATTTTTCATATTAAAAAAAATATGGATAAAAAACAAAAAAATGGCTCGAGTAAACACCCACTTCCGGTTTATAAATGTTTACCTAAAGCTTTTCAGTTCCAGTTTTTAACGATAAAACCTTAAGTTTATAGTTTCATCTCAATCGGATCATTCGTTTTTGAGATACAGCACCCACCGACAGACACACACACATACACACAGACACAAAATTTTTTTTTCCAGAAATTAGTTTTTTGGGCTCAGGGAACCCCAAAACGGATATTTTCGCAAAAAAAAATTTCAAAAAAAAATCACGAAAACAATACTCCCCCTATATATACTACGTATATAGGGAAAGTAAAAATCGCTTCCAAAATTATTGGTTTTATTGAAATTAAGATTATTCAACCTAGTTCCTAAAACACTCATATTAGTTATTTAAGGTACAAATGCAAACAGTGTTTGCACCAATTTCCAAAGAAGTTGCTAATGCGTGTAATATATTGCAAATGTCATTTTGATTACTGGTAATTATTTATGAATAAAATTAAAATTATTTAGTCCAGAGTGTATTGACATTTACGTCCAATAAAAAGTTAAAAAATCTCTAGTGTCAATGATGCAAAAATCGTCTATTACTACTGTATATAAAAATATTAAAATCTCCATTTGAAGATCTATGAAAGTTAATCATGATAATATCTTGCAATGGAAGGGAAGACGCAGATATTTCATAAAGTTTCTCAGTTGACATATTATTAATGGTCTCCATTTCTGTAAATTATGTGCTATTTTTTATATGCTGCATCACACCTCCATACAAAGTTTGTCGCAAGTGAATAATTATTAATTTTAAAGGTTGATATTTCTAGTGGTTTTAATACAGTATACCGAGTTGGGATAAAGTAGGAAACCAAGTAAATTAGTTTAAAACACATCGGACGATATCTTTGAAATTTTGCGGGTAAGTGCAATGTAGCAAAATGCATTTGACGTATATTTTCTTTAATAATATACTTCCGGTTTAGCCGCAAATACCCTCAACTTTTTTAATTTAAATGGGATATCCTGTACATTTCCGCAGACTTTTAAAGAGCATATTATTTGGAATTTGTACATACTCGATTCAACGTAAAAAATCAAAGGATTACTTTAATCAAGTTTTAAGTTTTTATATATTAGAGTAAAACACCATTTAGATAAACAAATTGATGTTGTTGGAATAAATTGTAAAAAATAAACGGGTACTATTTAAAATGTAACTGTTGTAAAATTGCCAAATTTAAATTTAAATTTTTAAATGATCGTATTGAAATATTAATAATGATCGGCTATGATGATCGTGTTAGAACTCGTAAAGAAGTGTGTCAAATTTTTAATAAATTTCATCTTTTTTAAATACTGGTACGACGCAAGCTCTCTGAAGACAAAACTGCCTATTGCTATACACACGTTTACGAGTTTAGTTAAGGGGATTATAATTGTATCCACCACACTTTTTATTTTTATTAAGCATGTGCTCATACCGTAAATGTTTTTACTTGTTGAGGATTTAAGATCACGGATAGCATCTCTTATCGTATTTTGACTTCTTGGAATATGAAGTAGTGAAGTTTTGGTATGTGCCTGATTCAAAATATCAATCTTCGCTTGTTGGAGAAAATTTTTCGATTAGATTTTGTGCAACCTCACTAACATAAGCATTGACTTCTTCTGCATCGATGTTACAATTTGAATTAGTAATACGAGTTGGTGGTTTAATTAAAGACCCCAATGCCTTAGGTTGATTGCCAGATTTTTTAATGAATTTTTCGTTGTATAAAATATGAGTGCGAGATAGAGCATTTGAATATTTCGTTTTGTAACTATTATAATTGGGTTTTAATTCGGGATATAGCATCCTTTATGAGAATATGTGTTTGCCTCATTTGTCGTAGTTCATTTGTGAACCAGTTATTATGTTTTCTCATAGGCTGAATAGTGACAGCCTTTTCCGGGAATGATTGTAGGAGATGGTACTCTATTGTTGTAATGAAATTAGCAAACTTGTAACCCACAATTATGTTTTCATCAAAAATTAAATTTCGATTAACAGACTGTAATCAGCCGTAAAGCGTAATTGTTGCCTCGTCGGTCTATATATACAGGGTTATTCACGCTATACGGCACGGAATATTGTGGCCAAAATACGTGACTTACAAAAAGTTTCACTTTGGGGATATATGGGGGTCTATTAAGGCTACTTTTTAAAATTACTTTCATAATATACAGGGTGTCCCAAAAACCCTAAAAGTATCAAAGTTGTGTTTTTTTTAATGAAACACCCAGTATTTTATTGCATTTTTGGATCTTTCGATCAAAATAAGTGTGTGTTTTAATAAGGTTTTTATTACTTAAACCTTAAGGTTTTTGAAATAATTTGAATTTTGTAAAAATTTAACCTAAATTTCATGTTTCAAATACTTAAAAAGTAATTAAGTTATGCATACCAAATTTACACTGAAATGTAACAATAGATCATATTTTATTTTCCAAGTATAATACATTTGACATCTTATACCGGGTGTAAAAAAATTGGAATTAAACAAATGAGAACTTTAAATGGCTATAACTTCATTTATTTAAATGGAACGCTATATTTATTAATTTATCAGCAAATGCACGTTTTAATTACCTATCGAATGATATTTATATCTTAAATGTTAAGTCTTCTCGTTTTTACAGAAAATGACAAAATATTGTTTATTGCACCGTATTAGTACTTTTTAAGTAAAAATTTTAATGTATCTAGTTTTCCATCGTATTTAAAAACGTAAGGTAATTAATTTAGACTGTTACTTTAGTTTAAAAAGCCTGTCTTTTGTTATAGTTGTGTTATTTTGCGTTTTTGTGTTAGATCGTTAGTAATCGTTATTGTTTGAACATCGTTGTTGTATTTAATAGTAAAAAATGAAAATTTACACAGATTTTCTTATACTGGGGTTTTTATAACTCACACTTCCAATTTCTTTAAATTGGTTTAATAGTCTCCCAAAAATGGCTGGCTTAGGGTGATTTCTTTCGGGAAACCTTTAAGTATAAACTCGACAAGCCAATAAACAATTTTGATGACATGCTCCAAGCATAAAGATAATGCCAATACTCCCTTCTTTTGAGTAAATCTTCATTTTTTACCAAAAAATACAACAGCGATGTTCAAAAAATAACGATTACTAACGATCTAACACAAAAATGCAAAATAAGACAACTATAACAAAAGACAGGCTTTTTAAACTAAAGTGGCATACTAAATTAATTATCTGACGTTTTCAAATACCATAGAAAACTAGATACATTACAATTTTTACTTAAAAAGTACTAAAACGGTGCAATAAACAATATTTTGGCGTTTTCTGTAAAAACGAGAAGACTTAACATTTAAGATATAAATACCATTCGATAGGTAATTAAAACGTGCATTTGCTGATAAATTAATAAATATAGCGTTCCATTTAAATAAATGAAGTTATAGCCATTTAAAGTTCTCATTTGTTTAATTCCAATTTTTTTACACCCGGTATAAGATGTCAAATTTATTATACTTGGAAAATAAAATATGATCTATTGTTACATTTCAGTGTAAATTTGGTATGCATAACTTAATTACTTTTTAAGTATTTGAAACATGAAAATTAGGTTAAATTTTTACAAAATTCAAATTATTTCAAAAACCTTAAGGTTTAAGTAATAAAAACCTTATTAAAACACACACTTATTTTGATCGAAGGATCCAAAAATGCAATAAAATACAAGGTGTTTCATTAAAAAAAACACAACTTTGATACTTTTAGGGTTTTTGGGACACCCTGTATATTATGAAAGTAATTTTAAAAAGTAGCCCTAATAGACCCCCATATATCCCCAAAGTGAAACTTTTTGAAAGTCACGTATTTTGGCCACAATATTCCGTGCCGTATAGCGTGAATAACCCTGTATATATATATATATACTTTATTACTCTTTTAGGTGTTGAAGGAAAATATATTTATGTATGAATCCCAATATGATCCGAGATATTCAAATTTTCGGCACAAGTTTCAATGTTCTTAGACTCAATATTAGTAAATACGTTATCAATACAATTATTTGCTCTCGTTTTGAATTTAACCATACCACTCAGACCAAGTAAGTTTAGCAAATCACAAAATACAACTGACTTATGGTTATTACTATTAAATTTAATATTAAAATCGCCACCTATGACAACATTCCTGTTTGTATGTTATCTATCAAGTAGTTAATTTATTCTGAGTAAGAACTCACCGAAGTGGCTGAACGGTGAACGGTATATTGTTAATACTTATACATTATATTCATGAAGATGGAGAGCTGCTACTTCGAAATCTTTTTCTTTTGATAAACTGGTGAGACTTTCTAGAGTTTTAATGGAATGTTTTGGATAATTAGTTTTAAAATTCCACCATGTCTAAATAGGAGGAGGTCATATATGGGTGTATATTTACAGTTTATATTTCAGAACAATGTAACCAATGTTCAGATAAGCACATTAGATCAAAAATATAATTATTCTTAATTAAAGCCACTTCAATTTGTATTAATTTATTTTTCAAGCGTTCAGTGTTATAGCATATTTAATTTAGATTTTTACGATATATTACAGTTATTTATTTTGCACTTTGAGGCCTGGTCGTCGAAAAATATAACGGTCGACTACAAGATCTTTAGGCCAATTTTTGGAATCGGTCAGGGTTTGGTGGTGTGTGTAATCGGCGCCGATCTTGTATGAAGGGTAATTAGTATTTAATTTTTCGCAGTGTTTAGCACTCGTTTATCCTAGTCCGTTAGATCTTTCACCGTGACATGTCTTCGGACTCGCTTAACAGATAGCTATGTTTTCTTTGGTTCCGCTTCTAATTTCGATTTGGAGCTATCACCGGTACCAATCACCACGTTCCTCCTGTTCATCTGCCTCCGCTTGTAAGTCACGGTCTTAAAACTGTCGCTAGGAGCTGCATTTTGCGCGGCGATATCACCGTAGGTTAGATTCGCAGGTTTGTTGTTGTTTACATTTTGTCTCAGCTGATCGTTTATTGATCGGCACTGGTTGCGCGGGCATCCGTTGACAGTCTTTTCCTGGACTCATGCTTGGTAATGGCGCGAGTTGGGCTTGTTGATAAATCAGTATTCAATTTTTGAACATTCTTTCAGTTGTTTTCTTTATCTATAGCATTGGTGGACAACGCCCTGGGTTTATTTTTGTATTTTTTCATTCTGGATACAGAATCTTGGGGTACTTTTAATGGCACAAAGATCGTGTTACTGTTCTCGCTGGATATATTTTTAATTTTAACTTCAAGACTTATTATTTTCTGCTTCAGTAAGCCACAGTTTTTAGAAAGAACCATGTATTTATCCCGTATTTCGCTTATAATTGTGTTTAGTTAACTTACTTCTCGTCTGAGGGTCGAGTTTTCATTAGTTTTGATTAAGTAACTAACCTCTAAATCGCCTGGTAATCCGCATCATACGATTTTGGTTCCATGGATTAAGTTATGGTTTTCCACTTTACTACAACTGTTGTGAAATGCGTTTCCACACTTTGTACATATAAGAGGTTTGCATAAAACTTTTGTACACCAAGGATACGAAGCTGGTATGTCTAGAGAACAGTTTGGAGAACTATCATCTCCGGCCATCTTGCTAATTTAAATTCAAAATGTATATTATTAACAAAACGTATAAATCAGATGCACTTTGTCACATTGCACCTACCTAAAAAATTTCAAATTAAAATGCCTTACCTTTAAACCCTTTAAACGTTCTCGTCAAGCGAATACTTGACCAGTACTTGTTTATTTGGATTTGAGGGAAACTCTTCTATTTTCCTCCTCTAGCCAGTGTATTTTTTCCATTAGAAAAGAATAATAATAATATAGATTTATTGAAGAGATGGCACACAATTTACGTATACAAATACAATTGAGTAAAAGACGACCTATTAAATAGTATATAAATAGTTTAAAATACAATAAAGACAATATATTAAAATAATACATCAAAAGTATAAATTGCAAAATACCCTTGGTTGTAACATATCCTTACTTAAACCTAACAAATTCTTAATTAAACCTAACATAGTCCATGAATTCTTTCGTCGTATATGACCCAATTTCAACTATCATGTACAACTGGTCCACATAAGTATGCAACAAATGGGAAACATTTTTATTATTAATTTCTCATACAATTTTATTCTTTATAAAAGTTGGTGGTTGATCTTAAACATACAAAAAAGACAAAACAAATGACATAAGATTTTTTGTTCTTCTGTTAAAATCTCTGATTACATTTTCAAGAATATTGGGATGATTATTTAAATATCTTATACCATTTCTAATTTTATTTTCCAAACCACTTCATAAAAAGTAATCAAGTAGATTTAGATCGGGTGAGCGAGCAGGCCATGGAAATCTTGAATATCTTCCAATCCATTTCTTATTAAATTGTTCATTTAAATATTCAACTTCGACACGATCACTATGTGCAGGTACCCATCCTGCATAAACCAAAGAGAATTTGTTGTTGCCAATGGTAACATGTCAAGTTCATTGTACAATTTCATATTTAAAAATTCTAAATATCTTTCTGAAATATGTAGGGCCCTATAATATTTCACACGAAACATTTATTTTTTGAGAATATTAATTTTTGCAGATAATTCAGAATGCTTGATTTTTTCTTGAACACCAACGACAGTTTGGTGATGAAACTACACCATTTGTAGTAAATGTATCTTCATCCGTAAACAGGATATTCTTAGGAAATGTGCTATCAATTTCTATTTCACCTTGTACCATGAAACAACATTCAGAACAATTGTCGCAATCATGTTCTTGTAAAGTTTCAACATATTTTGGTTTAAATGCTTTAAACATTTTTGCCGTTGGTACCTTAACATATGTACTGTTTATATAATTTTTTTTTGGGGCACCAACGCTGCTCTGTCTTGTAAAATTAATCGCTCTGCCATAATTAAGTAGACAACAACTCTTAATAAATTATTATTTATTTATTAATAAAATAATAATAAATATTAATGACAGATACATCAGAACTGAGAATACTTGATAAAATTCGCTTAAAAAGTGCAAAAGTTATAAAAATTGTTCAATATCTTGCTAATATAGCGTCGAATGTCATTTGTCTTTTTTGTACGTTTAAGATCAAGCACCAACTTTTATAAAGAATAAAATTTTCTGAGAAATTGATAATAAAAAAGTTTCCCATTTGTTGCATACTTACGTGGACACGTTGTATAGACGAAAAATATGCCGTTTTTTCAGAGGGTATGACTAGGATAAATTAAATTTCTTTTATTTCTGAAAGCATTCCTTCTCTTCAAACAAATGATTGTTTTTGTGACAAAATTTCAAATACTCAAACACAGACAATCCCAAAACTATTAACAGGTGATGCTTCCTGAAGTATCCTCAACACGAGTCAAGATACTTGATCGCTCACATGATTCTTATCACAATTTTTGAATCATAAACATCTGTAATGTCAGTCGATCAATCCCAATGCATTATTCCATTTCCAATATATGAAACAAAGATGGCATGATATGCATTAACAACAAGCTTTATGGAGAACGTTTCTGTTAGTTTTCGTATACAATAAGTAGCATTGAACTCTTAATTTACTACACAGATTCTCAATGTGTATCTTCCACATAAGACTTATTGTGCACCCCCCAAGAATCGCGTACTTGACTCAGGTTTAATGTTATTTAGTTCCTAAAAACTATTCTCTAGACTAGTGTCTTGAGTAATGAGTATTGATTCAGAATCATTTGATTTCCTCTAAACCAAGTCTTAATTTCATTCAATGCTAGTGTTATTTCCATACGTAAGTCACATAAGCTATTCACGGAAATTATTAGCTTAGTATCGCCCGCATAACAGGTTATGTGGTGTTTTCTGAAACACTTGAACGAGAAAATGTTATTCAAATAGATTACAAACAATATCGGGCCCAGAACACATCCCTGCGCTACCCCTCTCGCGAAGATCGTGTTATTTGATCTTTCTAATCCTCTGTGTGTTTTTAATTCAACTATTTGGCGTCTGTCAACTAAATATGATCTAAACTATTTACTACATAATCCTCTAATACCATATTAATTTAATTTAATCTATAAGATTTCATGGTTAATGAAATTAACCCATTCTATTAATATATTTATAACAACTTTAAAGTATATTTGATAGTTATTGGTTTTTACTGCTTTTAAATAATCAGCGAGCTAAAGATATTCACTTCTGGCGGTTGATAAATTTCATGAATAAACAATAAATTAAAATTAAATTTAGGATTGATGAGGCTGCTAGTTAATGAAATTCAATTATTAATAAAAAATAAAAATTAAATTTCATCACAGTGTGAGCCCTGAAGTAGCCCAGTTATAATTTCAATATCTGAAGGGCAAACATTTTTCTTTTTAACATTTTGAGACTTGCGAGTCAAATAGTTACCTTGCTGTTCAATTACACTAACTGCTACTACATCAATGAATTTAATTGTGCCAAATATTATAATCATTTCTATTATTTCTTATTTATTTTATTGATAAACTTGATATCCATTTATAAAGGAATCAAACAAATATATATATAAAAATATATGAACGACCTACTTTTTAAGTAGCTAAGTTGCTCATCAGCGACGAAGCTTTTACAACTTCACATAAGCTGATCTAGCGCCAATAAATATAGAAGTTTCGGTATTGTGGATTGTACTGATAGACTTCGATTTTTTTTCCTTTTGGTCATTTCTTAAAACTGGTGTAATAAAACTTGTCTTCCAGCAAACTGGGAAAATTCCCTAAAACAATCATAAATTAAACAAATTAATAATTGTAAATGAAAACACTTCTTTAACATTTGTTTGTATAACACATTTGTGACTATAGTTTCGGCAACTAGTGCCATTAAATGTAACCAAACGTAATTTCAGCTATAATTTACAGGTACATATATATGGAATATTAGAGTGTACATTAAATCAATCTGGTCGTTAATTAAAAGAATTCTCGGATTAGAGCAGACTTCAATGATTTAAACAGCTCAAATATTCTCTATGCAAAAAGAGACAAACTAAGTGAACAAACATTCATTGAAGCAGTATTGATGAAGTCTATTCATGGGTTTCTCCCTTCGGCTAAAATTTGAAGTATTTTTTCAAATTTTGTATATGCTTTTTGTGATATTGTATTAGAAAGTAGAGCAAAGATGTAATAAAATAAAATAAAATAAATAAATGAAATAAGTACATTTTTGCACCCTTTCGGCGTAATGTATTATAGGGAATACATTCTCGCCAAAAGAATGATTATCATCTATCAGATGTTTAGAAAAACTTGATTTTTAAATTAGTTTAAGGTAAAATGAGCGCAGATGGTTGTTTAATATGATAGTGAACTTCCGACCAGATTGCCCTATGTACACACTATGATAATGTTGACAGGTTAACTCTTAGATACCGAATTTATTATGGCTGGTTTTAGGATTAAAAATTAAATTTTAACTGGATTTTAACGCTGCTGTAACATTGTGCTTTTTAAAAATATTCTTAATGTTGAGACTCTTCTTCTTCTAAAGTCTATTCACTAATGGATGTTCACGATTGCATATTTCATTTCACCTCTCTTTCTTTCTGTGTCAAGAAGTTCTTGAATTGTTCCCATTGTCCACGTTCTAATGTTTCGCAACCATCACATTTGCTTTCCGCCTAGTCCTCTTTCCCCTTCTATCTTAACTTCCATAACTTGTAGTATGTTATACTTCGGGTTTCGCATAGCATGACCAAAATAGCCGTCTTTAGTTGTTTTATGGTAGTTAGAAGTTCTCGTTCTTTTCGTATACAGGAATAAACCTCTTCGCTTGTTGTTCGATATGTCCATGGGATTTTCTATATGCAGCGAAAAGTTCACATTTCGAATGCTTCTAGTCTATTCAATGTGATAACTTTTGAGGTCTACCCTTTCATTCCATACAGGAGCATTAACGTTTCTAAATTTTATATTTAATAGGATATTAAGAATGAATCAATAAAGAATAGCTATTTAGAAATATCGAATAAATAATTATTCTTAGTTTTTGTAATAGATAGCTCTAAATATTTAAGATTGCTATTAGTTTCTGACTCTACAGTAAATTTGATTCTTGGATCAAGGTTGTTAAAAAAATCTAATAAATGAGTTAGTTGTCTATCACTACCTATAAAATAACCTAAAATATTATCGACGTAACTATACCACATTTGAATGTATTTTTTGCCTAAAGGAAATTTAAAATACTGTGGGTTAAATTATTCATATTAATTTGAGCTCCACTATGAACCCATCGCAAAACATTCTGTTGTGAAATTTATTTTCAAAAGATAAATAATTAATATTAAGGCATTCTAACATGTTTAAAAATTCGGACTTGGCGGTAATGTTGACGTTATTTTTATCAAAAGATTCTTCAATTAATCTAATACATTTATGTGGAGGGAAATTTGCAAACATGCTTGTTACGTCGAATCATACAAGTCGGTGTAAGGTCAGCTACATCACCTACAATAAGTTCTTGATCGAGAGAAACAAATTCGAAATTACAATATTATTATACACTGTGTCCCAATTTCGATGCTCACCATTGGTATTTCTGTTATTAGAAGAGATAGAGCAACGGTTAAATGGGGAATGTTTTGCAGAAAACAATGCTACTAATTTGACATTAAACAATAAAATTACGTTTTTATTAATATTTTGCTTGTAACTAAAATTTTTTCAGGCATGTTATACATCGTCGAAAAGCACTTTAAAGCACTATCTAATAAACCCAAAATCTAATATGGCCACCATAAGAAAAACAAAAGGTAGCGCTAATAAACTGGAAACAAATGCGAATCGGGGGTAATGAATAATGTAAAGGTTTAATAGCGGTCGCGTTAGGCATTATCGAGTTATTGGCAAATTTTGTGTTCTCAAAATATCCTAAACTTGAAAAACGTTAAGGTAAATTTAAAATAGGATTTGGTATGAGTACTAATTTCTGCAAAAAATTCCCTATTTAAACGTTACTCCATCTCTTCTAATAACAGAGATACCAATGGTTAGCATCGAAATTGGGACACCCTGTATATAATATACAATATATACAGGGTGTCCCGTTAATGCCGGGAAATGGCTGGACCGTAGATTCCTGAGGTCAAAATATGACGATTTAACGCAACTTATCTATATCCAAAAATTTACGGTTAAGCCGGAATTTGGCTTCAAAGTTTAAAATTTTTTTATATCTTTTGTTTATAACAATTGAACGCTCTATTTGATTTGAATGAAATTTATTTTTAATAACTACCATAATATAATACATAATTTCAGTTATTATGACTCGTATTGGTTAACAAGAAGTATAAGAAACAGTAGTGCCACCACTTAAAAACTAAAATATTTTTTTATTCGTGGATCTAATAAAAACTAAAAAAATACTACTTGAAAGACCATTTAATTTAAAAACTTTTTTACCTCTTAATAATATTTGATATCTTTTACGGTTTTCCCACAAAAAAATTAAATATATATTTTTTTATCTAGTAAAAACAAAATCAAGTTTTTCATCGAATCGAAAAAAAAATGTTTTTCGTGGCCGTCTTTATTTAAAAAATGTAAATTATGTATAATAATAACTATTTAGTGTCTTTTAACAATTAATTTTCAACTTTATTATAGTTCATAAATATTCATATTTGGAACAATCAGATATCTTGTTTGTATTAGGATTTTGCAAATAAAATTGTTTGAAAAGTGTTAGATGTTGTTTTGATTTATTTTATTAATTGATATTATTTAATTTTTATTCAATAGAGTAAGTTTATTTACTTATTAATCAGTGCATAATGAGTATACTATATTCATATTTTATTTTTTTGTGCAAAAACCGTACAACATATTAAAAACTAGTAGGAGTCAAAAAAGTTTTTAAATTTAATGCCCTTTCAAGTAGATTTTTTGGATTTTATTGGATGCACCAATAAAAAAATATTTTAGTTTTTAAGTGGTTTTACTACTGTTTTTTATACTTCCTGTCAATCACTAACGCCAACAATAACTGAAATGATGTATGATATTATGGTACTTATTAATAATAAATTTCATTCAAAACAAATAAAGCGTACAATTGTTATAAACAAAAGAAATAAAAAAATTTGAAACTTTGAAGCCAAATTCCGGCTTAACCGTAAATTTTTGGATATAGATAAGTTGTGTCAAATCGTCATATTTTGACCCCAGGAATCTATGGTCTAGCCATTTCCCCGCATTAACGGGACACCCTGTATAATATAATCGATTACAATGTTTCCTCGTATTTATTTAGTAGAAAATATTACCCATATAAAAACTGAAATGTGCTCTGTTTGAATCAAATTGAATACAATATAAAGTGGGCAGATTTACATCGCAATTTGATGCAGCAGAAACTATTTTAGTGCCATACAGTTGCACAACTACACCTCTGTGTCACATACTGGAAAGAGATGTCATTAGGAAGCTTCATAAAGTGATTATAGGACGTGGATTGTGAAATGGATACTCGCAATTATACGACATATGACTGCGCTAATAGTCCTCCCTATAATTTTCCGGATGATGGTGTCCAATAATTAATACCATCTTGTTTTCATCAATATCAGTTAACATGAGTGACGAATTTAATGGATTTACGTTTAATGATATGTCAGTATTCGTTATACTCAATTTATCTGAGTTAAATCTTCTATGCACACATACAATATATAATATATGCATGCTATGATTGATTTAGGGAGAATATGTCGGATGTGTGATTTATGATCGACAATATTTTTTATTTGTGTCCTTTGTATTATATATATTTCAATTTTACCGGCGTGGATCAATATTGTAATTTTAAATTATATTGTTGTAATTTAGAACGGTCAATTAAAATATAAATAAATGGCACATAATTTTAATTAATATTTAATAGTTCATTTTCGCTTATAAAATATGACTACATAATAGCAGTTATATGTCTAAAACAAAATAATTTCTAATTTTTATTAAATTAAAATTAAGCATCCCATCGTTTGTCCAATATATGGATGCTATAACAATAAGAATGATAAATTTGTTCAAAAATTATTTTGATTAAAACATGACTAGAATAAAATGATTTGTAATATGTACTAAATTAGCGCAACAATCATTAAGTTAATTTAATTGTTTTTATGTATGAGTGTAACATTTAAGAAATTTTGTTGGTGATTTCTTTTTCTGCAGCTTTTAATTTTTTCTACTATATTAAAAAAAATCTACAATTTGGTTGCTTACTTATTCAAAATTAGTTTATCGAAGGTAAACTGCTAACTGTAAATTGTTTTTGTTTTATGTAATTAATCTTCTACACTTTTTTAACTTATAAACAATGTGTTATAAACAGATCTGATAATAGTAGATATAAGCCGATATATTTAATATAATGCATCGAAAATTTTGAATAATTGTCTAGACAATTAAAATATTTCCTGATATAATATGTATGATTTAGTGTATAATCTTGTAAAAAAGTAGTTAGTCAATATTTGAAATAAAAGGAATAACAAATGTCTGCTTAAACGCTCCTGACCTTGTTTGTAATAAACTCTGTAGAATTTTAAATGAACCTATTGATTTATGTGTACGCATAAAACGAGTAAACCTTGTAATTTCCCACCACGGTTCTCACGCTATTAACTATTTAAAATATCAGCTACAAATAGCCTTACCTGAAAATATTACGATATTACTCAATCAAATATAATAAGGTATTATAGAAAAGTTACTAATATTTAGTAAATTTGGAAACCAAAAATTAAAAATGTAATAAATTTCAAGAATAAATAAATAAACAAGGAATAACAATAATTAATTACTACTGTAATAATATTATAAATATATTTTATTCAATCAATATTATATTTAATGAAGAAGGAGACAACTTTGTTTTTCCACTTTGTTTTAAAAACATCATCGTGTTTTCTTTATTATATTCAAGATGTACTACAAAGTAATCGCATCCACAATTAAATAATTAATAGTATACATGTATTTAATTTTATTAATTATGCCATAAAAATTTAATATTGCAATATACAATTAATACCAAAAAGTCATTGATATGGCTGTAATATGTATATTATATATAAGAGTTATACGAAATATTTCAATCAGTTTATAAATTATTTAATAAATATACCTTATGATATTTTCAAATATTCATGTGTCTTGTATTTACATATTTGATTCAGATACATCTATTAATGCCACGAACAATCATGTAACATTTCATGCAACCATATGTACAATTCATTACACTGAACAAGATCATATGGCCTAGGGCCAGAAATAATACACGTTTTAAAACGGACTTATGCTATTAAATATTTGCAAATAAATTGATTTACATTACTCAAAATCAATTCCATAAATAATTCAGCATTGCAGAACTGCACCTACAAAGCTAAAATTGTATACTATTACCCATAAGTGGTATTTTTCTATAAACTTATATTCAGAACTCTTTTATGTTACCCTGAATAACTAAATCGTCAGATTTCGTGCCGGATTTAAAAGGTATAACTTACGTAATGTGTGTGTGTTTACTGATATCATAAGGATTTTCTTTGAGGCATCGTGTTCTAAAGACAGATAAGACGTTCTCAAATAAGAACTTTGATATTTTGCTTAGGAGTGCAGATGCATGTTTATATAATTCAGTTACTCGGCGTAGATAAGGACAAAGTACATAGTTTTTTATGAAGGAACAGAATAATGAAGACGAACTTGTTGATTACAAGATATAAAGTTATAAGCATAAGCATGCTGGTGGTATTTCTTAATATTGTTAATAATTATGTAACCAAAATTGATTTAAGAAATTATTCAATTAAAACTTTGAGAAATATTTCTTTAATACATTTTGTTATTTGGTAAAAAAAATCAAAGAAGTATGAATAGATATATGTATACAGTTTGATTTTATAAAGATGGAATTAGAAATACTACTAAAATGTTTAGTTAGACTTTATAATAAATATATTTATAACAATTATAGTAAAGATGGTCCAATACTATATGAATTAGTCATCGTAGCCAAGACAGATTATCATGCTGCCAATTACCCTGTCATCAAAATTTAATTTACAAAAATCCTTGATATCCTGGATTTCATTCAAAGGACAGTTTGTATGCAAGTATTTCTATTGACATAAGATAAATTTAAGTATTGAACATTTGAGGTCTTACTTCCATTTATTCGCACTGATTCTACCTGCCACCATCAAGAAGCAAATTCGCACAGTTTCTGCAAGACAAAGGGTTTCTGCTGTCAGGTCTGAGACTTCCAAATCATCGAGAGGGAGTTATGTGGTGGTTATTGTTTGTGACAATTGTATACCACATACAATAGTTATATGAATAAATAAACTGAAAAATGTAGCCATCGCAAAAAAATAGTAGCGTTCTCCCATGCAGCGGGATGTTGTATATGATGATTAGCAACTATATTAAAATCCACTAACTAACTAGAAATGAAGTTGTCACAAAGATTTCCTATTGTTGCATTAAATAAGTTTTAATATTACGTAACAAAGAATTCAAATTAAAGAACCTAATGTCAGCTAAACAGAACCATATTAATCAAACCAGAACTGAATTTACAACACACACATTTCATTAACGTATTACCAATCTAACTAACACAATTTTTACTGAAGACGAACTAGAATTCCTCAATCACGGGCACAAATATAGCCCAAACATAAATTCGATGAATTAACCGCTATTGACAATAGAACTTGAAGCTGCCATTCATGGACACCCGCAATAAACTAATCTTCGAAGAAAGAAGACATAAAAAATATTAACCATACAGCAAAAGAATAATAAGGTCATTAGAATCATTAAAAGTAAAATTAAAAAGAATAATCTAATTCAAATTGCAGCTAATAAAAACGCTATACACTAATCTCATTCCACATCATAAACTTATTTACAAACATACCAGTAAATGAAACTATAGGCATAATTATAAATATATTAAACAATAAAATCGATAACATTGATGACAGGGAAAATATACTTAAATTAATTAAAATAATAACAGAACAAAACTTGTCTCTTTACTAATACCTACTATCAAATGGCCGATGGCATCCCAATGGGATCATCCTTCAGTTGCTTGCTAGCCGATATCTTTATGAATAACTTTGAAACAAAAATATTAAACAATGATAAAGTTAATAACAATATACTTGTAGGGAAACGCTAGGTTGATGATGTGTTCTGTATTAATTGTAAGCTAATTTCTAAATTCCATAAATTCATTAATTCTTTACATCCTAAAATAAAATTTACAATAGATACAGAAAAAGACAACAAAATAAATTTTCTCGATTTAACTATTATGAAAAACGAAAAACGTATTATCAACTCGTAATACTTACTATTTGAAAATTGAATTTCAATCTATTTGCATGCGACTCCATAGAAGCTATGTTTGTTAAAATAAAACATAACCAACGGTCTTACATTATTATTGGCATATAAAAAAGATTAGCGACTGGAGTTGATGCATATAATTTACTTTTTGAATAGATCGAACAACAACAACAAACTAAAGTGTAATTATTGTTGGTGATTGCAATATGCCAGGGTACACGAAAAACACTTTATCTGTAGCCTTGGATTCTTTAAACATATTTCTAAATATCAATAATTTTACACAATACAACGACGTATTAAACTCAAATGATAGACTACTAGATTTTGTTATATCTTCAAACATTATTTCTGATATTGATAGGTGTCTTTGGTCCCTTGTTAAAGAAATCTCACATCGCCTCACGTTGACTTGCAATATCTCTGCAAGTATTAAAAGCAAAAGTCTAAAAAATCAAAATTCGCAATGGATAATGAATGACATAATTTCCAAATGACAATTTTAATGAACTCTAAAAGATATTACACTGTTTGATTAGAATGAATTATATAATACATCACATATCAACTCGGCCTATGATATTCTATATAAATATTTATATAGTGCCTTTGATGGCCGTGTTCCCAAAAGTACAATAAAAGCCACTGGTCAATCGTGACATTCAAAAACAACTAACCTTACAAAATCAATTTAGACGGTTAAATTGCAAATATCCTCTAAATGAACCAAAAAAAGTATAAAGAATTGAGGCAACCAAAATATCCAGACTGCCCGTTTTGAACTAATTAAAAAACTGAAGAACCCAATCTACTGTTTAATTATGTTAATAAGAAAAACAATTATTTTCGAATTCCTGGTGAAATTACTTACCGAGTCACATTTTTGAATAGTTTAGAAAAATCGTAGAATCTTTCTGTGAGCATTTAAATAAAACTACCAATGCTGCATATTATAACACCCATGATAAAGGATCCAGGAATTATCTTTCATGATTATGAACAGGTATTTTATTATCTAAACCATTAACGTTTGTTGCACTGAATTGAAAAATTCACTATGTTTTAACCACATATAATTATTGTAAAAATATTATATAACATGTAAGCACAATTATATAAATATAAACAACACAGCACGACTCGAGTTTCGACGTTTTGTCGTCATTATCAAGTGAATTATAAATTGATGAAATTGTGATTTTATACTAACTATTTTGGGGTGAGGGAATATACCTGCCGCTAGTTGTTTGCGGATTATCTCGGGAGGGTAGTACCAGATTAAAAAGTGGCGAAAAGATTAGTTCGGTCTGCTCATTAAGAAGATTTACTGACGGATTATGGCTCTGTTTAATCTACACTAATCCCACAAAAGCGTTTGATAGACTAGACCATGATTTATTAGTAAAAGTTTATACGAATATAGCATTAATAATGATATTATCTTAGCAATTACATCATATTCAAACTCGAGAATATTTCTCGTAGAATGTCCAAAAATCTGATTGGCGAGCAGTATTTGATTTAGTTCCACAAGGCTCTTACTTAGGACCTCTGTTGTTACTGATTTATTTTAACGATATTTGTGAATATCTTAAATGCCAAATTTTAATTTCTGCTGACGATTTAAAGTTTTATTGACTTTTATCTGACGATTATTTAAAATTGCAATTTGATGTTCATACTCTCAATGAATGGTGTATAAACAATAAGTTATCTTTGTTGTCTTTAAATATTGGTAAATGTAATGTAATGTCAAATTGACACAAAGTAAATCCATTATTTTAAAATTATACAGTTGATGAGTGTATTATAAGTAGAGAGCGGAAGAAAAAGCTTAAAAAATGTGAAAAGAGCACTTAAAAAGGCACTAATTCTAGAGAAAATGAGCTTTAAAACAAGCATAAAAACAGAAAAAAGTATAAATTCTGCTTATAACTAAAATAAACATACTTTCTTTACGTAATATATACATTCTATTATACAGGGTTATTCACGCTATACGGCACGGAATATTGTGGCCAAAATAAGTGACTTTCAAAAAGTTTCACTCTGGGGATATATGGGGGTCTATTAGGGCTACTTTTTAAAATTATTTTCATAATATACAGGGTGTCCCAAAAACCCTAAAAGTATCAAAGTTGTGTTTTTTTTAATGAAACACCCTGTATTTTATTGCATTTTTGGATCCTTAGATAAAAATAAGTGTGTGTTTTAATAAGGTTTTTATTACATAAACCTTAAGGTTTTTGAAATAATTTGAATTTTGTAAAAATGTAACCTAATTTTCAAGTTTCAAATACTTAAAAAATAATTAAGTTATGCATACCAAATTTACACTGAAATGTAACAATAGATCATATTTTATTTTTCAACTATAATAAACTTGACATCTTATGCCCGGTGTAAAAAAATTGGAATTAAACAAATGAGAAGTTTAAATGGCTATAACTTCATTTATTTAAATGGAACGCTATATTTATTAATTTATCAGCAAATACACGTTTTAATTACCTATCGAATGGTATTTAAATCTTAAATGTTAAGTCTTCTCGTTTTTACAGAAAACGCCAAAATATTGTTTATTGCACCGTTTTAGTACTTTTAAAGTAAAAATTTTAATGTATCTAGTTTTCTATCGTATTTAAAAACGTCAGATAATTAATTTAGTCTGTTACTTTAGTTTAAAAAGGATGTCTTTTGTTATAGTTGTGTTATTTTGCGTTTTTGTGTTAGATCGTTAGTAATCGTTATTGTTTGAACATGGTTGTTGTATGTCATAGTAAAAAATGAAAATTTACACAGATTTTCTTATACTGAAGTTTTTATAACTGACACTTCCAATTTCTTT
The DNA here is from genome assembly GCA_963969525.1 of Ontholestes murinus. Taxonomy (NCBI): domain Eukaryota; kingdom Metazoa; phylum Arthropoda; class Insecta; order Coleoptera; family Staphylinidae; genus Ontholestes; species Ontholestes murinus. Next base: position 31,909,458 of record OZ018388.1, read on the forward strand.
AAACTGGTTTAATAGTCTTTCAAAAATAGCTGGCTTAGGGTGATTTCTTTCGGGAAACCTTTAAGTATAAACTCGACAAGCCAATAAACAATTTTGATGACATTCTTCAAGCATAAAAATAATGCAAATAACCCCTTCTTTTGAGTAAATCTTCATTTTTTACCAAAAAATATAACAGCGATGTTCAAACAATAACGATTACTAACGATCTAACACAAAAATGCAAAATAAGACAACTATAACAAAAGACAGGCTTTTGAAACTAAAATGACAGACTAAATTAATTATCTGACGTTTTTAAATACCATAGAAAACTAAAAACATAAAAATGTTTACTTAAAAAGTACTAAAACGGTGCAATAAACAATATTTTGGCGTTTTCTGCAAAAACGAGAAGGCTTAACACTTAAGATTTAAATACCATTCGAAAGGTAATTAAAACGTGCATTTGCTGATAAATTAATAAATATAGCGTTCCATTTAAATAAATGAAGTTATAGCCATTTAAAGTTCTCATTTGTTTAATTCCAATTTTTTTACACCTGGCATAAGATGTCAAGTTTATTATAGTTGAAAAATAAAATATGATCTATTGTTACATTTCAGTGTAAATTTGGTATGCATAACTTAATTATTTTTTAAGTATTTGAAACTTGAAAATTAGGTTACATTTTTACAAAATTCAAATTATTTCTAAAACCTTAAGGTTTATGTAATAAAAACCTTATTAAAACATACACTTATTTTTATCGAAGGATCCAAAAATGCAATAAACTACAGGGTGTTTCATTAAAAAAAACACAACTTTGATAATTTTAGGGTTTTTGGGACACTCTGTATATTATGAAAGTAATTTTAAAATGTAGCCCTAATAGACCCCCATATATCCCCAAAGTGAAACTTTTTGAAAGTCACGTATTTTGGCCACAATATTCCGTGCCGTATAGCGTGAATAACCCTGTATATAGTATTAAAAAATTAAATTGTAATTTTCAAATCAAATCAAATCAAATCAAATTTTATTTATATATAGTAAGTACATACAATATAATATTACATACATAGAATATAATACACTAATATAAATACGTCTAGAACTTAACAAGATACCGAAAGAATTAATATATAGCACAAGATAAAGTAGACGCCCTAACCATGAACAGATCTACAGATCACCTAGGCTATATAATTATGTTTCAATTAGGTACTGTTTCAATTTGGTTTTAAATTCTCCTAAGAATTGAATTTCTTTAAGATATTGGGGAAGTTTGTTAAAATGTACAATAGCACTATATTTTGGTGATCGTTCAGCCATCGTCAATCTGTGATGAGGTATATAATAGTCTGTTATGTGCCTTGTTTTATATGTGTGTTCTTTAATATGTGATTCAAATTTTGTTTTATTTTTAAAATTAAAAATTAATAACTCGTAAACATACAAACTATATAATGTTAAGATTTGTTCCCTTTTAAACAAACCCCTGCACGATTCACTATATTTTAAATTAAAAATTATTCTGATGACTCTTTTCTGGAGTAGGAAAATATTTTTTGCCGCCGGACTGCCACCATAAAATATTATCCCATATCTTAATTGAGCCTCAAAGTTAGAATGGTATAAAAGCAGCAAGTGTTTTATTTCGAAGGTTCCTTTTAGCAACCTTATGGAATATACAATTGAGTTCAACTTTTTTGTTAATTGTGAGCAATGTTCGTTCCAACGTAGTTGATAATCTAATGTGACTCCTAGCAATTTTATGCAGCTTGATGATTGGATAGTTGTGTCACCCACCTCTATTGTCGATACACTATTACGTGAGTTTTTTGTTTGAAAAGCTATTAGATTAGTTTTTTCTCGGTTTAACACCAGTTTGTTTCTGTTTAACCATGTTTCAATTTTATTTATCGTGGCCTCAGTTCTCGCTTTAAGTTCATAAATATTTCTGTCCGTCACTAAGATACTTATATCGTCCGCATAATTTACTAATGAAGTCTCCGTTGATGAAATACATTGTGGTAAGTCATTTATATAGATTAAAAAGAGTATTGGTCCTAGGATACTCCCCTGCGGTACGTCGCTATTTGAATATTGAATTTCTGATTCAACATTTTGGATTTTGACTTTATTTCTTCGGTTTTCTAAGAAAGTTTTTATTAAAACGTGACACTTTCCTCTTATACGGTACGAGTACAGTTTGTTTAAGAGAATCGAATGATCCATTGTATCGAACGCCTTGGAGAGGTCAAGAGACACTCCGATAGGCATTTCTCCCCTCTCCAAGGCGACAGACACTGTCTGCATGTATTCAAATAGTGCTGTAGAGGTAGATTTTTTTCCCATAAAGCCTTGCTGTACTTCATTAAATAGTTTGCATTCAATGAAAAATGCAATTATACGTAATGCAATAACTTTTTCGAAAATTTTTGAAAAGATACTTAAAAGAGTTATTGGTCTGTAGTTAGAAAAAACTTTAGTGTCGCCTTTTTTAAAGATCGGTTTAATTATACCCAATTTTAGGGCATCGGGAAATATTCCTTGTTGGAACACACAATTTATTAGATATGTTAGGATAGGAACAAGTTAATTTATTGCTGATTTTAATATTTTTGAGGTAATTTCATCACTTTTTCAAGCTTGTAATAACGTTGAAGATCTCATTTTTAGTTGTTGGTTTAAGGAAAAGTGTTTTTGCATTATTTTGACAGTTGTTTATATGATCATCTTGTTGAATTAGTTGGGGGGCTATATTAGCAAAGTATTTATTCATATCATCAATATTATTAATAATATGTTCTTTATCTTGTTATCGCTCATCATTATTGAATTTATCAGTTCAGTTTGTTCCGCGTTCTGAATAAGATTGACGTATTCTTTATTTAAGGTTCCATAGAGAATTTTTGCCTCGTCACTATATACTTTTATTATACTTAAGCAATCCAATAGGTATTTACAATGAATGATTTCCGGAGAACGGTAGCAGGCTAAACGATTTGTCTTCGACAGATTTTTCGTATTAGATATTTTTGGACAGTATCTATTTAACAACATGCTTAATGAATTTATAAAATTATACTATTTACAGTTGCTATCGCTAGGTGACATTATATGGTTCCAAAATTCAACATTTTTTAAGCCTTTTATAACATGATGAAAATCTTTAAAATTGCGTGTATTTATTACTATTTTATTGCTTCTAAGTTGCGTTTCCCAAGTTAACTTCTGGGCAAGATGATCGGACATATGCGCTTCGAAAACTTCGGTTGTATCTTTATTTGACATATTCAATTGACTCTTGCGTATTTGTACTCAAATCAATATTAAAGTCACCACAGATGACGAATGCAGCATTTTTATTTATTAACATGATTAATAAGGATTCAAATGTTTCAAAAATTCAGAAATGTTATCATTGTTTGGCGCTCTATAAATTACTACAATTACAAGCGTTTGTTCATTTTGGCGCAATTCCACCGCCGCACACTCAAATGAACCCGTTTTCGCCAATGCACAAATGTCACTTCTTTCCATGCATTTAACACTCGCACGCACATAAATCGCAGCTCCACCGTACGCCGTTTCCCTCGTTGCGTGTTTTCTTCTCGAGTAGTTGGCCCGCAGTTCAAAGTTGGCTATGCTATGTTTCTTAATATTTTCTTCAGATTGCCAATGTTCCGTCAAGGTGAGTATATCGCAGTCCGGATGATCCAACAGCATTGTATTAATTTTTGGCACATTTTTAAATATTGAACGTATATTTATGTTTATTATTGCCTGTTTAGTTATGTTACCATTTGAGATTTTTTGCGCTCGGCAAAAAACGAAAATTTTTCCAATTTTATATCGGCGGGCCAGAGTTTTGGATCTTTGAAATTGTTTTCATATTTCTGCAGAAATCCAATTTTGAAAGCCCTCTCGTTTTCCCGTTTTAAATTTATAACTGTTACGTTTAAATATCCCTCCGGGCATATATACTCTCTAATATACGCCTCCACATTTTGAGAAGTTGTTTCCGGATTTGCCCGACCCAAAAAATACCAAGCCAATCTCGGAACTGCGGAAAAGTGATTATTTTCATTTGCAGTCCCCATGATGGATGTTCTATTTCTGCGTGGTCTCACTTTCTTCCATGCATTATTATTATTTTCATTTTCGGGTTTGTTTACATTTTTTATATTATCGCTGGGATTGTTGTTTATATTTACTTTTTGTTTGCCATTTAAATTTGTTATTTCTTTTCCTGATTTCTTTGTCAAAACTTCTTTATATGAGTTTTTTTTGGATTCCATTAAATTGGTTTCAATCGTTTTGGATTCTACAGTTTTAGTGGAAACTTGCTCCATCTGTTGAACATTAGCTTTTGTATCTTTGTTGTGTTCTGTAGTTTCAGTAGTTTTCTGTTTGGACTGATTTTGTTCTATAATTTGAAGCCTATTTAGTAGGTAATTATTTGTCTTAATCAATGCTTCATTGTTTATTTTAAGGGATGTGTTTGATTCCTCCAGTAATTGTACTTGTTTGGTGAGTGTTTCAATTTGATAGTAAATTGAATTGTTATTCTCACCTTGTAGGTTAGATATTCCACATGTATGGTTAGGCATTCCATCCTGTTTACATTTTGTAAAATTATTATTTCTGTCGCTCAAAAAATTTTTGAAAGTGGAAAAGCCTCTCTTCATTCTAAATTATAGCTGGATTGGATTTGAAAATTTGGGAACATTGTCATCATTCACAATCATGTTTATATTATTTAATATTTACAATCTTTCATTTTTACCGAATACTTCTTCCGATATTATTTTGATTTCTTGGCCAATGCTTCCAGGTATTTTCTAAATTGAATCTGCTTTTATAAAGATTTTATTGTGTATCTCACAAAATTTAAACTGGATTTTATGTAACTAAATTATGTTGAAGCTCTTGTTTCTTAAGAAATGATAGATATTCATTAACTGATTTTCTTGTCGCCTCGTTGTAGTCGTATATCACCTTATTAAATTCTTCAAAATTTTTTACATAGTAGCCAAGTTCTTCATCTTGTAAGCACTGTTTTATGAGGGAGTGAGGTATCAGCTAATGAATAATTGTACTCACAGACGAGTATGAGGACTATGTTTCCAGTTATAATTGAAACACTTGTCAAAGACTACTATATAATAGGAGGTTTAATTATTCGTAATTGCAGAATATTTCGGAATATAGATGTTTTTAAGGGATTATTTTTAACATATATTTTGAGCAAATTATCGTACTGTTCAATTATATGGTCACCCATGTCTCTAAAATATGTCAATTCTCTTGAAAGTATTCAAAAGGGATCCTTAAGATACTTGTATTTTGTTAAGTATGGTGCCCATGATTTAAATATTTCGTACATTGTCTTATTAGTTAAATTTGATTGAATTTTTGTTTATAATAGATTTTTGTATGTTTCTCTCTTCTACTTATATAAACTCATTCTAAATGGTGTCGACGATTTGTTATTTCTTTGTTAATTTTAAATGTTCCCAGGTTTACATCACGATATGCTAAAACTTTTCATATAGTACTCCAAATACGAATTATTTTTTAAAGTTCCCTGTAAATGGATTATCTCGAGCTTATAACGAAATTAAATTTGTATCTTATATATTCCAGCCATCTTACAAATCATTTTGCAACGAATTAGTATTCGCTATAAAATTAAAATAATATTACCATATTAGAATTCATATCTTTATCAACACAATGTCAATTTCTTCCTATTATAAGGCTTTTCTGATCATTTTATTATTTTTATATGTTTATATATCTGTTCTTGTATGTGCACCTGCAATTTTAATTTATGTCTGTTGGTATTATTAAATAAATAAATAAATAAATGATGTATTAGGGCTCTTTATTTTACTCATACTAAAAATTCTCACGACTGCGCTAATGCTAAATATTATGAGAATCTTTCAAATTTTTTTCTCTAATCTTCGCGGATTGGCAGTTAAAAATTAATTTTTATATTATAATTTTTTAGTTTTTATAATTATTAAATTTTTAGATGGGAAGGTGTTTTAAAATGATTTATTTGTAAATCTTAACAGTAAAGATCAGACATTCTAAATGCTCTCTATTTTTAATTTAAAAGTTGTCAATTTGTTTGGGTCACTTTTCTACCATTTCAAACAGTTGGCTATTTTTAGTTGGTCATACAGTTGGTGCGCCGAATCCAATAAATTGCCCAAATGCAAAAGTTTTCTAGTTTTATTTTGAATTTTGAATCAAATAGGAATATACTATCAATAAAATATTTTTTAGAAATGAAGTGAAGTAAAATACCTAAGTGAGCTGTTTTTATTAGAAAATATTTCGCATGTTGGAAATGGTGAATGAGCCGGGATATAACAATGCTAAACCCAAAAATAGGCAAAATAATCTTAATAATTATCAATATCATTAGTAATTTAAAACTAATTTAATAAAAATTATATTTATTTGCTTTAAAAATGCTATTATTATGGGTTATACAACTATCCGCCTCGTCAATTCAATATATGCATAATTTAAATTTAATCGATTAATTATATAATAATAAATCTGTTTAGGAAATAATTTGTAGGGAAATTTTGTGTAAAATATAGAGTTTATTTTTAGATTTGTGGACGCGAATTTTGAATACAGTATTTATAGCAAATGGTTTCTTTTTAATTGTGATTGATGATTGTGATTTGCATGAGGGATCAGAACGGACCATTCAGGCTACATTATATATTCATCGCGTTCTGAATTTGCATTTCACAGATATCTAATCGATACCACTCTTCGGTATTCAACTGGTTAATGCTGCACTTACATTATTAAACGGCCCTCTTCGCCTATCCTACACTGGCTGAGTGCCACTTAACGTACTTAAGATACAATGCATGTATTCACACGTTATTGTATATTTAGCTGACGCCAACGTGATAAATACACGAGTGTTTACTATTATAAACTAGTGAAACGTTCTTTATTGCCTGCGAAATATAATATAAACACGGTAACAGTAACGGATATTTTAAGTCTGTGTGTGGTTCTGATAAAAATAAGTTGAAGTGTTTAGCATTTTCAAACATATAAGTAAAAATAAGATCTAGTTTTAATAAAGAGCTTCTCTAGGGAGATCAGGCATAAAATTTAAAGGTTTTTTATAGATAGATTATTTATCTATAGAGCTATATATAATGTTAATCATCAGTTCTATCGAAAAGAGCAAATAATAACTGAAATGAAATATATTCGCGAAAGGAATGTGGTTTTTAATTACTTATTTATTAAATTATATTAAATATTTTACATAAACTAGTATCCGACTAATTCTATGGATGAAAACAACTTGTTTGCTATGATATGTACTGAAATGGCTTGCTTGTTAAGGAAATCATATCGACTGCGCCAATAAGATTAAAAACTTAACTCTTAACTAAATGTAAAGGTTAACTTATAAATTACTATTTATTTAAAACAGAAGCAAAAGTTTACTTAATTGATTTTTTTTAAGTTAAACTATTGCTGATTGATAAGAAATAACTATTGATTTGAATCAGTAGTAAAACTATTAAAATGCGTAATCAAAATAATTTTGTAAAATTTCTACAAAAAATACTCTACTAATAAATGTGTACACTAAATGTAATTTTAAGAACGTTAAATTAAATCAATGAACAATCCTATTTTGAACTTTTTTACTTAAAATATTTATAATTTTATGCTTGGCACTTCATAAAAATAAACGAAGGCGTTACACGTATAAGATATTATAATCGATACAGCGTGCATAATTAAAGAGGGCTGCTTATACTGTTTACATAATGAATCCAAGAACTGTATCGATCCGCTCTGCCTTAATCGCGGACTAATTTTTAATTAAATCCGTCGAATGCATGCATATTCATGCTACTGCCAAACTCGATTTTTCAACATGAATTATGAACTTTCTAGACATTTCGTCTTTGGGGGTTATATAAAGTTTTATTCGAAGTTGATCATTGTTATTTTCTGCTCGCGGGGCGATTAATCATTTACACAATTAAGACGTCCATGCCAAAGGGAAAGAATAAGATGTTGTTGCACAAGTTATAATCTGCGCTTATTTGTATAAACTTGTAACGACCTGAAACTGAAATTATTGTTAGGAAATCTTTATTTAGGTATTTAAGGGAAGCGATTTATTAATGACTTGTAGCACTGCGACAGTTATTAATAGAATTTTGAACAAATAATAAAATAAAATAAAATAAGTAATAAGTAAAATTTAATATGAAGTTTGAATAGTTTCGTACAGTTAAGGTATCAATCAGCATTAAAACGTAATTAAAATTGAAGGGATTTATAATAAATCGTTTTTCATTAAAACAGGATCACAGTAACAAGGAAAAAAAAATTAAAAACCTATAACTATTATTAATTCTAACCCAACGGAAACGAATTTATTTACGTTAACGATTTTAACATATATTTAAATTGCTAATTTGCACTTCTTTATAGGTAACATTATAATAAATGCCTCTTAAAAGAAAACTTGATCTATTTGAAGCAATTTGTTTTGTTATAATACGTAATATTTCAATGATAAAACTGATTATATTAAGAAATTTTACTAATTATAATTTTTTTCTTCCGAAAAAATATCAAAAATCCCTACTATTAAGGTTTGGATTTTAATTTTATTGTCGCAAAGTTTGTATAATTTAATTTTAAAAAAATTTTAAGGTGTTAAAATCAAAAATTTCAAATACTAAACTTTTCCACACGTTTCTAAATATAAAAATTGTTTTATGATGCCCACTGACTGCAAAAAAACCAGACTGTTTTGTTAACGAACAAGTCTGATTATTTAAAAACGACGCTAAACTGAAGTGTGTCGCTACAAAATTATCAAGATATATACTTCAGTTTTTGTTTAATGTTTGATCTTACTGAATTGTTTATTAAACAGAAGTGTCGACATTTTACGAAGTCTATGACATTCCATAGATTCCATTTCAGTTTGCGCTTATAATTTTTGCTGTTAAGTCATGTTACCCACTTGTTACTTTTCAAAACACGATAAAATGTAAATAAAGTAAATTATCCAGCAAAAAATAATTGTAAATAGGATCACTAAAACCGAAGAGCATATTGTCATAGGCACCCCATCAGAGATTACGGAAGTGACAAATGTAGCAATTACAACTTTGTAGCTCGTAAAATTGCGAAATCAATTTGAAAAAGCCTATAAACATTTAGTGGATGGACGCAAAGATAATTAAGGAAATTCTTTATCGAACAATGTTCTCCGTGCCTACTTCCAAAACCTTGCGACAAGTAGGAAGCCTTGATCATTGTGGGATATTTATCTATTCTGCGATTGACATTAAATTTAAAGCATAATATAGATATTAGAAAGTATCCCAAACTATAAACCAAAAAATCTAAAATTTTGACGACACAACAAGAAAAATAATTTCTAAAATGAGCGCCAGATTTATTTCGTAAACCAAGTAGCGGACTTATGTGGAATATCGAATTAAGAAGCCTATTACTAGGTGATATTCTATAATATATGTCGTAAATGAAAAACTGGATTAATTCTCAACCAGAGCATTTCATTTACTATATTTTTATGTTGAAGGTTAATTGTGCACCGAAAATGAACCAAGATACAATTTGATGAACGGCTATATGAATTATTAATTTTAAGAATTAGTTGAAAATTAAATGCAGTTTTTGTACACATTTTAGATTCAAAATCCAAAACATAACATTATTTTGTTATCGGAGGCAATTTCTATAATATTTGTAAGATATGTATAGATCTTTGTCCCCAGAATCTTGTAAATAATACTAAATCCTAAATTATCAGCGAGGTAAACCTACTAATTCAACGGGTTGTTTGGTTTGATAAATAAATTTGGCAACGGCGCTAACAAAGTCGTGACATCTCTAAATCGGCTAAATTCAGATTGGTATACAGACCTCAGCAACCATTTAAGTAGACTCCAGTGCAAATATTAGTGCGCCAAAATAACATAGCGGATGCCATTCAGTTCCTGTAGCAGAAGATCCATTCATTTAATAATAAAATTTTAACTGCTCCTCAAGCTCCGCTCCTCTTGTACCTAATAAACTCGTGACTAAAGTGACGCCTATAAACCATGATACACAATATACTATTACACATATAGATGAAGTTACTAATATTAACATATATATCAGAAATTTGTTTGGCATAAAACAAAATAAATAAATACCCCCTACCTCTATTTTACTCTCCAACTCTTTTAGATTGACTACACCGTCCTGCTCCGATTCTCATTAATTCCTTTACCACTCTCGCACTTGACTTCTTCCGAACTTGTATACTCAAAATTCGGTACTTTAGTGTATTCCTCCATTCAGTGTTCCAACACATCCTATTCCGTGCTAAAAAATACACACTTCATATACTCCATGCTCATCCACACTTCTTCTTTCATTCTTCTTCTTGTATTACTATATACTATCCACTTTGTTTTCTTTACATTCACAACTAATTTTCTCCTATCAAAATACTTTTCTTAGTATTTTACTCATCTTTTTCAGCTCTTTGAACGATTTAGCCAACACTAACACGACTTCTACATATGCCAAGCTACACACTTTGGACTTTCCTATTAGTACCCCTCCAGGTTGTCCTAGTTCTAAAGTTATCTCCATATCTGCCAAATATAGATTGAATAATAGCGGACTAGGGGGGCAATCTTGTCTTGGGCCATGCTTCACCCGAAACCGTCCAGATATTTCTCACTTTCACTCTACTTCACGTTCCACAGTACACTTCTTTTATACAGTTTACTAAACACTTTGATAGACCCTTTCTTCTCAAGCATTCTACTAATATTATTTTATGTACTACAAATAATAAATGCTCTCTTTCTTACTCTTATTTTTTAATCACTCAGTTCAGTGTAGCGATTCAATCCATCGTTCCCCTCCAAGGGCGTTTCCAGCCAACTGGCTTAGGGGGGGGGGGTGAATAATTAAAAAAAAAAAACTTAATTATTTACATTATTCCATAAATAAAGAGCAATCTACATCACCCTTCATCAATTCATTAGTTCGAATCATCCAGACAGTTAAGCTAGCTAGTAAATATATTTACGTTTTATATATAATTAGAGTCAAGACAAGAAAAATATTCTGTAAAATTTAAACCAGATTTTTGTAACCTAATTTATTAAAAAACGATTTATTTCTTAAGTCAATTTGGTAAATTTGGAAACAATTGTCGCGAACAGCAAAATCGATATTTGAAAGTGTTATCGTATTTTATTTACGAAAAATTACCAAAGTGATTAAGAATATGAACTTTCAACATCCAAAAGCCTCAACTCAGCATTTGCTGGTAATTGTTCTTTTAGTTTATTTTTCTTTTGCCCTTGTAATTTCCAAAATTCTAATTAAGACTTAATTGCTATTGCACATTGAAAGAAACAAATGAGTACAAAAAGAGAAAGAGATATTGACAGCCCTGAATATGGATTCCAAGGTTTCCAAATAAGCAATGGAGAATAGAAAACGATAGAAGAACGGAAGCAGCGATATAAAACGTTCTAACAACAACAGGATACAAAAATAAAACAAAGGAAGATGAAAACAAGAACAAAACTCACGGAGAAGGCAAATCTAAATATAGCTAAGAACGATGTGGAAATGGAGGAACTAAAAAGCATGTTTAATGACTTGTTGAGAGAAATGGCAAAAAACCTCAGAAGAACTACAAGATAAGATTAAAAAACTAAAGAAAGCAATTAGTAATAAAGAAGAGAAGTGGATCCTAGAAAAGCAAGAGATGTTAAAAAGAATCGACAACCTGAAAACAAATGGGAAAAGTAAATTAATAAAAAATAATATCATAATAACAGGCTTAGCAGCAGAGGCAAACCAAGAGCAGAATGAAGTCGAAAATTTCACATTATATAGAAAAAACAAATAATACGAGCAAAGTTGGGACATGTCAAACAAAACAACAAATAATGGCCTAGCACATGTAGAAAGATTCGTCCAAAAAAATAGAGAAATAGCAAGAGAAGAAAAAGCAAAAGGAAACAGAGTAAGAATAGGATACCGGAAGATAACGGAGAGGAGTACGAATAAGAAAGCAACTAAAAAGCAAATAAAAAAACCAGACATCACAGCGAGAAAATAACACAAGAAAAATGTTAAATACAATACAAATGGGAATATGGACGTAAGAAGTATTAAAGGAAAAGGAAAGGAATTAATAAAAGAAATGGAAAAAAACGGAAAAAACATAATATACGATAGCAAAGGAATCAGAATAGTCATGGAAGATTTTAATGGAAGTGTAGAGCAGGATAACAAAGGCAAAAATATTAGAAAGAACACGAAAACACGTTTCGCAAATCTACAACGTGTCTTATTATAATTATAAAACAAATCACTTATTGAATCAACTACTTCTCAGTATAATATCTCGACAGACATTGAATGATACAAAAGTAATTTGCGTGTTACAAATAGCAAGGCTATCAAAGCAACACTAGAGTGAACGTATTTATTTTTGTCAAATAAATTAAAAATGATTGAATGTACGTTAAACAGTTTGTGAGTGACTATGGTATGACATATTTACGAAATGTTTTCGTGTTTTTTTCTAGTTATTAGTTAGTTTTCTACAACGTAAGGATTTCAATACATTTTTATTAAGGCAAAAAAAGATACAGGAGAAAGTATGGAGATGAGAACAGAAACGAAAATGGAAACAGAATTATAAAATTATGTCTAGCAAACAACCTTATTATGGCAAACACAAAATTTAAACGCAAAGACATACACAAATACACTAGAGAAGTCAGACCAAGAGAAGAGAAATAATAGACTACTCCTTAATCCACAACTTGGTAAAAATAAATTTAACACAGGAACAGAAAACAATAATAAACAAAAACACAAAAACCAAAATTTGAAAATGAAGAAACTAGGGATGAATACCAATCAAAAATAGAGAAAAGCAAACAAAATAGAGGAAGCAGAAAGCAAATAGAAAAAGTTCAAAGAAATCATATGTGAAGCAGTCCAAGAAAGCTGTGGGACAATCACTATATCAAACAAACAGAGGAAGAAAAGCAGGTCGTGTCAGAAGAGGTAAAACAATTTGTAAAAACAAAAAATACAGAAGATATAGAGTAGCAAATAAAATAGTAGAACACAAAATCAAGATAGCAAAAAAGCTATCCTGGGAGCAGTTCGGTAAGAAACTGAAAGAAACGTTCATAGAAAACCAGAATATATTTTACAGTACAATTATAAAGTATAAAAGACAAAAAAAAACGAAAATATAATGACAGAAAATCGAAGATATTAGAAAGATGGAAAGATACTTTAACGAAATAACCGAAACAGACGATACTGGCGATGATGAAGTGAAACAAATGGAGGAATCAACGAAATAACAATCGAAGAACTGGTGGCAGCAATCAAGAAAATAAAACTAGGAAAATCCTCAAGTATAGATGACTTCATAGCCGACATGATGAAATATATGTGAAAGGGGAAGGAAGAATTTTTGGAAATAGTAAATGACAACACCAAGAATCACAAGATACCCGAAGAATGGAACTAGGGAATTAAAATACCCATACACAAAAAGGTAGACACAAAAATATGAAAGCAACAGGGGTATTACACTCACAAACATACCAGGGAAGCTTTTGGCTAGGATAATAGAGGCAAGAATAAAAGGAAAATTAGATCAACAGCTGGTAGAAGTACAACATGGATTCAGAAAAATAGAAGCAAACAAGACTTAATATACATAATGAGACAACAAAAGAAAAGATGATTCAAGAGCCGAGAACACATAGATAGGGTTAAAAAATATAGAAATATTAAAAATGCAAATATCAATGTTTGCCGACGACATAACACTAATAGCAGATTCCGAAGAAAACCCTGGAAATATACAAACAGGAGCTAAAACAATGAATTTAAACTAAACCAAAACAATGATAATATCATCAAAAGGGAGCAATCACAAAATAGAGTTAAACGGAAAACAAGTAGAGCAGGTTAAGCAGTTCAAATATCTGGGATCAACAATAGAGGAAACAGGGAAGATATATTCAGAAAAAGAGGAAATGCTAGGCAAAACAAGAATGATCTACAACACATAAAGAAAACATTCTTAGCGAAAAAAAGAGATTACAAAAATAATAAAAACAGAAGTATATAAAAAAATGTAAGACATTTACTGCTATATAGTAGTGAATCAAGAGTAACAACAGAGAGTAATAACAGCAAAACCAATGCAATGGAAATGATATAGTTAAGAAAGATAGAGGAAATTACAAAAAGAGACAGACCATGAAAGAAAACAGCTCAATATTAAACCAATAAAATCAGTAATAGAAGAGAGACAATTAGGATGGTTTGGTCATATATACAGATAAGAAGATAATAGATTAATGAAAAGAATACACGAGGTAAAAGCAAGTACCTCAAGCAGCGGAATGAACAGGCAACAGTGGTAATGATGTGTAAAAGGAAATAAATAAAAGTGGAAAAAATAATCCTCTATAATAGGTTGATCCACTTTTGGTCTATTTCTCTGGTATTGGTAATTCGAGGTTTCGTCATTTCAATTTGTAATTCGTTTAAAATATTGACTGCATCATTATAAATTTTTTAAACGATGAGGGAGCATTTTTCCTCTTATTGGATAAAGATACAGTTATTAGCGTAAGATTTATCCATTTACTCAAAGTTTTCGTATTTTCCCGTATTTCTAAAATTATCGGACAAAAAGCATAGCGTAACTCTGAAGGTTGGGGTACAAATGAAATTCCTCAGCAATTTTGTTTTATTTTAATATTTTTAAAGAATGAAAATATTATTCTTAATCAAAAATACCTTGAGTATAATTGATTGAATTATAATATATTTGTAATTAGCCAATTAAAAATTTAGGATTTATATGCGACGTACAAAGAGTTTCGGTTTCTATCTTTAGATTTGAACCAAGTAAGACAAGACATATTGTAAATTGAACTAAGAAATATGATTCGCGCTCTCTTAATGTAAAACAATGTAACGATTAACGATACCAAAAAGACGAATAGTACCAGTATATGTCGAGTATTATTAGAAAAGGGAACCCCCCTTGAAAAGGAAGAAAGTCATCACTTCTCTAACGGTGCTTACGCATTTTAATTTGTGTACATAGCCTGCCCGTTTTGAAAAAGTGTACTGTCATAGATCGCTGACTAGATTCACTAATACTTAACTTGTTTGTTTGAAATATTAGTAATTTTTAAGAATAAAAAAATAAGCGAACGAATAATTCTTAGGGGGGTAATTACCCAATTACCCCGCCCCTGAAACCGCCCCTGTTCCCCTCCCTTTTTTGAAACTTGTATTTCGGATAGCTATGTGTTCTGTCTCATATTCCAATCTTTCCGTTATCACGGACTTGACGATCCTTTAAATTGGGTCCCCGAATGTTATATCTCTGTAACTTTCTGGCTAGCTGATTTCTCCTTCTTTATAAATGGGTATAATATTACCCGCTTTTTATTCTCTCGGATACTGATCTATGCGTCTCCATATTCGGTTTATCACACATTTGCTAACTATATATTTTGTTTATAGATTCCCAATGTTTAGAGACCAACACTATACTGCCTCTTACGTCTTATCTTTCCTCCCTTTATGCTGACACCATCCCATGTTGTAGTTATTGTAGTCTATGAGGGAATTACCTCTTGGTCCCATGTAAGTAAACTTCCCATGCCAGTCCCCACCTCTGATTTTATTTAACAGATCTAGCCTTAGCCTTCTCGCCCATTTAATAAATGTTGCACCTTGTCTTTAGAATTTCTCTTCTTTCTATCTTCGCCATTTTCTCCTATGCTGTTCGTACCTATATACCTTATTCTCACATTTTATTCTTTTCTGTGAGTACACCGTCTCTGTCCCCTCTCTACCAAGTGTTCTCCACATCCCTTCTTCCTTTACATTGCTAACTTAATCTATTTCCTCCAAATTCTCTCTTACCCCTGTAATTAACCCTCCCTTTGCTGTGTTCATAATTGCCACTCTTATCGCTCCAACATTCTTCCACCTAAATCCTTTTGGCAGCCTGACTTTAATTTGCTCCAAATCTGATGATTCTATCCACTTTTCCACCATTCCCACTTATCCTTGTCTTTAACTCAGCTATTTAATTCTTTATTTCTCCCCACATTATCCAGTTTCATTTTCACTCCAGCAATGTTCTAGAAAGATATTATCACACCATTATTCCCCAAATTCTCTTCTTTTTCCTTACTTCTTTTGTTATTTATCTGTTTTCTGGTTCCGCAGGTACTTGTACCAACTGACATTTTGATATATACATACTAGTTTCCTATCTATACGTTTTGATATCCCAGTCGAGCTACTTTCCATTCAATCTTTTTTCTCTGGATTTATTGTTATGACCCTTTGTATCTTCTCTTAACTGTTAGGTCATCATCAATGTATACTTTGCTTTTTCTAGCAACCAGTCTGCTCACTTTCCTGATTATTTTACGTTTCTCCTAAGCATTTTTTCATTTTACAGGAAATGGACAGATCTTTCCCGCCTACTTTACCCCTAATCTAACTACTTGCTGAAATTCTCAACTCAACTCAGCTCTCTTGTGAATATCTTAAACTCCTCTCCTGTATCACCTTCCTCTTCCACCCCACTTATAATCATATTATTTCTTCATTTTCTCTTATTTCTGCCGCCTTTTCCAGCTTGTCCACTCTTCCCAGCAGTTCGGTTTTTTCCTCCCATTTCTTTTCGTTACGTTGCAACTCTTCTTTTAACTCCTTAATGTCTTTATTATACGCCTAGAGCATTTTTCCATTGAATCTAACTTGTCCAAAATCTTGTCAATTTTCTCCTTCATAGTACGTGATAAAATCTCTTCTACTTCCAACCTTTTTCTTTCGTTAAATTGTGCGAAATACTGTTTCAAATCTCCTGCACTATTAGTACGCTTACATACGGACATATGTTTTATTTGTTATTCGTTATTTTGCATTAAATTATTTGTCCACTATATTAACTTCTTGATTAATGGTTAAGGGGATACATCTTAAATATTTAAATAAAGTAAAACTAATTTTGTTAATATCACACTATTTATTTAAAAAAGTGACTCGAGTTTCGATCAACAGCTGATCATTTTCAAACTTGAAGTTTGAAAATGATCAGTATCACTGTACTCTAGGATCTTCCATACTCATAGTTTATTATTTACCGCATCTTCCGTCATAACCCTAATAACAATTAATAGACGCTCACACCTTGTATTTAGTATTAATATATTAATAATACTACAGCATTAGATAATTTTAATTTTTAGATCTAGTAAATAACTGAATTTACTAAAACCATTATGAAGAAAGATAGAAATGACATTTTGCTCATAATTTAAAATAAATAATATACAACAAATTTAAAAAAAAATGTGAAAGAGATGTTAGAAAGAGTGGAAAAGTACATGGATAAGAGGGAGCTAGGGATGAATGTAAGGAAAACGAAATGGATGAGGTTTAGGAACAAAGGAAGGGAAGGAAGAATGAGAGAGCTGAAATGGAAAGGGAAAGTGATTGAAAGGGTGAAAGTGTTCAAATACTTGGGATTTATTTTTAAGTATACGGGAGGGTATGAAGAGCACATGAAATGGGTACAAGGAAATGCGAGAAGAGCGTGGGGAGTGGTTTGGGAGAGATGGGGGAGATGGATAGAAAATAATGTGAGGGTGATGTGTGGATTGTGGGATGGGTGCGTGAAGCCAATCTTGATGTATAGTGTGGAGGTGTGGGGAACAAAGAGGTATGAGTGTGTGGAGCGAGAACAAAGATGGTGCATGAGACGAGTGTTAGGGGTAGAGAGGTCGATTCCTGAATATATAGTATCTCAAGAGCTAGATAGTGAGACCTTAAGGTATGCGGCAGTAAAGAGAGTCGTGAGGTTCGAGATGAGAATGTGTGCGCTGGAAGATGATGAAGGAGGTATGGTGGATGAGTAAGAGTATAGTGGAGGGCAGATGGAGAGCAGAGAGAAGGAGAATGTACGAAAGGGTGGGTTTGGCGGAGGAGGTGGTGAATGAATGGCTTGAGAAAGGGGTGAATGTGGTTGATTGGGTATATGAGAAGAAAAGAGAAGTGGAGAGACAAGAAAGGCAACGCTGCATAGAGAGGAGTGAGTACAATGAGGGATATGGGAGATGGCAGGTGCATGGAAGAAAGCCGAAGTATTTAGAGGAGAGCGGAATAGGAAGAGAGGATAAAGTGACAATGGCAAGGGCGAGGTGTGGGTCAGATGAAATAGGGATAAAGTGGTGAATGGGAGAGAGTTATGTGAAGTGCGTTTTGTATAAGAATGAAAGGGATATTTGGAGGCATTTGGCGGAGGAATGCGAGGATGTGAGTGAAGAGTGCGTGGAAGGGTGCAGGAGGGTGACGGACTGGCTAAATGAGGATGGAGCCGGGGTAAATGTGCTGAGGAAAATAGGGTGGGAGAGAGGCAGGAGAAGAGTGGAGTGAAACAAGATATGGAAGGATTTATTTTTTGTTTATCTGTAGAATATAGTTTAGTAGATTAATTGTGTATATTTAAAGATACCAAACAAGGGTTTCTTCTTCTGTATAATCTATAATGAATTTCGGACTTGTCTTAAAGTTGTTTTAATTATTTCCTAGGAAAGCACTTAAACATTAAGCATTTATAAAATATTTGAAAACATGAGAAAAACACCAAAAAACAACAAAAATCCATTTTAGCTTTAAAGCCCGCATTTTTAATATGCAGAATACTGCAGAAAGCTTTAAAATTAATAAGTAAAATATTAAAGAAGCAGAGGAAAGTAACTATATTTGGGTAAGATATAAGATTTGAATTGGAACTATAAATGAAAATACACTTAGTTAATATCCCACACAGGATTTATTACGTGACTATAGTTTCAACCTTTAAAAGGCCATTATCAAACCTACAGTAAATGACAAACTTAATATAGGCGGTATTTATACAAAAACAAGGCGGATTATAAGGGGTGGGGTACATGGTGATACAAGGTAATGAGATTTACACAATCACTTAAAAATGGGTGAGTATATTAAATCACTCTGGTCGTTGATTATGTGGTTTTCCGGATTACGTTTGTAGCAGTTAGTAATAAATAACGGTTATACAACAAAAATGATAAACAATATTTTAGTCACGTAATAAATCCTGTGTGTGATATGAACAAAGTGTATTTTCATTTAAAGTTTCTGATTCAAGATGTATCACAAAGTGATGGCTTCAAGCATTAAACATATATTTGACTTGTATTAAATCTGAAACTTTAGAAACTCTTCAAGAGATTTTTAAATGTTTGGTTATTGCGTCTGCAAATAGCTTTAATTCCTTCTTGTTATTGGTTTTGTAAGAATTAGATTTACGAGTTGTTTATTGATTGAAGGTAGAAAAAGAAGTTTATTAAACTTTATATTATTCGTAATTCTTATTAACAAATGTGCATTTTACATAATTTTACTATGCATTAAGTACATTAAATGAAATAAAATATATAATATAATATAATAATAATAGTAAACTATTGATGATTTTCAACTTTTTATTTTACTCACTACAATTGTTTCGTTACACTGTAGCTTCTTCAGGTGAAGAAATATAATCTGAAATTATACAAAGTGTTGATTTCGTCTAAAATTATTGTCTTCCCTTTTGCATTAATTGCTAACATGACAAACTGTGAAATTTCGTCAATTCTGAAATCTTAAAACTAAACTTAAGGACAAGTAGGTCGTGTAAATCATTTGACAAAGGGATTGAGAGTATAAAATTACTTGACATTAGTTCATATACAACTTTATATAACCTTTCTTTAGTTAACTTTATCTTAATTCACTAAAATTATGAGAACAAATTATCTATCGAATTATTTTATAAACGATTATCGTTTCCATTTAAATAATTAAGTTTGTGTCATTTCTCGGAAAAAGGTGGTGATAAAAATTATCTACAACTTCGTTTGATATAGTTTCTTCGATCTGTCTGAATAACCGCGATATTTTGATTTTCCACTTTTTCCTTTTTTCAAAGTAACCTTTGACTTTTTTGAAAACCATGAAAGTGCAATCAAAATAGACTTTTTTTCCCATTTAACCGATATTCTATCTATAATAGTTTCCGAGATCTCCAGACACAACATCTAAAAACCTCACCCTGTTTTTTAAATGTTTGTTGTCATTTATTAATCGTTATAGGGCTCCTTTAATCAATGAAAGAGAAAAAGCCTGGGTTCATCCTTTTTCATTGATTATTAAGGGTTTTGATGACTTAAAATTGGCATTTAACAAATATATTTTATCTAGTCCTATATATAAATTTGTCTTGTCTTATAGGATAACTGTATTTCTCACTTAACCCATAGCGAAACATTTTTTAATAAATACATTGTTGACTAAGACAATTGTTGTTTTATTTTTTTTCAATATTTTTCGATTAGATTATTTCACATTATTCTCAAGGAGTGGTGTACAAAATTTAAAAGTTTGCCGGTATTATTATATTGTCTAGTTTTACTGGCAAATGATAATTTCTAGGCAAACAATTTAGAAGTAAGCCAATTTCAAATACTTTAATCTACTATCAATATGAATTATAAAAGTTATTTTGACTATTTTTCTAGATTAAGTAAATTTACATATATATGACGCAAAGAAATGTTTATATTTACGCTATTATCCTAAATTGGTTTAATCAACGACGAATAATTATTTAGCCAAGAAATTTTTGGGTAGTTTATTTTCAATAATATTGAAGTTTATCTTGATGAAATTTTTTATCCTCTTTGTGACGCTAAATCTTGTTTTAAATTTAAATCCTGTTTCACTATAACCGAATATTAAAGGACTGCGATGGGAAATATCCGCCTGATACAGGTGGATTTTGATCAAACAACCATATATGAAACTAACGGTCATATCACATAATCTTTGATTTTCTCCTCAATTTTGAGATTCTTTTAAGAAGAACATATATTAAGAAAATTTAAAGAAATATTAAAGGTGATAAATGAAGCTTTTGAGAATACTAAGTATGTCGGCTGCATTAACTGCATTATGTTAAATTATGGCTGTTAAAATGAAAAAATAAATTCTAGCGTCGCGGAGATAGTATTCTAGTTGCAGCTTAAAGCTTCCTTTATACTATTAATAACCATTAAACGATATAAATATTTAATACCAGAGGATATCCTATTTTGTTAATTACTTCTTTGATAATGATTTTGTATAAATCGAAACTACAATTTCGAATAATACAACGTTGTGACATTAACAGAATAACATTAGAATAATAAAATGTTAAAGGTGGAAATTTTTAGATTAAAATGAAATACTTTCCCGTCAATATGGACAGAATTTTAACATAAGACACAAAGAACATATTAGCGCATATAATACCTATAGCGACAAATAAAATTTCGCAAATCGCATCCGCAAAAATAACCACAATTTTGAAAAGGATGTGCTAGAACTTATTTACTTTACGGAAAAGGGCTTAGACATTAATTTATAAGAAGCTCCAGAAATTTTTAGACTAAAAGGTCAACCTGATATTCCTATAATACACCTATTTTTTATCGAATTATAATTTACTATTCTACGGTAAAATTAAAATATTAGTAGTTTGGTAATGAGCACTAAATCCTCTTTTCTCTATTTTTTCTTGTTCTCAATAGTAACGTGCTTACTGAATTAAGAGTCAAATAATTGGTATTATTCAGCATATTTTTAGGCCTCTATATTTTTTTGTTAACATTAAATATAATATAATTAAACTTTATAAATTATATTAAAAAAAGACATAAGATTCTTCAAAAGTCAATAAAAATTTTACTATTACAAAAATAAGATATTAATAATATAAAAGTTTCAAAAATTTTATAAATGTAACTAACTTCAGAATTATTTTTAAGGACTTATATTTATTTCTTCAATTTCTTAAAGCATTAATAAGTTTATCACTAATATAATAATATAATGATTTTTATAAATTCTCTATAGGTTTAGATGATTTACTAAATTATTCTACACTTTGTTACAGTAACAACAATTATTTAATTATTGATTTGCTATAAAATCATATAAACGTATAAAAAATTGATGAAAATTGTCAAATTAATTGATTATAGAATTATATCAATGTTAAACTTAATATATGTGTGCTCATTGATAATAACGTTTTTATAAACACTAGGCTAGTGATTTTATATATGAAACTAAGATCAAAGTAAATATTTAAATTGTTGCTATTGTAAAACTAGATCGTTAGGTTTTTAGCACTCTTGTAAATTTTAATTCAATTTAATTTAGCTATATCTAATTTCCATGACATGAAGCTGTACCTAGATAAAAGCAGTTACCCAATTGGACCTAGCCGTAAAAGTTTCATAAAGTCACAAAATTTTATTGGATCGCATAAAAAACCAACATCATTACATACGTATAAATCACTAAAGCGTATCGAGACTTGAAGTAGTAAACGGCTACGGCTCTTGATTATGATTAAAAAAGTTACCAATTTAAATAAAACAACAATCGGCATAAAATTTCAACTGCAAAAACGTTGGGGCGAAATAAACACAACACACAATCGATGAATAACAGAGTTTTCGCTTTGCGGACTTTAATTAACCGACGGCATGCGAAAATAATTGTTTATCGATGTGTTAATATTACACGTTCGCAATAATCTGGATTTAATTTAAGCCGATCATCATGGGACTAGTTTTTTTTTTTCAAATGGATAGGTTAGAAAATATTATAACTCATTTTTGTATTAAATATGTGGTAAAATTATAGTATAAGATTCTATTTCATTTGTTACTTCATAATAGTGATTATAATTATTTCTGTAATTTAGTATGATGTTTTAATCGATAACAACCCCATTTTCAAAAGTCTTGCAGAAAAAAAGAACTCAAGTAATAAATAATCAGTTTATTCGAGTTTACTTGGAGTCCGTTGTGGTTCAGGTCAAAGCCCCTACCGAGACATTTAGAGTGCTAATTCATAGTTATTTCTAGTACAATTAGACATGATTGAATCTCATTACTCTAAACCAATATATATATATTAATATATATAAGCATATCAATGTATATTTTAGGAAAAATACATTTACTTTTATAATTTAGTTCGGCGTAGTATTTATATTATATTATAACGCTTTTATTTTTAATTTTATTAACGTTGCATTGAGTTTTAAAGCAAGTTCTATTTCATGTTCTAGTTTTTAATGCAGAAAATATAGACGCTGGTAAAAATAATATTAGAAACTAAACAACAATTTAGTCAAGAAAAGTGTCCTTATTAATATCAAGTAATAACATTGTCGCAAATAATAGAGCTAATTTAAATAATCACATGATTTGCGTGAGCCTACAAATAGCTTTATTTTATTCTAATCTTATATGTTTTTTATCAATCTCATTAGTTACGTAATAACTTCAGCTCATAAGAATATAATGCAGATAAAGTAACTGTGAACTATGAACGTTTCTGCACTAATGTTTTACATAATAATGTATACACTCCAGCTAACAGTTAAAACAACTACTCCCCGTACTAAAGCACCACCAGGCATTGAATGACAACCCATAGTTTAATTAACTTTAATTCAAAACTATAAAAACTTTATAAAATTGAGAAAAACTAAAAATAAAGAAACTATTCAAACTGTTTAAATGTTTTTAGATATTATGGAAGTTTTCAAATTTCAAAATGATTAGGAACTATACAACTAGTTAAATTTAGAAAGTAAAAATAAACACTTAAAGAATGATTGGGATACCGTATAAGTTCTGGTTAGAGAAATAAAATTTACAGAATAAGAAAAAACTAAAAAATATTAATCTGAAATTATTTATCTTACTTGTAGTAGTATGCGATTTTTAACACAATATTTTCTAGTCTAGTCATGGCTTCTTGTCTTATGACCGAAAGTTTTCAAAATATTTTATTATATTTGATAATCTTTGCAATTAAAATCATTTCTTGTAAAATGCCATTGTAAGAATGAATATATTTGCTACTAATTTAAACTAGTTACTCGTAATACTTTTAGGGTAATAAAATATATATTTAGAATTTATTACTTAAATAAAATTATTGAGCAGCATTAAGTCCTTAAAAGATCTAAAAAGTTTTAATTATTGTGTTTTACTTATGTATAATAGTAATAATTTATTTCCTAACAGAAATACAAGTTAACCATTTACAGAGCAAATTTATTTTAAAAAATAATCACGAGGCATAAAAGTTATCTCACATACTTAATTAAAGATATATGCTAAAAAAATAAAATAACAAGCTTAATTCTAAAATTTAAATTGGTAAAAATATAAATCATAAATAATTCTTTAAACACCAGAATTATAATAACGTTTTTGGAATACTATTAAAAGAATGTAAATATTTAAAACTCAAAATATAACATTTTATTATTTTAGCTTTGTATTAAAGAAATTAAAATAATGTATTGTAATATGTTTTAATAAATTTCAAATTTTATTATTTAATAATCATTCATATATACAACATCTTTATTCCAGTAACAAATATTTACAATAATACATATATACAGTATGATTGGTGTTTGCCCGTCACTGACTTTCTATCATGTCTTAAATGAATAAAAATATGTAAAGAAATTGAAGCTAGTTGAATTTAACTGTCCGGATAATGCCATCTAATGAATTGATAAATAGTGTTCGTGGGGTATTTGAATTTTGTGGGGATAATGGGATTACGGGGAATACAGTATTTATCAAGGAGGGTTAGGTTGAAGGGTTTAGTAGTAAATTTTGTGCTTATGGCTAATGTACGTTGGGTAATGGGAATTATTTGGGTAGATTCATAGAGCAGATCATTGGATGGGTTATGAAGAGGATTATTTGGGTGTCTGATTTTGGTAAGGGTTCAGAGTGTGGATTTTTCGGCTGCTTGGATATAATATAGGGTAGAAGGATGGAATTGGATGAAAAAGATTGAGCCATAGTCTAACAGGGGCCGACATATCGATTTGTAAATATTGGTTGCTGTTTTGGGTGTAATGCCTTGGTTTTTATAAGTTAAAAATCGAAAATGACGGGCCCTGGTTTTGGCTTTGGCTTTAACGGATAGGGCATGTTGTTTGAAGGATAGTTTATGATCGTATACGATTCCTAGGTATTTCCAGGTGTGAGAGGGTGCGATTTCGGTTCGATGGATTTTAATTTTGGGAGAGGATAGGGTAATTTTGTAGAAGGGAAGAAGGAGTTTGGAATTTGAAGGATTAATTTGAATTCGCCATTTGCGAAATCATGTTTCCAGGGAGTCTAATGCATTTTGTAGAGAGTTGAGGGTAGTAGAGAAGGTATTTGCGTGTGCGATTAGTGCGGTGTCATCTGCAAATAGGAGAGGGTATATGGTGGGATCGAAGTGTGTTGGATCGGGATGGAATATATCGTGGCAGTAAAGATTGTAAAGAGTGGGGGAGAGCGGGGATCCTTGAGGTACACCTTGTTTTAGGGGAAATGGTCTGGAGAGTGATTGTCGGATTTTTATTTGGCAGGATAAATTATTAACACGTTCGCCGCCAAGCGAATATTTCACATAAGTGCTGTTTTGAATCCCGCGTGACCGCCGGGGCTCATAGCTAATATAAGGAATATCTACAAATTATTTCCCCGGCGTGCAAGAAACGGCGACTATATGACCGCCGGCGGTACATGTGGCGGTGAACGTGTTAAGGAATTTGTGGATTAAAATGAGAAGGTGTTTAGGGATGTTTAGGAGGAAACACTTATAAAGCAAACCTCGATGCCATACCGAGTCAAACGCCTTTTTGGTGTCAAGAAAAACCACAGCGGACATGTAGCCTTCGAGGTGCTTTGTTTGGAGATTGGAAATTAAGATAGTAAGGGGGAGTGTAGTGGATTTTTGAGGAGTGAAACCAAATTGGTAGTCGGGAATGGTTGCTTTGGAGGATTCTAGAATTTTTTCTTTCAGGATTTATTCAAATAGTTTACCTATTACAGGAAGAAAGGTAATTGGGCGGTAGCTTGTCATTGTCGGGTTTAGTGATGCATATGATTATAACTTGCTTCCATTCGCTGGGGAAGTATTGGTTTTGGTAGCAGTAGTTGAGGATTTTGAGGATAAATTGGTGGATAGGCAATTTTTAAAGGATAGATCGAGGTATATTATCGTGGCCAGGGGAGGTATTTTTACCAGAATGCAACAGGCGATAGAAGTCGGCCTCACTTACAATATCATCAATTGGAGATGGAGAGAGCTGGAAGTTAAAAGTATTGTACCAGTCATTTACAATGTCATGCAAATTATTGTCAAAGTCGTTATTAATTGTTTCTTTGAAAATGTCCGGCAAATGTATTTGAAATTAGATTATCGTCAGTGATTGTTGAATTGTCAGATGGGTCTATGATGCTGGTAATGTTGTCAGATTTTTTTATATTTCGTCAGTCGCTTTATTTGTCTCCAGTAAGTCTTACCTTGCATAGCATTAATTTGTCGGCAAGTTTCAGTCCATTTGTCTTCCTTATATTCAAAAATAACCGTCTTTATGCCTTTGTTTAGTTTGTTAAATTTTTCTTTGAGAATTCTGTCGTCGTTGAGATTAATGTCTCTGTAAAGCTGTCGTTTAAATTTAATAAGTCGAAGGATAAATTTAGGAAGTGGGTACTTGTAGTGTTGTTTTTGAATTTTAGGAGTGTGGAACATAATGGAATCAGTTAGGGAGGAATTAAATTGAGATATTACAAGTGGGCTAATATTAGTTGTATTGTTAAATTGACTAGACATATCATTTACGACTCCATCGACATTGCAATCCTGGTAATGGTAAATATATTCGGGAGGGAGAGGAGTTGATTGGGATTGGATATTAAGGTCAAATTGTCAGGATAAGTGATCGGAACAAAGGTCTGGGATGAGAGTTACTGTGTGTATTAAATGTCGGATGTTGAATGTGACGAGGATTTTGTCGGGGGTTGAGGATTTTTTGTTGTACATTAAATAGGTTGGTGGCGTTGGAATACGGATAAAATTGGAATTGAAAATGAATGTGTAAATTTGACGGGATTTAGGTTTGTTGATATTAAAATCGCCTATAATAAGGGAATGGTCGTAGAGTGAGGCTTTGGTGAGGATTGTATCATCGATGGGAGAATGAAGATGGATATAAACAAGAAAGACGTGTAGTGTAAAATGAGGCAAGGAGAGGGTGAAATGAAGACATTCATTTAGGGGATTATTAATGCATGGGGGATTTGCTTTGCCAAAGGATATGGAAGTATAAAAGAATGCCATGGAACCTCCTCGTTGAAAATTATTGGAAGTAGTTGAAGGTATTTGGATTGCCTTCTAAATATTATTATTGAAAGGATCCTTTGTTTTAGTTTCAACGAGAAGGTTAATATGTACAGGATTTTTGGCAAGGTAATGGGATACTAGATGGGATTTATTGCGAATGGAATTGATGTTGGTATATAGGAATCGTACATTAGCCATTGTTAACAGAGGTTGAAGCAATGTGGACTCCATCTTTTGGGGCAACGTGTGGGATTATATCGGGGAACTTTAAGTCAAACGTGACGATGAACATGCGATTTTGTGAAAATGAAGCATGAGTATCTTCTTGATATGAATCTATGAACCTGTTTTTAAGATTTTTAGTAGTTCCTGCCTGTCTACTGAAGATGGTGAATTTATTTCTGTCGCGTAGGTGTCTAAAATGATATCATAGAGTAAAAATGGTTTATGAACGCGGTTGTGTTTAATATGTGATTTGTCCATGTCGGTAGTTTTTAGGTTAGTACTTCGATGGGCTTGGTTGGGCGTTGTTTACATTTCATGGACCACGTTGCGTGGCCCTCTTCGTTGCAAGCACGACATCTTTCGGCGAGTGTGGTGGTGCAAGCTGAGGTGGATTGCGCTCCCATGCATTTAGCGCATTTTATTGCTTCGGTGCAATCAGCGATTTTGTGCGTGAATTTGTAGCACTTATTTCATGGGACTGGAATTGGTTCTGGTGCATGGCTTTCAATGACGGGATAAATCTTACACATGTACATGAATTTTTGGTGAAGTAGTTGTGTGTATGATTCATGAGATGCGGTAATTACACGAATCATGTTTGTTTTTTGATTCGTTGCTTTTGCTGTAATACGTTTACAGTAACGATGGGTGAATCCTTTTTCATTTAAGGCCTTGCTTATTGTATCGTCGTTTAACTCTAGTTCCATGCTTTTTATTATGCAGCAGTACGAGTCCTCGTGCATGCGTTTTTCTCGCGGCGCGGTCGAAGTCGCGACTGCCTCGGTGAATTTAACTCGGTTTTGAGTGTGTTGAGGTTATTAATTATATACTGCCTTTCTGAAATTTGATTTTATAATAAACCCTAGTTTTGTTTTAATAATTAGGCCTTGGTTGTCATATTTATGACTAGACCAAATTTGGGCCATTTGGAGTCGTGATAAATCTTCTGCGGTTTTGCAGAAAAAAGTGTGGTTATATTGTGGTTGTTTATTGGGGGTGTTTTGGTAGTTGTTGATGTGTTAGAAGTTGATGCGGATGTAGTGGATTGTTTAGAGCATGGATGCACAGACCGCGGCCCGCGGGCCGCATGCGGCCCGCCGGTCGAATACCGGTGGCCCGCCGACAGCAAAAATAATACTCTCGTACATTCTAAAAATATTGAATTCTATTCCAGAATAAAACCAAAAAAAATATGTTCGAAAAGTAATTTGAATCTCGCGCGCGCGCTATTACGGTGCGCCGTACGTGCGTCGTCGGTAACAGCGGTCGGTAATGTTCGTGCTGATCTCGGTTAAATTCGTTTGCTTGAAGAAGCGCGGCGGCCGGCGGCGCGATGACGATCGCTCGCGTAGATAGTACACGACTCGAAGCTTCCAGAGTCGGTTTCGAGATTTCTCCAGACAGTTTTCGACTCTATACGCGCGGTATAAAAGCCACGTTTAATCGCCGCTAGGTGTATTAGTGTTCTGTGAGTTTAATAGAGGTTTTGGAAGGCAATAGTTGTACTCCACTAGCCGGTGTCATATATTTTGATCCACATTCAACGTAGATTTCCTGTTGCAGTGTTAACCGTCAAGTGCCGTGTATAATTGTGTTGTGAAATCGTAAGTAAAACTCTATTATTAATAAGTGTTTCCCTACCTATTTAATCAATTATTTTTGATAATTTAAAAAGGATGGGTAATTTAAGTAGGTACTGTAATTGTTTTTAGGTGCTGTGTTAATCCTAGCCAGGATTAGAACGCAACATGGACAAGCCAGGACCTAGTAAAAAACGTAAGGTTAAAGATGAAAATCGGCAATTTCAAGAAATTTGGACTGAGAAATACTTTTTTGTATGGTCGCATAACAAAGTCGTTTGTTTAATTTGCAAGAATTCTGTTGCAATTGCAAAGGAATATAATGTAAAAAGGCACTATGAAACGCAGCATCCTTCTTTTACCAAGTTTACAGGCGAATTAAGAAAGCAAAAAATGTTGTCTTTAAAACGGGAGCTTACGGGTCAGCAAGCTATGTTTAGAAAACCCATTGAAGATTCAGAAACAGCTACAGAAGTTAGTTATGAAATTTCTCGAATGATAGCAAAGCGAAGTCGCCCCTTCAATGATGGGGATTTTGTAAAAGAATGCATAGAAATTTCCGCTAAGAAAATGTGTCCAGAAGCAGCAAAAAAGTTTGAGAAAATTCAACTGAATCGTATGACCATCCAAAGACGAATTATGTCTTTGTCAGGTAATATTGCGGAACAATTAACTGAAAAAACTAAGATCATTGAATTTTTTTCATTAGCACTCGACGAATCCACTGATATTAGTTCCACAGCTCAACTTCTAATATTCATACGAGGTGTTACTCAAGATTTTGAAGTCGTAGAAAAGTTATTAGGAATGTGTTCATTGAAAGGTCAAACCAAAGGAGTTGATATACTCAATGTACTTTTGGATGAGCGTTCAAAAACTGATTTGGACTTATCAAAATTATCGGGAGTTGCGACTGACGGTGCTCCTTCGATGATTGGTGTCAATTCCGGGCTAGTTACTTTGCTGAAAAAGCATCTGCAAGAAAAAAACATAAAGGCTGAAGATCTCATGCAGTTTCACTGCATTATACACCAAGAAGCCCTCTGTGCTAAACAAATTGAATTTCAAAATATCATGAAAGTGGTAGTTTCGACTGTAAATTTCATAAAATCACGAGGACTCAATCACAGGCAATTCAAACAATTCCTTGATGACATCGAAAGCGAATATGGAGATTTACTGTATTATACAGAAGTAAGGTGGCTAAGTCATGGATTGACACTGGAACGATTTCTAAATTTAATAGAAGAAATTGGAATATTTCTGGCGGAAAA
Organism: Ontholestes murinus; assembly: GCA_963969525.1. Classification (NCBI taxonomy): domain Eukaryota; kingdom Metazoa; phylum Arthropoda; class Insecta; order Coleoptera; family Staphylinidae; genus Ontholestes; species Ontholestes murinus. The sequence goes on from OZ018388.1 coordinate 31,939,946, forward strand.
GCAAAGGGATGTCCCGGAACTTAAAAATCCTGATTGGTTGTGTGATTTGGCTTTTTTAGTTGACATTACAAATCATTTGAATGTCTTGAACACACGGCTTCAAGGCAAAAATCAACTGATATCCCAGCTCTACGCTCATGTATCATCCTTTCAATGCAAGCTGACACTTTTCAGATCGCAATTGAATTCTGGAAATTACAATCATTTTCCGAATTATAAGAAAATGGCTGAAAAATTCAACAAAACTGCGATTAATTTCAGTTATGTAGAAAAGCTAGATATTTTGATTCAATCTTTTCAAGACAGATTTTCGGAGTTTAAAAAAGTGAAACCTCTGTTGGACATATTCAGCAATCCTTTCACGATTTCAGTTGAAAATGCGCCAGAGTCAATGCAGTTAGAAATTATCGACATTCAAAACGACGAAGATTTACGCAACAAATTCAACGAAGGAGACTTGCTGAACTTTTACCGCTGCATTGATAAAAATATGTACAAAGAGTTGCGCATAAACGCTCTGAAATGTGCCAGCTTATTTGGTTCTACCTATATATGTGAACAAACTTTTTCAATACTTAATAATAATAAAACCAAAAATAGAAACCGCCTTGCAAATGAAAGTTTGGAAGCAGTTTTACGTGTTGCTACAAGTAAATTTGAGCCAAATATAAAAAAGATTGTAAGCACTATGCAGTGCCACGCTTCAAATTAATAAATGGCCCCTAGTCTTAATAAGTCTGTGCATCTCTGGTTTAGAGGGTAAGCGTTTTGGTTTTTGAGTTACCTCGTGCGTGGACGACATTTCTGAGTAGTCGGTTTCAGTTCTTTTTGGATGGCCTCTTCCTCGTTTTTTCGGTGTTTTGAACTCCTCTTTGGAGTCCGTGGATACTTCCATCCTTAGATAGGGTGTAGTTTGGTGAGTATGGCACAAAATTTACTATTCACAATAATATCTCTGCAGCGTACGTCTATCGTCAATGGCGACTAGCAAGCGAGTGATAATCATTTATTTATATGAATTTTAAAATTTGAATTTATTTTTTACGTTTTAAAGGAACCTTCTTTAAAATATACTTTTTCCTTAAAACTTTTACAGGTGAATAGAATAATATAATGATTTTGGGAATCTCTATACCAAAATTTCCGGACATGTGACGGTAAAAGTAAAAATTAAATTCGATACAACTAATATAAAAAGTCAATTCCAAACATAACCTAATTATAATTGTGATGGATCAAAAGGCTTATCTTGTGGAAGAAAATATATCAGAATATATTTTTCTATATAATTCTATAGTTCATTCTTTATTTCTTAAAGTTAACTTTATTCACCTTCTTCTTTCCATTAGACTTACCTTGAATATGTATTGTTAAAGCAAGAAGACCATTTCAACATTTTCATATATAAGAATAATCCTTCGAATGCAATAAAAACAATAAATCAAAGTTACCAAAAACCAAAAGTCTTTTACCTAAGTCAGAAATGTATGATATATTTAAATAGGATTATTTGCAAAGAAAGGTATATCATTGTGAAAAGATAAAACTGCGTAGTAAAAGAATCCGTTTTCATAAATGTAATTGGCCAAATTAAAACATAGAGAATAAAACCATTTGACATTTTGTCAAAAGCTTTGTGTTTTGTAGATAAGTAGGTTTAACTTATATAAAAAAAGAAAATATAAAAAGCACTTTTTATAAACACTTTTTTCAGAGTGCTTTGTAGTTCCTTATAAACTTGGAATAACTTGAAATTGTTACATAGATGTAGATAAAATGTAATAAAGTATTCATACCTACAAAGTTAAATTACTTGATTTAAAAATATTATTATTATTATTTCATCTTTCAGGATTACAGATGCATGAGATGAAATCTTAAATCCATCAAATTTCTAGTTTAATTTTGTAAAATAAATACAGATTAAAACAGATAATTATATAACAAACAAAAGAAACTTAAACAAATATTATAAAAAGGGCAGAAAGACCAAAGGTCGATAGCCCAAACGGACGGATTAATTAAAATGTATTCATTATAAATGTAATTTTGTTTTTCCGAATAAAGATGTTGTTCTTTCTATTATAAAAATACAATTCAACGTTTTAATGATCGTATTTAAATATATTTTTAATCAATAAATTAATAAAAAAATTAAACGGAAGAAGCTTAAAAAAAACTCCATACATAGTATCTGATAAAATGTATAAAATATTCACACATATGAAAATTGGAAGAAACTAGTTAAATACCCTTAATTTGTTTTAAATAATCTACTGGAACATAAATGTTTTAAAACTCAAAGCTTTCAGAATTCTACTTAAATGTTACAAACTAAAAACTGTTTACACTGAATTGAAAAATTAATTATGTTTTAACCCATTTAGACCCAAACGGTCGAAAACGACCAGACAACACTCTATCCCAAACGGTACGAAACGACCGTTCTAAATACCTTTAATTAAAAGTCACTTGTGTATATTTTATGGTGCTAAGGGGTATACCCTCTGTATAAGTGATGTTTAGGTTACCATATTGACTTATCACCCCATAATAAACTTAGTAGTTATTTGTTTTTTGTGGGAATAACTTCGTACGTAAAATTGTTCAAGAACATAACGGAAAATAATCGTTAATAACTAATTTAATTTTAACTTAAATATAAATATTTTCTGCTCATATATAATAAAACTCCACTTATTAAAATACCAACTAACAATCAAATCGAAAAACAAGTTTGTATGCTGATAAATGGCGATGAAAATGGAAGTGTTCGTTTTCGACCGTTTGGGATAATAAGTATAAAATTCTATAACAGAATTTGAGGTATGCTCCAATATAAAGCAATATATCTGTGAACGAATCAATGATCAAATATTTCGCTAAACATTCATGTAAGCAGTACAAAACTTATAACTGAATTATATATCAAGGAAGGAAGGAAGCTACCGGTACAGTACGAGAAAATAGGACCGAAAAATGTAGCTTGCTCAATAGTAAAGTATTGAAAAGAAGTGATCGCGGTACGATCTATAGCCGTATTGACAAAGATAATTGTATTGAAGTTATTAGTTGTATAGATAACAGTGTTGTTACCATTTTGTCTAATCAAAATGGCATAGAACCAGTGAAGAAGATATCGCGCTTTTCTCTAAAGTAAATAAAAGTTTGAGGTACACTTATGGTATCAATATGTACAGTAAATACATGAGAGGAGTAGATCAAATGGGCAACCACATTTTAAATTGAACCTTCGATATAACTGTAAATATCTCAAGAGTTTCGACTCAAAATTAGATAAATTAGACATGTTGTTGAAGCAGTATACCAAACGTATGGTTACAAAATGACGAGACCAGGTCCTAGATAGAAATCAAAGTAAGCCAAATGCAAAAACATATAGCAAGGCATTTAGTGCTAACTGGTTAAAAAAGCGCAAATTGTAAAAATAAAATTAACTGCACGTGAAAATTGTAATATCCCTTGATATGCATGATAAATCTTTTATAGAATATAATAAGTAGTTAATATTGTCAAAATTAATAGTTTTCGTAAATAAAATCTATAATTGTTATACACTTATTTAACTATTTGCTTATTACAAACAATATTCTAACATTATAGACAATATTATAATAAAGTACATAATTTTTAATTTGTAGCACATTATCCCAAATGGTCGTTTTCGACCTAAGCCATAAGTCCAAAAATAAAAATGGCATTTAATAATTTTCTTTTATTTTCATCTTAGATTGACTAGTTTTATCATAAGAAATAATGACAAATACAAAATAATTTAAAAAAAGTTTCGGGCACATGGGAGTATAATATTTATCGAATTAGGGGTCTAAATGGGTTAACTTCAAGTAAAGATATCATACAGGCCGTTTCAAAGTTAATAGCAGTTGAGATTACAAGAAACTGACAAAAATGCAAAAATCGTTTTGATAATGATATTTACATACATTTCAAAGTTGAAACAAACCAAAAATCAAAAATGATTATACAATGAGTATAATAATCGCTAATTAGATATATAACTTATAGAAAAGACTATAATATTTCATACGTTTATAATTGGCTATCTTACTCCTAAACTAATAAATTATTCATTGTTCATTTATATTTCGATTCATTATTAAACCTGAACTTTCCTAATTAAATATTTATCGTACTGTTGATTCGTGCTAAATAATTAATCATTATCCAAGCGTACTACTAGCCTATTCTACAAAATGATAACCAATTCTTGATCTATTTCAATAGTTTTTTATTATCCTAGTATCACCACACATTTTTTTTCGAAACATTTGAATTAAAACATTTGTTATTTTCCATATTAATTAATATTATATTATTATACTTTTCCATCAAGTGTGTAGCAAATAAAGTGTGAACTTTATTTTTTTGTTCTTTAAAAACATTTTCAGGTTTTTAATTGCTTCAAATATTTACTTATTTATATCGAATTGGACCTCAAAACCTATATTTCCATTTTATTTTTTGATTACGATCAAAATAAATGTCCGTAATTACAGTAAAAACTGCTTTTGATTGTACATGTAACGTTAGCATTAGAAATAATCAATGAGCGCATATATGGGTTTTATCTATCATAATATCATATTACTTTACTAAAATACTTTAAAACACTTTATATACTTATATATTTTCATTCCCACATAGCATTAAATTGAATAATATATTTATGAATCAGATTTTACTAATTATACTAATGCATCGGTATTATAGAACTACTAAATGGTATTTTAATTTACACATGTTATTCGATTGTATATTGATTTTAGTTATTTTTTATTACAGGTAAGAATATCGGATTCGTTAACAGCAGGTTGAAGGTTTGTATAAGATTCTTTATTCAATTTTTAAATATATAACGATTAAATACATCGATTAAATTTTAAGCACAATTATAATAGGATAACGAACACATGATAGCGTTAAATATTTTAGTATTCAGCTGCAAAAACGGATGAATGGAACGTATTGATCCGAACTGAAAACAATGTACAAATAGTATCAGCTGAAGTTTATTTCGAAATAAACTAGCATAAGTCAATTTTATTGCCCAGTAAAATACGAGAGCGAGCTGCGGGCTCTCCGATACTGGTTTTAGTTTTATTACAGTCTATTTTATATCAAATAAAATGATTATTTTTAAAATTAATTAATTTTTAACTGTATACATACCGTATATTATTTTATTATTAAAATTATAAAGGTTCCCTAATAATAAAAATTCTATAATCAACATATATTAAGCGCTATAGAAATTGTTATATTTAATGAAATTGAGGAAATATGATTGTTTATATAAATTGTTATTAGCCTAAAACTAAAATATTATTTATATATAAAATATATTTACAAAGAATTAAAAATTTAGTCACAAATAATTATCATAGACACAATTATATAAATCTTAACAACAGAGCAACACTCATACTGGGACATAGTGAATTTTACAATTTAATGTAAGTATGCAGCAGTAACTATCGCAATCATACTCTTTATTAAAATATACTTCTATAGCTAAAACGTAAATACATTCTAATAATATTGATATAAATTTTTATCCGTATTTTGTATTTCGTATATAAATATTTGATTCGATTGAATGGGTCTGTAAAAATTTTTAGTGCGTATTCTAAATTCAAAATTTCAGGTCAACAACAATATAAATATGGTGAATGCGCCGGGCAATATAAATTATATGTTTTTTTTACTAAAATTTAGTTTGAAAATAAGCCTTGTTATTTAATTATTTGGCTAGGGGGTTTTGTATGGTGAATAAACGTATATATTATATATTATTCATGGAGAGTCATGTTTTAAAAGTTTTTCAATTGGGTAGGATGTATAGGTTGCAGCATTTTCACAGTAGATCAATGGATTGGGATTACCTTTATCGTTTTATAAAGGAGGATACTACATGGATTATAAAGACGAATATTAGATTGTTATATTTTCTATTATATTATATTATTATTGCCGTCTTCATCAGCTGGGAGCTGCATTGTGGATTCACTTCTACGGTATCTCCGAGGTATCGCATCCTCGTTGTCACTACGATCTCTTGCTCCAGAAGCCCTATTATTTTTCCTCAACTGGCTCTTCCTAGATAGCTACGCTGCTAATGTTTTATGTGCCGACACCTAAATGTCTATGGAGACCAGCCATTCGAACGCTCTGTCCGCGACGCTAACCTTCCCCATCTTTCGTCTAGAAATTAATACGAGGAGTTTGTCTGCGAAGCCTTTCAGGTCGATTTTCACTGGCAGTGGTATGCGGCATTCCGTAGCAAAGATCTCAGCACTAATCCCTGTGGAATACATCCGGCAGTTCATCTACCTTTTGCTTGCCCTCGTCCACTTCGTACTTCAGGGCCGTGTCCTCCAGGTAGCTACTGAGCGTAAGGAGCAAGTAGTCAGGTATTTGCCTTCGTATCAGAATCTCTTCTATGATGTGAAACGACATCGAGTTAAACGCATTCCTTGCGTCAAGGGTTTTAATGTTTCTTAGTTCTAAGTGGTCCTTCATTCACCTATTAACTTCCTGACCTCTAGACACTAGAGCACTATTCGCGTAAAGATTATAAAGATTATCACAGCAAGGTAAATTTTGAAATAATGGTCGTTTGAATACCAACAGAATGAATACGTAGATTAAATTTAAAAAAAAAATACAGAATATTTACATACGAAAGAAAACACAATAAAAGCAAAAACTAAACTAACGCTTACACATAGAAATAAAACGCTAACTTACAAAATGACCACTCGGTCTCTACGAGGAAAACAAATATGAGAACTTACGTGATAATTATATTTAACAGCTAGTATCCAAAATGGATTAGTATAGAATTGATTCAGTTGATAAAATTAAAGAAAAAATTACACCGTAAATACAAACTATATAATAATTTCACGCATTATCTAGAATTCCAAAGTGTCAGAAGTCAGTGCAAAGAATTAAATATTATTTTGTACAAAAAATACTTAGAAGATATTGAGAGAAATATTAACGTCGATAGTAAATCATTTTGGAAATGTGTTAATGATTCTAAAGAATTGATGGGCTTTCTCGTAAATATGTTTTTAAATGATTTAAAAAGTGATAATTTACAGGACACTGTTGATCTATTCGTTGATTATTTCGCCGACGTTTACTGTCATAATAACGTTCAACTCTTTGATCTCAAGTATGAAAAAAAAAAACGTTGATTCAACATATATGTTCTCTGTTGATTTTATGGATGTTTTCAAGGCATTTAGTCAATTAAAGCCTTCAGCTTCAGTGGGTCCTGATAATATTCCAAATGTGTTTTTAATTAACTGTATATTTACTATAAACTATCCAATAAGGTCGTTTAATGAGTTAATTATACCCACAATGTGGAAATGTTCTTATATTACCCCCATTTATAAAGCAGGTGATAGATCTGACATTAGTAATCATCGAGGATTCTGTATTCAATCGGCAATTCCTAAAATGTTAGATTGCATTTTAGCCAGGCAATTGAATTGGCTATGTATACGAGTATTATAGCGGTTGAACAGCATGGTTTTGGTCGGGACGATCTGTAATGTCCAATCTGTTTACCTACAATAGATTTATCTTGGATGCCTTGGAGAATCAGTATCAGAAAGATGCTATCTATACTGACTTCTCCAAGGCATTTGATCAAGTCTCTCATGACTTTCTTTTGTACAAACTTGAGATACTTGGCTTCAACCCCAACATAAATCTGTGGTTAAGGCGTTTTCTTGTGGACCGTAAACAATTTGTCAGAATTGATGATTGTATTTTATGAGAAATTTGAGTGAAATCTGGGGTCCCACAAGGCTTCCATATGTGTCCTATTTTATTTCTAGTTTTCGTGAACGATATTGTCTCTAACTTAAAATATTGTTCATCCTGGCTATATGCTTTATATTCCCTCTCTTAACTTAAATTATAAACTACTTGGTTCCCAGTTAAGGATTCTTTTATTATAGGAAAGACGCATCATTGCAGATTTCAAATGTTTATTTAAAGAAGTAAATGGTCATCTGACCATTTACTTCCCAGCCCAATAATTCTCCATCTTATTCAATTTAATGTTAGATGTGTTGGTGCCAGAACCCGCAGTAATATTACATTTAATTTATCCACTCACAGAACAAATTATGGTTACAACGAATCAATTTCTTGAATGATGCGTATCACAAATGCTCTGCAAGATAAAAGTAATTTTACATTATTTTATAATAGTTATGAAACTTTTATAAAGCGTTTACGAGTATTAGATATTAGTTGTGTATTTAACTCATTACGGACTTTTTAAACTTAATTTCTAACGCTCAGAATTATAACTTTGTTTTAATTGTTTTAATATTTTGTATGCACATGTATATGTATCTGTTTAGTTTTTATATGTATATTTCATTAATTTTCGTTAACTCGTGTAACTCATTATTACTGATTGTACTTGTTCTTTTTGTTTCGTAATAGTCACACTTTAGTTTGTAAGAATTTATATTACATTATTGTAATCAGAGGGATGTACCCGTAAAATAGAAATAAATAAATAAAATAAATAAATAAATTAGTGCCTTTGCCCCAATATTGGGGAAACCTACACCCAGCCTTTTGCTCCACTATAAGCTCTTCTCCTACAACTGCGTCCATTTGGCTCTTTCTCTCCCATTCTTTCTTCACCATCCTGGTCTCCGCCTAGAGCACCCCAAAGTCACCTTCCTTGCGCCTGCACCTAGTTAAGTCCCTCCTTACTTCGTTCGCCTTGCTCATCGCCTCCGCAATTTCTTCATTCTACCAGTACGTATCTCTGCTCTGCTTCCCCTTTTTCTTTTTCTTCGGCAGAGATCTATCTCCTTCATCTTGGCCACGTCTTATCTCACTGCCTTATTAGCCTGCTCAGCAGGGCAAACCCGCCGAGCCACCCGGAAAGTAATCTAGCGGTGGTCGCTAAAACTTTCTCCCTATTTCACACAGTTCTTGATGGAGCCAAGCATACCTTTTATTATAGACTCCGCGTTCTGCCGCACCATCGTCAAGTCTGTACCCTTATTGGAAATTCCCAGATCGAAGACCACCACAGTCTCTACTAGCATTTCCTCTTCCTTATTTTCTGTATTTATGTGATAATTCTCTACAATCAATTAAGATAAGATCCTTACTTAAAGGGAGTTAATTTTAAAGTCCCATCTGGAGAATAATTTCTGGTGGAAGTAGTAATTCATGTAAATTTAGAGCTTTCGAGTATTGTAACATTATTACAGTGTTATAGAGGCTAATGGATTTTGAGATTTAGGTTCTGATAAGTTTACATATATTAGGTTTTTGAGACAATAAACTAGGAATATAAAATTAGTGTATAAGAAACACACATCTTAGTCATCTTTACTATACAAACTGAATTTACAGGAAGTATAATTTGTGAATAAGGGCAAATATTATAATAATTACTTGATTCTCTGAGAAATAAGTATATAAATTATTTCTTAACGATATTATAAATATATTTGTTTGTTCTCTTCCTTTCTGATAAGAAGTTATTGATCAACCGTGCTTAAGGAATTAATATCTGTAGGTAATTAATATCGAGGGTGTTTTGTAACCGTTTTATGTTTTTGTTAGCTGTGCGTTTCTGAACATTTATTATTACATAAGTATCTTTACACATGTTTTCTTCATGCTCCATGGGTCTCAAGTAACATGTTCAGTACTTCCACAAGTTTTGTACTTGGGTGGAAAGGTGGTTTTATAATTGTTAATAATTTTGTTCAAAAATATTTTCTGGTTATTTTGCGTCATTTGGTCAATTTTAAGTTTTTTTGACGGATGGAATGCATAATAAATAAAATCTCAATAACAAAATTTACAATTATTTGTATTTGATTACCTTTCTTCAGAAATGCATATTTTTTCAGTTGTAAAAACATAAAACTTAGAGGCTTATATAATAATAATAAAACAAAAACGCGGAAGGTTTCCAAAATATAATTCAGTGTATGTAGCCTTAAAAAATATTTTCACGATGTGATTATTGAGTTATTTTTTTTAAATTTAATTTGAATACTCCAACTTATCTTGCGTAAAGTAATAGAAAAATATTTAATAGGGTATATTTTGACACTTCTTCATTTGTTAAAATAGTTTATTTTTTGCTTAAAGCGTATAATTTCCCAACATACTACGGCGAAAGCAATGTAATAACCACATTGTATCTGAATAACCCCGCTTACATATCATTCGTTAGTTGTCGACGAAATTCGTCGGGCAATTGCCAATTTACCTTTGATTTATGTATAGTTTATACACATTCTGGTACAGCGACGGTTCTGGAATAACATTACAAACCTTGCAGCTAGTTAACTAATAATGTCCGTCCTATTTATTCAATTATAGTATGCCTATACAATCGATTAATATTGTATCTTATTAAATGAGGTTTTCAAATTAAACTGTAACGTTTAATGTTAGCTGAATGTATGGGGCTGACAGTGATTAAAAATACATGCACTTGATCATATTGAGTATTTCAATGTATAATCGTGTATAACTGAGGTTACATACTACGTTAAGCAGAATATTCTAATAGTATCAGGCTTTAGTTAACATAGACAAATATGTATTTTTCCTAGTCATATGATATAACTATATCATATAAATTAGAACATTGGAACAAAAGATCTATTAACAATATTTGCAATGAAAATATATAATTAAATAGCAAATTTTTAATGCAATAATACCAAAGTAAATTTTTCATTTCTTAATGTATATTTCATTTATAAAAATAATTCACTAATAGTTGGCTCGAACAAATTATTGAAGAAGTTATATTTAGTTAGTTCAAAATAAAAAAAATACAGTGCAATTATTTCATTATATACCAGGCGATTAAAATTGTATAGATGCGAAACAGTCCTTTATAATGTATGACCATTAAAAAACTGTTAATGCAAAAAATTCAATTCATGTTCATAAATTATTATTGACCGAACGCAATATTTTTTCGTTTAATAATTTGGTATTTTTATGATAAAACGTAATTATCTTGGGCAGTTTTGATATAAACTTTACGTCTGAGCACCATCAAACGTCTATCCATTTATACAGCATTCTGCAATGTTTTACCCCTTATCCTTTCTTAACGTTTTTACTACTCTATCGTTGCAGTTTTAAACGAAGTAATAACAACACAATTACAAAAAACTTCAATCTAATGGGTCATAAAACGTGGCCGCAGGTTCTGCTCGATAAAACTGAAAATTACTAAACATGCAGTATTATCTTTAATGCGACTGATATAAAAGCATTCAAAAATAAGTGCAATACCTTGATAAAATAACTAATTTAAAATATAAAATATAATACGTTATGTAATAGAGATTTTTAATGTAAGTAAATGCACAAATATGTATGCCTTTCATTTATTTTTGTTTGTTTTTTATTATAGAAAGTAATACGTAAAATTATTTATTGATTAAAAGTTATTAAATGCATTTACGCATACAAAATCTTTAATTAGATTATTTTTTATTGTTAATGTAATATTATAGGTTATATTAAAAACATACAAAATTGTAGTGTTTTCATCATTAGGATTGCGGTGACCGTTACTACGTGGTAATTACTATATTTTAACCACTAAAAAATTATGTAATATATATATATATATATATATATATATATATATATATATATATACATATATTACAAATTCAGTCCCCTAAAAAAATCAGGTGTTTATAAAATTTCGTGTTCCGAATGCAACTCTACTTATATAGGTCAAACAGGTCGCAGCTTCGAAACTAGATTTTCTGAACATTTCAGGGCATATAGGTTAAATCAAAACAGTAGTACTTTTTCAAACCATTCTTTAGAATGTAAACATGAATTTCCCAAAATCCAAAATCTAAAAATTTTACATCACTGTACCAAAGGTACAAAGCTTAATCTCCTCGAATCTGTCGAAATTTTCAAAGAATGTAATAATCCTCACGTTAATCTGCTTAACGAGCAAACAGATTTAATGTACACGCCACTTTTCAAAAATTTATAATCAGTTAACGATGCGTAATCCCCTTCCTTTTACCTACCCGACAATAATTACCCCTCAACCCTCTACACATTAGTATAAATAGAACTACTTCATTAATTTGCTTCATTTGATAATGAAATTAAACCGTCAAAACTTAAGTCGTGTGTTTTTGTAATATATGTATATATATTACATAATTTTTTAGTGGTTAAAACATAGTAAGTGCGTTAGTTTATGGTGTTTTCATTTATGAAAGAGATAATTTGCATTAATTATAATTATAATAATAATAATATCTAATTTCCTTAAGAATAATTTTGTTTACTTTAGAAAACGATAAAGTTAAAACCCAGATTACATTTAAATAAAAGTAGACATGTTCAGGGAATATTTTGTGGAAGCGTCCGCAATATGCAAGCATGTAAAATGATTGAATGAGACATTTATATATATAAAAATGTTTAAAATATTTTATGTAAAGGGCTGTGGATCAGATATAAATGCAAATGCATGTTTATGTGTGTAATATAAATATTAACAATACAATAATTTAAAATTTTAAACGTATAAGCATTCAGAAACATAAATGCGTATTAATATAAACGCAAATATTTTACTTGTTTTTGACATCACATATTAACCTGGTTTTATAATAGCGGATGTTTCTAAATGAATATAGAAGTATTAACGCTTTGTAGTATTTATTACGTAAAACTTAAAATCATAATTAATACATGAAATGATAAAGCAACTCAAACAGTTCTGTTTGTTGGTACGCGCATGTGTTAGGGAACGCTTGTAGCAAAAATGGCGACTAGTGAACAGCATTTTGGGCTGATCGGATCTTTAAGACATGGTATAGTTGCAACGAGACCCCTCAATTAATTTTTTTGTGTTATAATATATTTTGGCGGACAGTTTTTGGGCCATATTTGCTTTGAAGAAGCAACTGTAACTGGTACTTCTTATCTTATTTCTCTACATCCCCGATCTTCATTTAGTTAACTCAGTATTTTTCATAATGTAGTTACTTGAGTTCGTGAAGGTTAAATATCACTTAATTAAAAACACAGTTATATTCCTTTCTTCACTTTTTAGTATTTTTCAGTTAAACACACAGAATCTAAATTTAACTTTTACGAAATTCATTTTATGGTTCAATAGTACATTCTTCAACGAGCGTATAATGACGGCTATTATTCACGTGGGTGAAGCTTCGGACACGAGCGAGCGTAGCGAGCGAGTGTTAGAATCATCCATGTGAATAATAGCCATTCTACGCAAGTAGAAGACTATACTTTCTCTACGACTATAATAAACTTAATCATAGTTTTTAATAAAAATCTTTATTAACACTTTATATTTTAAACATTGCAATTATAATATGACCTGCCAAGTATATTATAAGTAATTTAATTTTACTTTTTGGCAAAAGTTATAGTAAAGTTGCTACAATTACTGATATTTAATACAGTCGGTGTTGAATCTTGATCAAAACTCGCCTCATTTAAAGTGCTAGTCTGTGCTGTGTGTTGTATATTTTGTGCGATTCTAGTACTTTGTTCTACCGACTGAAGTATTTTGTGGGCCGTGTTCATTCTATTTATCATAGAATCATCCACGTAGCCTTCAGCTACGGAGGTACTCTTCCAGCCTCCATGTCGTTTGAGAGTTGTAATATCTCATCCTGCATCAACCAATAAGTTGGCAGATCTACGAAAGCTATGTCCGGTGTACATATTTGCATTCGGTAAATTTAAGTAGGTTGCTATTTGTCTGCCCATTGATGCAAATTTGTTAATTCCAATTTTTTGAATAGTGCATTTTCCATGTTGGTAGTTTAAGAAAAATGAAGAAGTTATTACATTCGCTGGGCGTAGTGCAATATACTTTTTGCATATTTCATAAAATTTACCTGTAACAGTAAATTTTCTAACAATATTTGTCTTAGTGTAAGGTATGGTTATTAAAAGAGCTGAATTAAGGTCTTGAATGTCTTCCATTTTCATTGAGTGCATTTCATTATTACGGCAAGCTCCCATTATTTCTACGATTAATGCAATCTAATAAAATAAAAACATTAATACTTTTAATTTTAGGAAAAAGCAATTACATTTGTTACCTTTGTTCCGAGATTTATATAATCCGGAGATTCTGTAATGAATTTATTTATATCTTCTGCACTAAATATTTTCGATTTCTTGGCCTGAAATCCTTCTCCTTTTCGTTTAAGGAAAGCCCACAATTTTGGATAATTTTCAATGTTAATTTCATTGTAAACATTTAATGTACTTCTTAACATGGAGTATATTTTTCATAAAGAAAGATTTGTATTTTTCGGAAAGTTTTCTGAAATATGCTAGGAGAATGTTTTCCGAAAAGGAACTTATTGGATTTTCTCCATTCCATAAATTTTATATAAACTTGACTATACTGCTTTCTGGACTTTTCCGGCAGTAAACTTATTGTAGATGATTGTGCAATTTCTTGAATTTCGGGAGGGTTTATTATCACTATCACTACTAACGTCCGTTGTAAATATTATATTATTAACAATTATGCGATACAACAGCAATAAATAATGAGTGTACTAGACGTTATAAATAACTGGTGTATTTGACGTTTCAAATGACTTGTTAGGAGGTTGCTAAGATACTCTCTATTTTTCACATTCAAAGCAATGTGATTTTTTCATATTTGCGTGAATTCTTAAAAATCAAAGGATGTGATTGGCCAATCTAGAGTGATTTCTTTGTAGGAATTCACTGTGTGAAGAATTTATGCTATTATTCAATTTAATGTACAACAAGAATGAGTGTATTATTTAATAGTCGTAGAGAAAATTTATACTATTTTCATTACTGAAAATATATTTTCCTTAAAACGTGAGATACTAGACAATAACCATTAATTTTTACGCTTTTCATTTCATTGTCATGATTGCAGTATTCCTTAAAAAGTTATTGTGTTTTCTTTTGCTTAAAGATAGAGCGATCGACTGTAAAACTTTTAGGCCACATATTAGAAAAAAGATGTATATAATGGGAAATATTACTTTAAACGAACTATACTTTTGCCTATTCGCAATTGCATACATACAAATGAAATCTTATTAGATGTCATTTTAAATAATTAAATTAGTTTTAGCATAGAGAATCCGATGATAATCGTATATACGCCAAAATATTTTATGTAACAATTTTAATCAAAATATTCTTTTTATTGGAGCTGTTTCTTCTTTTACTATGAGATTGTGGGTTCGCTAGGTCTCTCTCTTACAGCTCAATGTGTTCCACCTTTGAAAAGTATACACGTTTTCTGACTTGACTTGACATGAAGTTATCATATGGCGATAAGGGTGCATCCTTTCTAAGAAAATATCGGTTGTACATTCCTCGGGGTGCAAGTGTGCGACACTATATATTGTAAATATTTGTACAGTTAGGTAGGCTGCTTAAAACGGCCTACTCATTATTGGTAATCAAGCACGGAAGAATCAGCAAATACATTCACACACATTATATATAAAATTGAAGAAAATTAGTTATATTGCGTATTTACTTAATAAACAGCTCTAGGTTTGTTAAGGTTTATAAAAAATATTAGATTGTTTTTGATTGAAAGGGGTAAGGTTTAGATGCTAGTGTATGCGGAGGACATGGTGTTGATGGCGAGGGTTTAGGAAAGAATGACAGAGCCATCAACAGGGGAGCTTTGAGGGTAAATGTTATCATAGATAAACGAAGTAGATAATATTGAGGAATACTGGAAGGCACGGGAAGATAAAAGAGCTAGAATGAAAAGAAGAAATTATTGAGAGGGTGAAAATATTTAAGTATATAGGTTTTACGCTTAAGTGTTAGGGAGGTTGTAAGCAGCTGGCCAGATGATTGCAGGAGGAGGCGAGGAAAACATGGTGGGTGGTGAGAGAAATATGGGGCAGGTGGTTCAATAAAGCGTGCTTGACAGCTATCTTGGTATATGGAGTAGAGGTATATGAAATCAGGAGGTACGGAAGGTTGGTGAGGTAACAATGACGATTCCTGAAGCAAATGTTGGGAGTAGAGAAATTCATACCGGGATACATATTGCTTCAGGAAATGAATAGTGTGTGCGTGAGTGAAGCGATAAGAAGAATGGCCAGATATGATGAATCTGATTATACGAAGGAATATTGGTGTAGGAGGTATGGAAGGGATGCAAAAATCCAGAAGAGGGTAGTTGGAGAGCGAAAAGGAGGAGAGAGTATGAAAGGGTGAGTTTGTCAAGAAGAGATCGCGAAAGAGTGGTTGGAGCAAAGACTGAATATGGCGGGATCAGTTCATGAGAAAGCAAAGAAGGTGAAAAAGTAAAAGAGATATCATGTATGGAGAAAAGTAAATAATATGAATACTATTGAGAGTGGTAGGTATATGAGAGGAGGCCTTAGTACTTGCAAGACAACCGTTTCTGAGAGAGGAGAGGGTTATCTTGGCAAGGGCGAGATGCGCGACGGAGGAGAGAGGGAACATGAAGTGGATGAGCAAAGGATATGGATATGCGTGCTGTATAAGAACAAGAAGGTTACGTAAAAACATCTGGCATGCAGAGAAAAGAAGAAGATTGGGTGGCTGGATGTAGAAATTAACTTTAATTAATGCAGAGGAAATAATTGCTTAATAAACTCTTAACATTAAGTTTTAAGATTTATAAATTTATAGAAATTATTACATATTTGCGGGTGAATAAATGTACAAAACTGTTCAATTTGTAGGGTGGAGACAACTGTAAAATAATGAATTTAACCAGAATTGAAAGAGAAAAGGAGTTAGAACAATTTATCATTAGAAGATAAAGATACAGATTATGGCTTTTCACAACACCTCTAGAAAAATATATTATACTCAAACTGAAAATACCTGCAAAAGTGTTTCAAAAATAAATCCAAAAAATATTTTTGAGGAGTATTGGAATTTAGGAGATTATAATAATCAAAATATATTGCTATACATACGATGCTACCGAGCGTTATTCTGTGAATAGAAGACGTCGAAAAAATAGAAAAAGTTCGCCAAAAATATTGTTTTAGTTATTTTATAAAAATTTTAAATATCTCAATTTAAATATAAATGGACTTAGGTTCAAACAAATGACTTATAAAGAGAATGCCAAATAAAATAAATTATGTTGTAATACAATGATTTATTCGACTATTGTTTAAATCAATATCCGTCCAGGCAGTATTCCGAAAAGTAGTTGTTTCAAATAATAATTTACATTTTATTTATATAATGACTTGCTTAAATTACGAAAAGTTTCATAGTATCTATTAAATAAAATAATTTATTTTGCAAATAAACGAAATATGTTATTTCTACTTTGAAAAACTTGTTTTTCTTAAATTTTCTGTAGTATTTATGCCTACTTAATTAATACTTTTAATATTAAAGCAAATAAATATACGATATTTAATAAATGACTAATAAGATAACTCAAATTTATTAGGCTTTTGATCTTTTCCAGTAGTATAAGCTCACCAAATTGTTGGTAAAGAGTCTGGGTGTTTTCCTTTCAGAAAATCTTCTAAACATCTATTCATAAAATGATATCCATTTCATTTATGTATATTTCATACACTGTGCCTGAATGTTTAAATTTTAGTTATTATAGGTATTTTCACAAGAAAATTGATTAAATTTTAAGTAAAATCGACGATAAAAAATAACCATTTATTTTTTAATTAAACCACGATGTCAAATAAATTTATTGCTCTAATAAATAATCACACATTTATCTTTTACGGCTATTTTTTAAGCTTTTTAAGAATGTGTGATAGTATCGCTTATTAGGTATATTTATGACATATTTAATAAATATCTATTGAGAAAAATAGGGTAGTAGTAGTAGTAGTAGTAGTAGTAGTAGTGTTAGGCTATCGACCACGTGGTCCTTCCGCCATGTGTCATTTGTGTATTTGTGTGTGTGTAAATGAGCTTGTTACTTTAAAGGATCGCCCCGTCACTCTAAAGCACCATTAATTGTATCCCAATGATGAATGGTACCGGTCACCCATCCGACTACTGACCCGAATCAACGTTGCTGCACGATAGTTCGGGGCCGTAACCGATGCGCCACCACCGGCGTGTGAAAAATAGGGTAATTTCTTTAAATTAAGTGTAACAATTAGTTAAAATATCATATTCTTAATTTAAGCAAAATGTAGTTTTTTGAGTTTAGTGGCTAATTTAAATTCTATTATAAAATTTAAATAAGCCATTAATAATCTTATTGTAATTGAATGAAGTATTTAACGGTAACATTACTTATAAGTAATATTAATTTTAAATGACAATAGAAAAATATTAGATTGATGTTTCATAAATTTTAGTAGGTTTGATCAGAAAATTATATTAAGACCAAGGTTTTATTGTCCTTAAGTAATTGCAATTTTCATTAAAGAGAAACCTATTTGCACATAAATAAAAAGGTTGAGTAAAAAAATATGCAATAATTTTAAATAAGTATTCATACATACATTTGCATACATAAATATGCATATATTTGCATACATAAGTATGAATAATTTTTAAATTAATGCTTATACTAAAGACATAAATAAGCGTAAGCATGTAATTAATACAAAAGTCATTAATTCAAATTATAAATCAAAGTATAATTTTGCAACTAAATCATATTAGTACAGTTTAATTGGATTTTAAACGCGAAAGCTTACCTAGTCAAAAGGCATATCATAATAAAGATTTTGACAATACATAATATTTAACATTAAGATGTAAAATAATAACACAGTCACATGTATGGGATTATATTGTCAATTGGTAAATCTAAGGGCACTATATAAATATTCGTAATGCTACCAAAGCCTAATTTAAATGCAAAAGATTGTTTTAATTTAAAACACCAATAATAGTATTTATTACCTTAATTGGTGACCAAACCCAAGAAACATACCTTACAGGCGACCATACCAATATAAAATAGACCAGTTTAAAAGCGTGAGGTGATCAAAAAGTTAGTAAGCAATAGTTTGTCCTTAGGTATAACATATCGATATCAACAAGTTGTTATTGATAATGAGCGTTCAGCACTCGAAATATATATCTACGCATTAGAAAATAAATTTTGAAAAAGAAATACATAGGGTTGATTATATCAAGCCACTTAACGTTATTGGGTTTATTTTTTTTTCGACATATTATTGGTTTATAATGTATTTATCTGATTATTGTTATTATCTCACTATTGGACAAGTGACCATTGATTATTCTGTAATGTAATTCATTGGTGAAATCCTTTTGTAACATGTTTGTAACTTGGCAGAAACTGGGTGTTATAAAGAATGTTAAACTGTAAATGAGGTTTTATCTGCAAATAAATATGATTATATGAAAGGATTTTGAGTAAGCAGGATCAGGAGTAAATATGTCCAGATAGTAAAGGATATAAAATGGAGCAAAAATGGGGAACCTTGTGGAACATCTTGATAACGTTGATTTTATAAATCAGAAAATACTACCACAAATAATAGTTTGCATTTATTATTTTATTTAGCTATAACTATAAGTTAATTACTGGTTGAGATAGGTTAAACACACGCTTGGTTTGTGTATGATTAATTGAGGTAGATAAGAAAAACAATGATTATTTGTTAAGAAAGTATTTAAAACATTAGGATTTTCATAAACAAGCTTTTAAGAAATATAATATTTACTTTTGAGAAAACTTATATTTTTCAGTTGCTTATTATTTTAAATATCTTTTTTTAAGAACAAAATAACAAATTTAATATATTCAGCCTAGTACTACTAGTAACTAGTATTAACATCTAGTATTTTTCATATTTCTTTAGTTATTATTGAAACAATTTAAATTCAGAGTGTAGGACTATGAGGATACACTAATTAGTGTCATACTGTGATATTAGTTCCCTGAATACAGTGAGTTATTAATAAGATATTTTTACTGATTTGAAATAGAATCAGCTGTTGGATAGCCAGGTTGAGAGTAGCGACTACTTGTGTAGTTATTAATTAATTGTCATAGTAAATAAGTGTATGGTATGTGATCAAGTAGTTACATCTAAAAGTCCATTCATAATATACAAGATGACGCAAAAGTAATGTCATAGTATGAATTGGCTGGTATTTTGCTGTAAATGAAAAAAAAAGAGTTCTCTTTTAATTAGATGTTTATTTGAAAGTATTATTGGTTACATTACATGGAAAAAATTGTAACGCTCAAATGACCACTCACGAGTTGATGCATAACTGCTCTCGTTTTACGACATTTTGAATTGGTGCTCGCAAAACATCTGGCTCCAAATTGGCGATGGCTGACTTGCAAGGTTCGTGGTTTGTTGTGGTAAACGCGAGATTTGAAAAGCCCCAGAGGAAAAAATCTTTTAGGTCTGGCAATTTGGACGGCCAGCTCAAATCTCCAAAACGAGAGATCAGTCGACCTGGAAATTGGTGTATCAAAATCTCCATAGTTACCTGAACTGTGTGAGCGATTACTCCATCCTGTTGAAACCAACAATGATCGAGACCTAATGCAGCAACTTGCGACAAAAAGTTCGTTTAGCATCTGCCTATAATGCTCGCTATCTACGGTTAGCGGCGCCATCGGCGTCTTCAAAAAAAATAAGAACCAATCGCTTTTTTACTTCAAATGCCGCACCAAACTTTGTTGGGAATGCAATGAATCTTCTTGCATTACATGTGGATTCTCTGTGCCCCGGAAACGAAAATTTTGTTTGTTAACTTAAGTGAAAATCGGCGTCATCGCTCATTATAATTTTTGATACGAAGTCATCCTCTTCTTACACCAAGTTCAACAGAGTTTGGCAGTAAGTTAACCTTGTCCAATGATCAGCAGGAAGCAATTCGTGAACAGTTTGTAGGGGAACAGTTTCAAATCTTTCACCAAAATCCGTTGCCACGTCTGCTAATACCTAATTGTGTGCATCGTCGTCTCGTTGATGGTTGTGGATTCTCTCTGACGTCATTGGCAACAGCGATGTTCTCGTTCGAACGCACAATACGAGGCTGGTCATTTCTTGCAACATCTGTAGTGAAACCAGTTTGCACGAGGCGCCCAGCCAAACGCTTAATTGTTCGAGCACATGGAACACGACGACAGGGAAAACGACATTTCGTCGTCGTTGCAGACTTAAAATTTGTCAAATAAGCAGTAACAATAAATCTACGATCTTGAGGTGTGTATCGATCCATTGTTGACAACTAATTCACTATATATCTACGTCATAAATGTCAAAGCACACTGATATTTGGAGCCATCTATAAAAATGGCGGCTAATTCAAACTATGACATTACTTTTGCGCGACCTTGTATAAGGGAAAATGTAATAAATTAGTGCTCGCTAAAATAAGAGGAAAACCAAATTGGAATTTTCAGAAGAATAATAATCCTAATTTCTCACTTACTGCAATTAAATGCATCACCCATAATACACTTCTTAGTTATTTAACATAAAAAAAATAAAAATCTTATTGATTCTAGTATAAAATAAATAAAAATATAAAATATATATATAAAATAAATAAATATATATATAAAATAAATAATAAAAGCAGAAAAAAAATAAACAATGTTTTATTGTTTTATTTACTAGAGTCCACTGTAAGTACGGCCGAATCTAGAATTATTGATGATAGTAATTACGTTGAAAAAATTTTACAACTACGTGGTTGAATTTATAAAAACCCAATAGAATATTAAGATTGGGATAAGTTAATTCTCGTGGCAAGTCTCGACCTCTAAAATTTATTTTTAAAAACAAGAGCGTAACCAGAGTAGTTCTAAAAATAATTCCCATAAAAGTAATAAGAAACAATATGTTCATGCATAGAGGACAAGAAAACAACGTGACTTTTTCAAAACAATTAAAAATGAACTCACAGGTAGAATATCAGAGTTCCTTTTATAATTCCTTCAGCCAGGTGTCTAATAAGAAATCAAAAAACAACATCGTATTACCAAAATTATGGAGAATTGAGAATGACGGGAATTTTAACTGAAATATGTCAATTTGAGGCATATATAATAGTGAATCACAATTTAATAATTATAATATATCTATATATACCTATGGTTGATTGTAGAGTTTCTCGTGAAGTCATGGGCAGTGGTATTCTAATTGCTGTTAAAAAGTGCCTCCGATCTGCGTTAATTTTATATAGAAATTTTGTTGAACCCTTATTTGTTTTACTATCAATTATAAATCGCATTATACTATTGAAGTCTATATATTACCTAATTTATCAATTAGAGATTATATGGATTACTGTGCGGCCTTGGAAAACATCTTTGAGCAGTATGAATCAAGAAAATGTTTGATTTGTGGAGACTATAACCTACTTAATATAAGATTGAATTATTCAGGCCCCATTGTAGATTATCTTAGGTCTAATGATAATAAAGCTCAGGTTAGTTGAGGTACGTATTTTTTTTTAATATGGAGCAAGTGAATAGCTTGTAAGAAATTAATTTCTTGACTTATGTTATAATGTAATAGACTCCAAAGTAACATTTTCTAGTAATTTATTATGAAATTTAGGTAACAACACTCAGCGTATGATATCTCAATATCACTACTGAAATATGTTATTACATTTTATAATAGTTATTTCAATTTCAACGAATGGATAAAAATATTGACTATGTAGTAGAATGTTTTTATACCAAACTGTATATGAAAAATAGCAATTCCTATACAAAATGTTCTTACTATCTGGCTGTTGTTCAATTGCATTTATTCAAAATATTGTCATTTATATGATATAATCCTTATTTCATTACAGTGTAATGTTTTTCTAACAGCTTGGAAAGTTATGTACAGCTAATCTACAAGTTAGTTAACGCCATGTGGTGTAGTCGCTTAACAGGTTCCTTTAAATATTTAAGTAATACAAGTTAGAGTTCTCTAACTTATTTTAAATAATCTTAAATGATTTAACAGTACGTTTGATTATTTATATATATTACGTCCCAAATGGTAAAAATAAATTTCCTTTCCAAAGCAATTTATGTTAGCTTTCTATTATTCCGACTTGTGTAAACCATGGTAATGGCACTAATAATAATAATAATAATAATAATAATTATTATTATTATTAATAATAATAATTATTATTATTAATAATAATTATTATTATTATTAATAATAAAAATAATAATAATAATTATTATTATTATTATTCGTTAATGGCATTAAGAATGTTATTAACAACGATGAACTCTTATTATACGCTTATGATATAAATATTTTTAGGGCTATTAAATCATTATAATATTGCGCTTCACTACAAAGTGACTTAACAATATAAATGATTGGTGCCATGTCAACAAATTAGTTAGTTAGCATGCATGTCTTGGTTTTCACTATAAAATAGAAGATGATACACTTTCTAAAGTAAGTAAAATTAAGAACTGGTTACGTTTGATAGGCAATTAATGTTTAATTCTCACATTTTAAGTGTTTGTAATATGGCGATAAAAATGTGTCTGGGGAGCGTGCCAGTAATTAAGTTGTGATTTAGTTTTATCATGTTTTAGAATAAGCTACTGTTATTTGGTCTCCCTATTATTTAAATCAAATTGATGGATTGGAGATTATAGAGACGAAGTGTTTGCAGTTGATCAAATACGAGTTAAGAGAAAATCATCACGGTGGTCTCAATTCAGGAATATATATTATTAGTAGAGAGCGGATTTCTAGCATTATGCTTATCCATAATATTAATAGCATCGAAAAAATTTCTTAATATCTATACGAATCTTGAAGAATGTGATTACTTAGCGCTAAGTTTTTTTGTGCTATTTTGCTTATTTTGACTTTTTGTGCTTATTTTGACTTTTTATGCTTATTTTCATGCTTTTTTAGATTCTGATGCTTATTTGGAGCATTTTCTTAAACATTTAAAAAAAATTTAATAAAAATTTCACGCTGATATTAAATTAATGTGCTAATATAGAGAATTTTCGTAAAAATCTGTATCCATCATTTATAGATTATATTTGTATTACATATTTTCTTCGTGTCTTTTGACAACATAATTGTTTAAAATCTTCATAATATGATACAATAATTATAATGAATTTTATTATTAATAAATATTAGTATAAATTACCAATTTACAATGGATTCGTTTATAAATAGGTAGATATAATAGACCGTCTCATTATTCAGATAATACAGACGAACGCTTCATAGCAATCACATCTATGATATTCCGGATGTAAACGTCCTTAAACTAGGCCCGAACAGGGGCCCCAGTAAGTATTAAATGTAAACAAATTTAAGTGATAGCTAATAATCAGGTGTTCTGCAACCGTATCAATTTTCTACTCTCGGCAAAAATACGGATGGGACGACTGGCGCATATTTACCATTTTCGTTAATTTTCATATTCAAACTCGCATTCATAAACTATTGAATTGAAATTCCAAACACTTTGCTTATTTATTAAAAATTATTATATGCGTGAATCGTATTAACCTGGGGAATCACAGATAAATTATATTATATAATTCACATATATATTTAAGCCATAATGCAAAAGGTGAAAACCACAATATAAGAATTAATTAGAGACTATCCAGAATTAACAAGTGAAAATTATACATCATTTTGTAAGGCATGTTTAAAAATAGTAAGTTTTATTTTAGTTCCCAACTGCATCCTAACTAGTCAAGACTTGTATGTAAAACAAGTTATAACAACACTACATCAAGAACGTTTGAAAAAGTTCAAAGCTGAACTAAAAAAATTCACATTTGTGCAAAATACTTTTACATTCGAATATCGCTTTAAGAAAATTACAAAATAATGCATTTAAATCTTTCTTGGGAAAATATTGTAAAATGCGCATTCCCGAGAAAAAAATATGTAGCTCTTGCGTACTATGAAACCATACAAAAAATTAAAGATATTATTAACAATAATTATATCTGGTTTGGTGCGGATGAAACCACAGACGCTTGTTTAATTTAATGATAGCAGTTTAACATGAAGATATCCGACCAATAGTATTTTGATATATACAAAAGAATTGAAGAAAACTGATAATAACATTATAGCAAAATTCATAAATGATGACTGACAAGCTTATTTTTGCCGTAGACAATACCAAGTTACAAAATATTACTAATAATGCATTTTGTGTATTGTACAAGTAGCACATGGATAGAAACGAATTTCTGAAACTACAAGAATGAAATTTCCATTTGTAGATTTAATTAAATATGGAAAAATAGTTCGTATATTCTTCTGTGAGTGCAATTATTCAAGAAGTCATTACCTGATATCTCACTGCCCCATAAACCAGTGCTAACAAAATGGGGAACTTGGCTATATGCTACGATCTACTATGCGAACAATTTTGAAGAATTTAATAAGGCTATATACAACTCCCGAAACGACAAGCAAACCAGTTAATGACTGTCAAACAGTTTTTAAGAAACAAGAGCTTCCTTCAAAACAATTTAGTTACATAAAATCGCGTTTAAATTTTGTGAGCAACACAATCAAATCTTTATAAAAGTAGATTCATTTCAGAAAATACCTGAACGCATTGGCCAAGAAATCAAAATAATATCGAAAGAAGTATTCCGTGAAAATGAAGGATTTTTAATATTAAATAAATTAAGCTTGATTTTAAATGTCAATTTTCAAATGGTTCCAGCTATAATTTAAAATAAAAAGAAACTTTTCCACTTTCAAAAATGTATTAAGCGTCAGAAGTAATAATTTTTACAATTAAACCCCTAGAACAACATTTAATGATCTACTGTTTTCATGAATAGATTTTAGTTATTTTGAAATGTATACAAAATTACAATTTAATTTTTAAATACTTACATGATATTATATATTGCGTAAAGAAAGTATGTTTATTTTAGTTTTAAGCAGAATTTCTATGTAAAATATGTTGATAAACGTGTAACATATTAAGAAAATATAGTTTTCTTTAGTGCTTTTTTTCGTGTTTTTATGCTTTTTTCCTGTTTTTATGCTTTTTTAATGCTTTTTTTCTCTAAATTTTGTGCCTTTTTAAGTGCTTTTTTTCAGATTTTTTAAGCTTTTTTATCCGCTCTCTAATTATTACTTTATTGGCATAATTTCTACAACAACAAATTCTATTAAATATCTCATCTATCAAAACTGACTCAAAAAACTAGTTATTCCCACTTGTCATTTTCTTTTTTTTCATCTTCTTTATTATATCCATTGCTTCAGTCCTCCCTTTCAGTAACCTTGTCCATTCTCCTTGACCATATCGCTTTTTCCACGCGTCTCTAGTCCCCACACAGTCAATCCTCCAGTGCTTCCATCTTTTTTCTTCCCTTCCACACAATCGGCACATTCTTCCTTCATCATTCATCCAATAGCGGTTTCCACGTTCTTAGCTACCATATCTATACCTTTCCATCAATACTTTCTCCTTCTATTCGCCTCTTTCATACAATTATTCGGATTTTCCCGCCTCTTCTGCTATTTATTAATACTTTGGGTTGTATATGCTTTTGTCTATTTTCATCCATCTTTCCTATTTATTAACATCCCTCAGAGTCATCTCTACTACACTTTCAAATATTTTACCCCTTCCTGCCATTTCTTTTACAGCTTCGTTGGACCAGCCTACTTTTTTGTACATTTCACATCTACCCTTTTCCCACTGAGTCACCACTATTTCCGTCTTGTCCGTCTCATTTAGTATTTCATTCGTAATTTCTTTCTGTCCATTTATTCTAATTTTTCTATCATACTTAGCCCATTTTTTCCCTAAATCCACCCATCCACTACATGCGTCTATCTCCTGATATACTACATACCATGGCGTACTCTTCTCAAGCCCAAACATTCTCTTTACCCACCTTGTTTGTACTCCTTCCATACTCTCTTTCATGCTGAACCTCCACACTTCTGCTCCATACATTAATATTGACCTCAAGCATACTTTCCATATGGTCGCGCTCGCCACCATTGAATCTCTCATTCTCCTCACAGAATTCCAGCCTCCGCCTTCACCATCTTCGATACATACTTCATGTGCTCCTGCCACTTCCCATTTTGTGCAAAAACAACCCCAAATACTTGAAACATTTCACTCTTTCTATTTCCTCTCCCTTCCAATAAAACCTTTCATACTTCCTTCTTCCTCCCTTCATACACACCATTACTTTCGTTTTCTTTACATTTACGCTTAACTTTCTCTATACAAAATATCGTTTCATTCTCTCTATCACGCAATCCACATCCCCTTTTCTCTTTGCTATGTCATCTGCAAAAGCCGGAATCATCCTGCCCCTGCTCCAATACTCTGTCCATGTCTGCTATGAACAGATTGAAAAGCATTGGGCTCATTGGACATCCCTGTCTTAGCCTCTTGGTTGTTCTTAACCACCCCAACTCTTCCCCAGACCCTTTCACTCTACATTCTGTCTTTCCATACACTCTTTCCACCCACTCTCTCATTTCATTTGATACCCCTTTTCTCTCATACATTCAAACAATTTCTCCGTATTTATCGAGTCCCTTCAAGTCTATAAATATGATGTAGACTTTTCCCCCTCTCCCTTTAATTCCTCTATCAAAGTTAGTATATGGTCCACTGCTCCTCTACCTTTTCTAAAACCTGCTTGGCTGTCGGGAATAATACCCTTGCTCTCCATCTCCACTTCTAGTCTCTCTGCCGCAACCTTCATGCATAGCCTATAAGTTGCACTTGTTACACTTATCGGCCTATGGTTATCTGGATCTTCTTTGTCACTTCGTCTGTTCTACAAGTCGCTTTCATTCTTCTCCATTTTCTTCTTTTAACATTTTCAATGCCTTAAACTCTACTTCTCCCGGACCATAAACACTATTTTTCTTCATCACATCCATTGCCCTCTCAAGCTCAACCTCCGTTAAACTACTCTTTAGTTCCACTATGATACGTTCCTGGCATGTTCTTATTATCATATTATCTGAAGAAGGTATTCATTTTCTTAACGTTTACACTATTCTTCTCCCTTTGTTTCCTCCTACGTATAAATTCCCATATAGGTTAAGTAGGGTCTTAGTGAGGTGTGTTATCCTCTCGTGAACTGCGACCTAA
Organism: Ontholestes murinus; assembly: GCA_963969525.1. Taxonomy (NCBI): domain Eukaryota; kingdom Metazoa; phylum Arthropoda; class Insecta; order Coleoptera; family Staphylinidae; genus Ontholestes; species Ontholestes murinus. Next base: position 31,968,137 of record OZ018388.1, read on the forward strand.
CAAATCTATTGTTCTACCCTTAACCAATCACTTCTCAAGCAGTCCCACGTCCACCATGAACCTGGTAACTATCTTGGGGGGTGATAATGCTCACTTCTTCGGGGGATAATCGGTCCATGCCGAAGTGTGAAAGACGCTTGTGAGCAATCGCGAAACAAGTGTATAGTATGTGCTCGGTAGTTTCATCTGCCGAATCACACAATCTGCAGTTTCCACTTTTCTCTTTTCCCATTTTCCACAAATGGTATCAGAGGGCACAATGCCCTGTCATGAGTCCGATGAAAGTTCTTAGCTCGTTCCTTGTGAGTTCAAGCACCTTGTGGCTGTGATCGAGTTTCAGGAGTCATTTTGATTGACGTAGACCTGGTACATTGTTCAAATACTTACGTCTTCTGTCCTCTTCCCATTTTTGCACCACCTCTTTTCTATGCGCCATGGGGAGTCTACAAAACGGCTTTGGTCCTATAGGAGTGGCATTTGCACCTCTTTTTGCGAGTTCATCGGCCACTTCGTTGCCTTTAATATCCCCGTGCCCTGGGACCCACATGAGGGTCAACAAGTTGTTCTTCGCCAGTTGCGAGAGAGATCTTCGACATTCGCAGACAGTCCGTGAGCCGTGACTATAGGCTCGAACAGCCTTTAATGCGGCTTGGCTGTCTGAGCAGATGTATATATGCGCGCCATTTAGGTGTCTATCCAAGCATTCTCTGGTGCACATATCAATTGCAATCATTTCCGCTTGCAAAATCGCGGGCGTCGTGCCCAAAGCCATGAAGCTCCTGTGGTTTTGGTTAGGGCCATAAATGCCTATTCCAGTACCTCTAGTATTCTTGGCACCATCCGTGTACCAGGCTGATATCCCTCGTCCAAATTCCCATACCTCCCTTTTTGTTTTAATTTCTCTTTTTGATTTTACTTTTACCATGCTGACTTTTTCTTTTCACATGTTGACTAATATTCCCTCTTAGCATTGTTCCATTCTTTAAACTATTTCTCCTCATCTGTTGCTTTCCACCTCTTAAAGTTATACCTCTCTCTTCTATTCATTTCCCTACACTCTTCGTCATGCCAATCATCTTCTTTTCCTCCTTTTGTTTTGGGCCTCTCCACTTGAGCTCCTGTAATGCATTCTTCTATCTCTTCCAATGTTACCTTTGTCTCCCAATTTATGCCTTTATTTTTTTTAACTTATTGACTTCTTTCATTCCCCACTTATATCTTCTTTCAATACTGTGGTAGCAGCCCTGCCTTTTCTCTACTTCCCTACTGTTCAATTCCATCGATACTGGGAAATGATCGGATCTCTCTTGCTCTCCTACCTCAAAGTTTTTCGTCTTACTTTTTCCTTCTCCATTCATAACTATGTAGTCAATTATGCTTTTACTCCTCTCTCCCAAATTTCCCCATCTTCATTAATTTTTTCTTCCCCGCATCCACCAGTTCTAGCATTGAAATCTCCTCCCACTATTATACATTCGTTTTTTGACCCATTTTCATTGCCAATATAATCACTCAATTCCTTAAAGTTACTTTTGTTAAAATATACTGTGATTATCCTGGTCCTCTTGTTCCCTATCCTTAGTATTCTTTCTTGGATCCCTTCTCTTTCTACCTTTGATATTGCCTCTTCCTGCCATTTTTTCTGAACACCTGTAATTATTCCTCCACTTGGCCTAGCCCTATCATTGCTCTTTACCGCTGCCTGATACTTCCATAAGAATTCACTTGGAAGCCACCCTCTCACCTCATTCCAATCCTTATCTCTCGCCCATGTCTCTACTAATCCAACCCAATCATTCTCCATTATAAATTTCTGGAATTTCTGCCTCTCTTCTCCCCTTTTCAGTTTTTTCATGATGCCCCTAACACTCCAGAAACTTCCTTTCACAGTCCTCTCTTTCTTTCCTTCTCTCTTATTTAACTTCTCAGTTACGATTACCTTACTTCCATCGATGTCACTTCCCCCGCTATCACTTCCCCCTTTCCCCCATTTAGGAATAATAGAAGAAATAAGTTTGAGGTATTTAGCTTATTAACGTCAACTTAATGATTTATGGACATAGAATAACAAGAACTTCTACTCGATTTTCTTTCTTCAAATAATTATAATCGACGAAGAAGTACGGCATTGTGCCCTTAATAGCAATACTTTTCAAATATGGGCAACAATCTACTAGTAGGATGATGAAATTCAGAATTGAAACTTATGATTAAAAAATATTGCTTAATAATTTATATGCCATAATATTATACTTCACAGGGAGGAATATAAACATAAAAATGTTCTAAATTGTTTATATGAATGCTTGTAACTTTACACAAGATATTAATTTTTAGTATACTGTTAACGTGGTTCAAAAGTCGCAACCTTAAAGTTACCTTTATTGATAAGGGGAGAGCATCAAAAACTGTTTGTGTAATAAAAAATAAATCAGTAATAAAGAGATTATATGTATGAATATGAAAAAGGATGAGACAGAACAAAAAATATTTAAATATTGATAATAATGTATTTAAAAGAACCGAATTTAAGTTGTCAAAATAACATTATTTAAAATACTACATTGATGAGGATGTTACTTGTTGAAACTCCATATCATTTAATAAACCACACAGTATATAGTTTCAAAATCTATCTGACAAAGCCACTGTATGGTGAAGCGTTCTCGTAGAAATAAAAATATTTTTGAAACCATTACTGTATCAGTATTTTATTAAATAACATTATTTATTCAAAAAGAACATTATAGATTTCATTACTAAACCAATTAATTTAGATAGAATAGACGAGTTGTTATAAAGGGATATGATGAAACATCCTCATGAATAAAGTAAAAACACTTAAGCATATAATGTTATCCGGCCTAAAAATTATATATAATTTTGAGGATTTCACAAAAATGTTAATAAAAAGTAAATTAAGTAAATTATTGATACTGATGAATGCATTACTCCTATTAATTAGCTATATACTACTTTTTAATGTATGTATTGTGATATAACTTTTTTAGCCTTTATTCAATTTTTATATTTTCGTTCTGGATTGTATGATGTGGGTTTAAAACAATTTGATTAATATACTGATAAAATAATTTCAACGTCAAAAATATACACCTATTTTCCGATAAAAGAAGCTGCAATAAATAAATCGTTTGGATAAAAGAGGGCCTAATATATTGAATGAGTAACCAAAAGCATAATCCTCGTATCCAATCGATAACTCTATAAAATAACATGCTTTAATACACAGTTACGAAAATTATACGCACCGAGGATTTTAATCTCGCTTATGTTAGCTAGGGCGTAATTACTAACACCACCACATTGTTTTTGCAGATACAACACACCTTTAAATTTTGCAGAGTATATTTAATAGAGGTTTGACATTTTAGGTCGGTTAGAACACAGAGCGGACGGTCATATGCTATATTAACGTTCGACTGTTTCCCATTGTGCCTACGGGGACAAATTTATCGAACGCGAGTTCTTCTCAGACAAGGGATGAATGGGGCAAGAATTATGTGCGTCCCCAGAACCCCCCGCAACTCGGAAAATTCCGCAAATCGGTTGTTCGGCCCGAATGGGGATCAGCGGCAGAGATTGCGGAACTTATTTGGATTTTCCGCCACTACGGACACAAAGTGCGGGACTGGAAACAATACATAAATTCTCCTCTTGTTAATAAATAAAGTTTATTAGATTGCCCTCGGGGCGAGTGTAATGTCAATGATGGGGGTAATAATAGTCTTACAAATTTTAATATTGTTGATATATGTGTACAACATATTTCGCAATATATAATATGCATTTTAGATAGTTATTAGATAGTTTTAGATATATGGGAACTGAAAATTGATATGTTTATATAAAAACATTATTATTTATAATTAAGCACTTGGAATATTTAAATAAGTTAATAGAAACAATATATACAACTATCTAGGCCTTAGATTCTTAAACTTAACTTTCATCCGAGAAGTAGTACCGGTTGGAAAATATAAAAACGAAATATTAAAGTTTTATTTATATAGAACATACCTTGAACTACTACAATACGAGGGTAGATTGAAAAGTTTCCGGAATGGGCAAGATAACGCAGTGATTAAATAGGTTTTATTTTTAATTTTTCAACATAGTACTCTTGTAGGGCGACACACTTTTCCCAGCGGTGCTCCAACTTTTTTAAGCCTTCAGAAAAATATGATTTCGGGAACTCTGCAAAATAAGCTTTAGTGGCGTCGATGACCTACTCATTTGACGTAAAGCGCTTGCCTCCGAGCCAAGTCTTCATGTTTGTGCATAAAAAGAAGTCGCATGGGGCCAGATCTGGAGAGTACGGGGGATGCGGCACCACCTCGTAGCCCAATTCAATCAATTTAGCATAGGCGATTCGGGATGAATGGGCCGGCGCGCTTTCGTGGTGGAAGAACACTTTTTTCCGCTGCAAATAAGGCCGTTTCTCCTTCAATATGCCGTTGAATTGATCCAATAAATCGCTGTAGTATTGTCTCGTGATAGTTCTTCCCTTCTGCAAAAAGCCGATGTGCACCACACCTTGCGAATCGCAAAAAACGGTGGCCATGACCTTTCCAGCCGATGGGACAGTCTTTGCCTTCTTCGGAGCAGATTCGCCTTGAGAAATACACTGTTTCGACTGCTGCTTGGTTTCTGGTGTGTAGTGGTGGAACTTAAGCATTTATCGTAACGTATGACGAGTTTTTGTATTCCAGCTTTATATTCTTCTGACGTCAGTGTATTGAGCTATGTAATCACAGAGTTTGAGTTTGAGTTTTGTAAAAAGATGGTAATTCGAAGGAGCTAATTCTGGACTGTAGGGTGGGTGATTGAAGGCACATGTCTCGAACACTCATCATTATGGATTTATAAAAATGAACTGTAACTTTGCAGATAGATAGCTAAAATACAACAAAACCTGTTGGAATAAAAAAAATTAATAACAATCAGCAATAAGTACTAGATATAAATTATTTAGTAAATAATTATCTACACTTACATTTATTATTATTATTCATTCATTTCTAGTAGATATTCTGTACTCCTAACAACTTCAGTTAGTTATATAGCTCCATGAACACTTCATTAATGTATAACACACACATAGGAAATTAAAACCATCTGTATTGTCCCTCGAGTTTGAAGATAGATTATACGAATATAAATTAAGAGTCCAGCGCTGCATGAATATCCACCATTTTTTCGGTACAGTTTCGCGTTGAATAAACACACAGTATATCATACGATGCCATGGGGGAGGAGAAATGAAAATTAAAACAATGCCGTCTTTTACGTACACACACACATTTACACCAGTATCGATTTCATATTAGTTTCCATTGTTGCGAGTCGTTCCACAATTACACCTTTATGCAAGTTCTCGTATATTTAAAAGGAAAAGTATTGAAGCAAAAATTACTTCAATAAATAATTTTAAATATTGTAAAAAAAGATTTATATATACATTCAACTATTATTAATTAATTAATGTGCAGTATTTTGTTTACGACTGTAAACACTTAAAGGATAATTTTCAGATTCAGAAAAAATAGAGAAGTAATTTGTTACATAAAATATTTAGGATTATATTAGAAATGTAGGAAATGTTTATTTTTATAAGCTACTTAAATATTTAAAACCCTCTTCGGTGTGTTTATCCATTGAGCCAGCTTACGTCCTCTAAAACTTCGAACTTTCAGGGATGCCCCTAAATAGCTAACTGAAAAATTTAAGATCCCTTGATTCAGTACGTATTTCTAGTGAAGATAAGTTCTGTAATTTAGAAATAACGACTGGATATAAATATAGGATAGCTGATTCAAAGAAATTAACTTATCTTACAAACACACTTGACTGCGTTTATGTGTGTTTATAAGTGTTATCTTAGCCATATTTGGTTCACACACGATTTCATCTTATAATTTAATACTATTTTCGGCAAAAATCGTTTAAATTTTTTGTTTATTTGTTATTATTTAATTAATCTTACATTAATTTATATTCCACCCTTAAAGTACAATGTAATTTATATTATACCACTATTAATAAACATATTTACTAACAGAAAAAAATGCATGTAACAAATAAAATAAATTCTGATGTAAGACAATTGTTTTTAGTTTTCTGTCCAAAGGCTATCGACCCGCGGTCTTTTCGCCTTTTTATATTATAGTTTATATATTTCTTATGAGAAAATCGGCGGAATTTAACTCGGTAGAATGTTTTTACACTTTAACCTCTTCTGTATCATCTAAAGTTCTGTCTTCCAGAATGGTAATAATCCACGTTTTAAATATTCTGCATGAAGACCTCTGTTAGACTATACTGCAGTCATTTTCCTAAACTCTCGTATTATTGTTTCGAGAAGCTTGCAGTTCAGTGAACTATCAGCCCTTCGAATTTTAGACAAACGTAAACATCCTAAGAACGTCTTGCACAATTACTCTAATACACTACTCTACCAAAATACCAAAGTAATTTCAATTAAAGTTTGCCTTGTAAACTTTGCTATCAACCTTGATAAAACGTATGTTTACCCCTCAATGCTTCACATATTCCTAGACTTAAACATCACCTTTACCAGCATAATAACATAATGAACGACTTATCGTTAGTCATTTTGATTCTTTAAAAATATTAAGGAAGATAATGCTGAAACTTTTGAATTTTTAACACTGTTAAAATCTTCCAATATGAAGATTACGATTGATTGTGATACACGAATTAGTTCTACCAGTAAATCACTAATTGACAATATTATTACTAATATTATTATTACTACAAGACTAAAGTTTTCGATAGTCATATGTCGAATTATCAGACTCAAAAATTAACATGGTCAATTATGACTTCTTTACAAAAAGGCAATTTCATTAAAGTCAGAAATTTTAGCAGTAAAAATATTTTAAACCAAAAATATTTATTAGCAAACGATACTGATATGGCTGAGGTATACTCATTTAATTATGTAGATGAATCTTGAAGTAATTTCATGATAGTTATACATAACTCACTCAGCAAAGCTTGTCCTAAAATAAATCGTAATATAACGAAAGATTCGAAGAAAGTGTTTAACTCTCCTGAAATTACTAGACATAAGAATCTGTTAGATGCATTGTATGTAATAAAACATTATAATTCTGAGGCAAAAGCTCTATATAATAAAATTAACGCGGAATATGGTCAACTACTTTTACATGTAAAAAGAAAAGATTATGCAAGAATTATTGAAGAGAATGATAACAAAATCAAAACTACTTGGAAGATGATTAATAAACAATTAAGAAAGAGTAAATGTGAGAGGCTTGAACATATTTTAAAATATCCCAATGAAGTAAATATTTATTTCAGCACCATTGCAAAATCAACTTATTGCACAGGCACCTAATATACCATTCTCTTGTAATATTAACCGATTCTATAAGTCAATTTTTCTAAAACCTACATCATCCATAGAGATTTTTAACATAATAAATAATTTAAAAAATAAAAGATCATCCGGTTTCGATGAAGTTTCATCCATATCATTAAAAAATTTAACATCTAATTTAGTACTTCCATTAAAATATTTAATTAACCAGATAATAAACAAAAGGAGTATTTTCTTCTTGTTTAAAATTTGGAATAATAAAACCTATATTAAAAAAAGGCGACCCTGATGATTTTACTAACTATAGACCATAAACATTACTATGTATATTCTCGAAAGTAGCTGAACAGGTGATAGCAAAAAGATTAGTTGTCTTCTTTGTTAGAAACAAATTATTTAACGAATCCCAACATGGATTCATGAAATCTAAATCGACAATTACGGCACTATTTAAGTATATTACGGATATAATGGATGCTTTAGAAAAAGGAGAAAAATCTAATGGAATATTCCTTGATCTTTCTAAAGCGTTCGACATCATGGATAATCAAATACTATTTACTAAATTAGAATTGTATGGAATTCGTGGTGTTGCACTAGATTTGATAAAATCATATATGACTGGACGAACACAAATAGTTAAAATAAGAGATAACGTATCTAGTGATATCTCTACAAATATTGGTGTCCCGAAGGGAAGTATTTTAGGACCCCTGTTATTCCTAATATACAGGGTGAGTTTTTTTCGATGTTCTCTATGGGGATCTCGGAAACTATAAGAGATAGAGAAACGGTTAAATGGGGAAAGAAGTGTAGATTTACGAGACGAATAAGATTCCACTTTCAAAGTTTTCAAAAAAGTCAAGGGTAACTAGATATTTTGAAAAAAGTAAAAAGTGTCAATTTTTTCAAATCAATATATCTCGGTTATTATAACAGATAGAAAAAAATTGTAGAGGACAAAGTTTTAGATAATTTTATGTAGATTAATAAAAAATAATCAGAAAATTTTTATCGCCATTATTTTCCGAGATATGATGCAAACTTACATTTTTTTAAATGGAAACCATAGTTGGCTATAGCCTTATTCAAAAGGTAATTTTTTTCTCTTTAATCCAATATGACATACGACATAGTTATTTCTAAAAATAAGTGAGTTATAGTCATTTTAAATTTTATTATAAATAAAAAATGGGTAGCCATGAAAAAGATGAAAGTAAAACAATTGCAGTTGTTTATAATAATAGCAATATTGTAATTATTAGTTCTACAAAGTTAAATAAAAATAAAAAACAAGCATAAGAATAATAATTTTGTAATTATCAAATGGCCTTCTGTATGTGGTATAAACCCATTTGTCAAGAGGATAATACTTTCTTACAAAAATATTATGAACAGATGAATCGCGATTAACTAATTGTGGTATTTTTAATCGCCACAATGAACATAGATGAACTTAAGAGAATCCACGAGAAGTTTCACAGAGAAAACTACAAATTAAATTTGGGTTTAATCCATGGTGTGTTTGGATTAATAATTTTCGGTCCCTATATTTTTGAAAGCTCACTAAGTGAAACTGTTTCCTTTCATTTTCTTCAGTAAACATTAAGATACGTTCGATTGTTTAAATTTATCATTACAAGCAAGATTAAAATGGTTCCAATATGACGGTGTTCCACCTCATAATATGTTGGGTTTACAAAATATTTAAATGATGCTTTTCCTAACTCATAAGTGGGAAGAAATAAACCAATCCCAGGGCCACCTAGATCTCCCGATTTGCGCGTTTTAGAATTGTTTCTGTGGGGTTAGTTAAAAAACAAAGTTTATGAAAGAAAAATCATATCAATCTGTGGAGGATCATAAACTAGCTGTTATTGAAACATTTAATTCAATTTACATGAGAATAGTCAAAAAGCCCTAAATTTTAAAAAGATATAATTTATGTCATAATAGTATTAATAGTGGACTCTTTGACCATATTTTTTTAATATTCAAATTTCTCTCCCATTGATATATTGATAATTACAGAATTACTTTATGCAGTTGTTTCATGTTGGTTTATCTCTGTAAAACTAATAATTACAATATTTTTAATATTATAAACAACTGCAATTGTTTTATTTTCATCTTTTTCATGGCTACCCATTTTTTATTTATAATGAAATTTAAAATGACTATAACTCACTCATTTTTAGAAATAACTATGTCGTATGCCATATTGAATTAAAGAGAAGAAAGTTACCTTTTGAATGAGGTCACAGCCAACTATGGTTTCCATTTAAAAAAATGTAAGTTTGCGTCATATCTCGGAAAATAATGGAGATACAAATTTTCTGATTATTTTTTATTAATCTGCATAAAATTATCTAAAACTTTGTCCTTTACAGTTTTTTTCTATCTGTTATAATAACCGAGATATATTGATTTGAAAAAATTGACAGTTTTTACTTTTTTCAAAATATCTAGTTACCCTTGACTTTTTTGAAAACTTTGAAAGTGGCATTTTATTCGTCTCGTAAATCTACACTTCTTTCCCCATTTAACTGTTTCTCTATCTCTTATAGTTTCCGAGATCCCCATAGAGAACATCGAAAAAAACTCACCCTGTATATTAATGACCTTCCTAATATAACGAGTGAAAATTCCATCATAAATTATGCTGATTATACGAGTATTTTAGTGAGAAGTAAGTCAATTAATAATTTATTTATGAAATCTCAGTTCATATTTGATATAGTTGAAAATTGATATAGTTGAAAATTGGATGAACCAAAATAAATTAATTCTGAACAAGGACAAAACCAGTCTAATAATATTCAGTGCTAAATCTTTAAATACTGAAATTAATGATTTCCAATTAGGAAATACGAATATTAGCCTTAAAAATAATTGTAAAATATTAGGACTAACTATAGATAGGTACTTGGATTGGAAAGAACATTGTGTTAACCTCTCTTCTAAGTTAAACTCGGCGTGCTATTCACTTAGAATTTTAGCAAAAATGTTTGATTACAAAAAAACACTACATACAATATATTGTTCTAACTTTGAATCCATTATCAGATATGGAATAATATTTTATGGAAGAAGTACACTAAGTAGGCAAATTTTTATAATACAAAAAAGCAGTTAGGATTCTTTTGGGTTTGAAATATAATGAAATCTGCAGGGGACGTTTTAAATCATCGGGTATCTTAACTTTTTATAGCCTATATGTCTATGAAATTCTTTTATTTCATTTCAAAAACCGTAATGAATTTAAAGACAGTACAAAACAACATACTTATCATACTAGAAACACACTTTTATATAAGTTAGGAATTTTTGAAAAATCTCCATACTATAACTCATTAAAAAATGTTAATCAACTTCCAAGGGTACTTCAGCTTGAAATCAATTTAAATTCATTTAAGAGAAATCTTAAAAATTATTTAATACAAAGAGAACTTTATTCACTCTCTGAATTTTAAGTTTAGTTACGATTTCCTGTTTTATTTGACGTTTTCAATTTAGTGTTATAGGTAGATATATATATTTTGTTTTTGTATGTTTGTATTAACACTATTTTTTGAAACAAATTGATTTATTTATTCATTATTTATTACATTTGCTAGTATAATTTATTATATATTCTGCAATTATTATGATGGCGGGTCTTAGTAGTTGTAGTGACGAATCGATAATCTTTTTAACATAAAGAAAATAAAATCCCGATATATGTGAAATGTGGAAATTTATTTCACCCCTGCAGCTGCAGGAAGAAGAAATGTCTGACTATAATTGATAGCACCTGCGTTATTTATTGTAACTCGATCCTTCTGAGGTTAACTTCCAACTTTTTTGCTGCCAGAATGATTTGCACCATAGGACCGTTTTTATCAAATACTGTTCCTAAGACGTTACCGTTGAAGATATGTAGTGCCATATCAAGAACATCACTAATTCACCAGACTTTACGTGTGAAAAACTTTCAAAGCTTCAAGAAGTTCATATAAAGTGGGGGCAAATTTCAAGCATCATGAATAAGTTACTGTTCCCTCAAGTTTGATCTTAGTTAGTCAATATTTTTTTCGAGGTATGCGCCGGCTCATAAAAATACACTCACATCAGGATAGTATATAACTAAACAAGTATGTTCTTAGTTTTCAATGCGTGTGCAATAAAATGGCTCAACTAGAGTAATTCTTAATAACCAATCAAATAGATTTATTCAATAAAATAGATATTCATTTTAGTGAGCCCTGGCTAAAAGCACAAGAAACTACATACTTACTTTAAAGTAGGAAATTACAGCATAACATCGCACCAATACTTGCGTTGGGGAGTGATGCAGATCTCGAATGGTATAGTAATATATAATCGCCTGAAAAATGTCAATTAATTTCTAGTAGAAAAGTATTGCAAAGTATCTGCATCATATTTACCTACAATTTTAATTTGTGTGTATACCTAGATCTCCAGACGAAGATCTAAATACTTTTTAAACAGTCATGGAAAATGTTTTAGAAAATATTGACATATCTAAACACCTTATTATAGGTGTTGACTTTAATGTTTTATTTAATAGGAGTGATAAAAGCACAAGTATGGTATGTGATTTATCCAGATCATACGGACTATCTAGCCACATACACTTTAATGCACTGGGCGGAAATTGCTTAGACAATGTTTTCTCACACCTTCATACATATATACATACATACATATAAACGTATCACCAAGTATGTAATGCTATAAGCCATATAAAGTACTTGTAAAGTCACTGAGTAAGCCGGATATTAACAAATTTTATATATTATGCCATACCATAGACTGGAGTTTCATCTATGACCAAACTTGCCAAGTTTAAATATAAAATATAAGTTTAATTATTTAATAAATTAATAACTCTATTAAACTTATAAAATATAAAATAACTTGTAAACACTTTCTCCACAGTGGAGTTATTTTATATTCTTCACGTAACTCATCAATCAACATTATTTTATTAAACTTATTGCATAGTCACTTAATGAGTAGTTTTTTCGAAAGAAATATAAATAATACAAATAAACAAGTTAAATAGTTCAATAATAGGCAAACAAACATTAAATCAAATTTGAGAATCCTCATTAACAAACCCCGACATAAAGGAAGATTATACGCTACAATATCAGCCAACGTATCTTATATAAAAAGCTCATCCAACACCATTAAAGCAATGTGGACAGTTATAAACAATGTTCGAAATAAAACTCAATGTATTAATATCTTCTATCTAGTCCCGAATAAATTTATTACTTTCTCTATCAATGTACCAGATGTACTAGATAAAAAATTGCGACAATTGGAATACAACATACGTAGAATATAGTCAACATGAAAACTTCAAAAAGATATTTATAAGACAATATCATCATTATTAGTGAAACAATAGTTTATATCATTTGACAAAGTGTTTTGAAACAGATTGCAACTGTCTTAGAATCCGAATATTTATTATCGGAACAACGGAGGCGGTCAATGCTCTTATTGATGAAATTACTGATGGTTTTGCACTTACATCTTTTCTAAATCTCAGCTGTCGACTAATTAATTCGATTTTATCTGGAAGAAAGCAGATTGTTACCGTAAATAACAAACCATCTGACCAAACTTATTTAAAATATGTGCCTCAATTATCAATATTGGGACCAATCACTTTCTGCGTTATATAAATGATTTCCCATTTTTAAATCCTCAGTCGCAGTATCTATTGTATTCTGATGCTACAACACAACTAAATAAATCATCTGGCTTATTAACGGCAGGGGAACTCAAAATAGTCATCTATATAATAAAATGGTTATCAGTGAACATATTAACACTTAACACTAAAGAAAACTATAAACTTAACATTTAATTTGAGATTCAGAATTTTGAATCAAAGCAGTGTAAAGTTTCTTTAGGTTAATAAACTTAACATTAAGATTGATGTAACATATCCTTTTTAGTTTCTATTTAGTTTTTGTCATGTTATCCTTATTTTTTTTATAATATTATTTCAACACACGCTAACAGTTACATTTTGTGCTACTAAATTGGGCATTTGTCTCATATCATCTGAAAAATCTGTCTGAATATTAACTTGTAGTTAGAAATTCTAGTTCTGTTGTTAATAATGTAAATTTATATAGTATTAATTATTATAGATAATCGGCAATGTTTAAGTATGTAGATCAAAATAAATGTGTAATGTAAAATAATTTATTATTATTACGTAATAATGTTTGAAATAATTTTTCCAATTAAGTAGAAAAATTTTTATTAACTGAATTTGGTAGTTTGTAAATTCGTACGAATATTATTTTATCGCTACCATTTTTACATCGTTACTAGTACATTCAATACAACTTATCTTCGATAGATGGTTTTTATAATCACGGGAACATGGTAAAAATTAGATCTACACTAAAATACTACACTAATAATGAATAAAAATTGAAGTATGTGAAATATATTTTTCTGTGATCTTGAGAAGACTTCAACTTATTTCGCTACATTCAAAATTAATGCTCATTTTTGGGAGTAAGCAATATCTACAGAAATCCATTTTATGTTTAGGAATTTATAAATGATGAAAAATCCGTCTGGCTTATTACCATAAATGGACTTTTGAGGATCAAATCATCTTAGATGAAGCAAATTCCATTAGAAATAAATGTTACGTTTATATTTCGGGTTTATTAAAGTTATAAAACAAATTACTTCAATATCCTAAAGACGAATTAGAGAACTAAGGGGTTTATTGTATCGTATGTGCAGATTGCAATAAATTATACCTCGACCAAACAAATCAAAATATCAGCACGCAAAAGGAGTAACATAGACTAGCAACAAAAAACACTACAAAAATTCGTCTGGAGCCATAGATCACAGAATCGATTTCGACAATATAAACATATTTACCTTAATTAGTAATTAGAGGAACATCAGAGAACCATAGAGATTGAAAAGAGTCCACTTAATTTTTATAAAAAGGATGATGACATTAGTGTGCCATCTACCTGGAAGCCAACAATAAATATTAACCACCCGAGAAAGTGAACCAGTACGCCTTTTAATGGCATTGAAACATACCACCTTCTATCCGCCAAAATGATAGCTCAAATCAAACGTAACTAATTATAAGAAACCGAGCAAGACAAGAAACTTAACCAACTTCTTTTAGAAAAGCTTTTCATATAAGTCCTCTACTAAAATGGAAGATTACAGTAGCACTTAAGGAAGATCACCACGAGAAATATTAATAGTATATTAAATTATAGAATTAATTAATCTTGCTTAAGCATAAATATTTTAACAGAATGAGATAAATGCTTTTAAGCTAAGACAAAAAATAAATAAAAAACAAGAAAACAAGAAACTAGTATTATTGTTATAAATAAAATTCAAGATGATTATATAAGGTATTAACTTTGTGAACACTTCTCAAAGACATTAAAGTTGATTTTATATTCGGTACAAAACAAACATTTTTTTAAGGAGCATAACAATCTAACGGGTGTCCAACAATTATTGCCGTCCCGGGTGGCGTTGGAATCAAAAACGTAGGTCAATTCTTTCATGTACAAAATAAATGAACTGACATGATAATTGTCAAACATAACCTAAATGTGCATTAAAAATGTGAGTTCATTTATTTGCAACATATAAGAATCGACCTACGTTTTTTATTCCAACGCCACCCGGGACTGCAATAATTGTTGGACACCCGTTATTTATAGTCCTCATTTCCATTAGTTTGTCTACCTACTATGTAGATGCTTTAGCTCGCTAACGCGATGGTAATAATTTAATTTCCCCCATTATTAATTAAATTATTATTATTAAATTAGTGTACTTTATACACTGCCTCCCAATTTCTATGCTCACCATTGGTATCTCTGTTATCAGAAGAGATGGAGCAATGATTAGATGGATAATGTTTTGCAGAAATTAGTGCTCATAAAAAATTCCATTTCAAATGCACCTTAACTTCTTTAAATATTAATTTTTTAATAATATTTTGAAAAAAAACACAAAATTTGCCAATGTTTGCCTAACGCAATTTAATAAACTTTTAAATACAGGATCGATAAGACTGTTACTTGTAGAAATTCAATATCATTTAATAAAATACACAGTATATGGTTCAAATCATTTTTATGGTGTCTATATTATATGTTTAATAGATAGTGCTTAAAAAAGATTTTCAACGATGTATAACATGCATAAGAAATAAGTTAGAAGTAAAATATTAATAAAAACGTAAATATCGTAGCACATCTATTACTCTTTCTTCAAAAAATTCCACAGTTTCTGGTGTTCAAAACTAAACACTTCGTTTTTAATGGTACCCCATATATAAATTTTAAGGGCCAACCAACCATCTTGCTGGAACCAAATGTTTCACATGTCCTCAGGCCTAATGGCCACCATAAGAAAAACAAAAGAGAGCGCTAATAACCTGAAAAAAATGCGAATCGAGAGTTTTTGTTTGCATCAAAAAAGTGTTTTAAAAAGTGTCTAAATAATGTAATGGTTTAATAGCAGTCGCGTTGGGCATTATTGAGTTATTGAAAAAAATTAAAATTGGCAAATTTTGGGTTTTTCAAAATATTTTAAAGTTGAAAAGTTAGAGTGAATTTAAAATGGTATTTGTTATATGCACCGATTTCTGCAAAATTCCTTATTTAACCGTTGCTCTATATTTTCTAATAACAGAGATACCAATGATAAGTATCAAAATTAGGACACACTGTATATCAACGAGAATTTATATAATTTTTAACATTGTAACTTGAAATTGCAACTATATTTGTAAGTAAAGTACATTGTAATTAATATTGTAATACTTAAATAGCATTGGTTAATTTAATATATCCACACATCAAAAATTATATATTCTTTGATACATTATTTTAGCGACGAATAGAATGGTTGTGATCGTTATTATATGATAATCCATACATGTTCTCTAAAATACTAATTAAAGAATATCTAGTAATTAGTCTAAATTTGCTTGATAAGGCACATTCCAATTATTTGATTGCGACAGTACTTTACCAATGTTAACAAACCTGAGTAAAACAAAATCATTCCAAATTCTATTAGCAAACAGGTATTCGAATGTGACCTCTATTAAGGCCTCTTTTAGCAGAATTATTAATGGTCAATACTGAAGAAAAGATTTTCTCACTTAATTTTGCTATAAATCACCTTTCTTTTTGGTACAGATATGTTCAAGATGCAATAGCAAGTTTCTGTGGCAACTAGAGCAATTTTTAAATTTAATTAATAAAATTCACCTGAAAATTATATTCACCCTCCAAACAGAAAATAACAACAAAAGCCTACTAAACAATTCCCTTTGCTTCAAATCGTACTATGTCACACATCATATTATTAGTTTAGAAAGATATCTCTAGGTATGTAGTGGGAATTATTAAAATTAAACATGTACTTTATTAGTTTGAAGGATAAATCATTTATTATTAAAAAATAGTTATACCAGCACATCAGTCGATGATTCATAGAGATTGCTCCATTCCTCTAAATCCTGCCAGAAGAGCCACTGAATTAAATAAAATTATTTCAATTGCCATTGATAATGGCGTTCCGGCCTACCTTATACAAAATTAATAAATAAAAAAACGTCATCAAACTACAAGGGTTTTAATGTATTTGAGAACACGCAACTTAAATATATCTCAAATTGGGTAAATTAAAGCACTTGTTATGTTCTATAATTTTATTTTCAGTTACCTGACACGTGTTTCGATCTATTACGATCATTCTCAAAGTGTAATTTTTTTAGTTTGCATCGGTCTTTCTGCCCTGTCTTGAATTATGTATAAAAAATAAATATCTTTGCTTGCTAGCTTAACTGTCTGGGTGATTCGAACTAATGCATTGATGTAGGGTGACTGAAGGGTGTTTAAATTCAGGTGGGATAATAATTTTATTTTGTTCCTTTTGAATTATGAAGATTCTGGAAGGAAAAAACATAAACTAAGCATATTTTACAATATTCTTGTATTTTAATAATGTAATATAGAAAATATTAGGTATTTACAAAACGCTACTTTTTGGAAGAAATAATATTTGTCACTAGGATTTAAATATATTTGTATTGATTGAAGCGTTGTAACTTTTATTTTAATTCAATTATGTTTTACTTTATAAAAACACTTTCTTCGTATATTACTACCATTAATAAGTAACGTTATTATTAAAAAAAACTAAATTATAATGCCTTTACTATATGATAAATAAGCTTTTATTAAATTTGGTGAAGATGGTGACGACAATTCTATTTGAGGTCCTTCATAATATTCAATAAAAAACAATACCATATATTCGTTATATTCCGCCTGGATATTAGTTGTTGAAATTTATGTGAACATATATTTATCCAAGACTCGTCAGACGTAAGATTTATGCAGCAATAACAAAAGTGGCCATCATCGATCCTTTCCACACAACGTCCGCGTATTGGAGAAGAAAGGCGATAAAACTCTAAATTTTTTTGTTTGCTAAAGCGACCGGAATATCCTGTTAAAAATAGCCCTGCATTTCTAAGCCCGCGTGATTTATTACATGACTCAATTTCTCCCAGATATATTCAATATAAACGAGGAGTTCAACAAGCGGGAGAACGACGAAACCAGATGTAATGCACGTATGAGCTGAAGAAATATATATTAAGATTTACGCAATATGGTTACCGTTACTATTAGTGGTACTATGACATAAGATTATTAATTGATTTATAATTATACTTATTAATGAATGATATATATATATATATTTTAATTATAATAAAATAAACAACTTTTCAAAAATTTATATAGGACATCTGCAGACAAGTATTTTGATCTTTAAGATCTCATCAGTGCAGTTTTAATATATACCTTGTTTTAGAAAGAAACAAAAATATTAGGTTGCAATTTTTTTAACAAAATAGCAATACCATATAATATTAGAGATCACATTTTCGAGAACCTCAGTTAGGGTTAATGGAATTCAGTTTGCCGAACTGGGGATACAATAAAATTAGGCTCAGTCTGGTATAAAATCGAGCATTCATCAGATAAAACTTCGTCGACCCCTTTTTTTTCTGGTCCCCACGCAAAACTTTAAAACTTTGTAGATAACCGCGCACTTCCATCCTCTCTTACTCTTAAAGTCGAACGAAGTACTCCTTCGCCAGTTAATTATTACAAAAGGCACTTCAATGTTTGCTCGCGGATACTCAACTCCACTCAAGCTGATGTATAAATGGATTTCCTCATAAATAAATTCGTAGAGAAGTATCTGGTATGAAGTTTTGATCCTATTTGTAATTGCTACTATTAAATATAAAAAAAGATATGGTAGTAAATTTATTCGATCTGATAAAAGGATAGAGGATGTGATTTGCCGAAGCACCGGAAAGCCAATACATCACCTATTTGAATAAAGAAACCGCAGATTCGTAAATAAAACAGTACACAATTTATACTACACCTCTGTATTCACCATTCGCGAGAACACCCTCGGACCTAGGAAGGGGACGTGATAAATCCGGTGGGATAAGGCCCGGCGAAGAATAGAAGGGGAAATGAGGAAAAAAAAGATGTGGGAATAATCAAATTCGGCCATTTCATCCAGTACGTAAAGTGGATACGGCTCGGAATAAAAGTGCATCTTTTATTAAGCGCAAACTGTGATTGCTCCGGGCCGTTTTAATCACACACGGACGTACAATGCACAAAGATCCTTCATTTTACATCGGCCTCCTCTCCTTTCTCCGCCCCAAAGGGATTCTCATTCCGGTTCCCGGACCCGTCACGGATCGTTCACGGGCGCCTCCGTGAATTATAAAAAAATATCACCCCGTCTGACCTAAAAGTTCCAGATATCAAATTTCCTGTGCCTGCAGGAAATTAAAAGATTGATTGTGTTTGTTTCCATCAGTCTTATTTTCTTTTAACGGGACGTCAAATGATGGACCGAGTATGAATATTAATTTCTATCCGAGGATTTATTTCAGCATTGAGCCCGAACTCTGTTAGTTTTGCAAATATTATTAAACTAGTAGAATAATAATCATCATTATTGTAATTAAATTAAATTTTTAGAAAAGTATTTGAAATAAAGTTTTGAAGAGAATAGTTGCGACCGTTACTACGTAACCATTTTCTCCATTAAGCTAGCCTATATAAACCACACCTTATAAAGATTTGGTCGTTTCGTAATTGTTAAATAGACAAAAATAAAAATAAACACAAAAAATAAAATTTCAACTCAGCATTATTCTCTGTTGAATTGATGTTAGTTGATTGTGCATGAATAGCGAGAGTAGTCAATTAAAAAACTCTTGTCGTTTCAACACTTTTACTTGTAATCACCATTCTACCACTTCATTAACAAGTTACTGCCCTCTTGGGCCACGTTGGTTTCGTGGGATCAACTCAAGATTTGCTTCTATAGGCCGTGTTGGTCCCATGGGAACAAAACATTTGATTTCGTTTACCGGCCTCTGGGACCGGACAAACATAGCTCAGCCTATTGTAAATGACCATCGCGACCCCCAATACTAAGATTGTACCAACAGTTTGTAGAAAATAAAATGATAATAAAGGGTGTGGTTCCACCTTTTGAATGGAAACAAATAATGAAAAATCTTAACAAAACAACGTTTATTATCAAAATAAAAACATTTTAATTCTCTCACAAGCACTGCAGTGTGTATCTACCTTCTTCGATTTATTCATACTTACGCCTTGGTGTTTTTCTTGTAACCGTTCTTACACATCCTTCTTCTCTGATGCTTACTTCCGCCTTTCTAAAACAGTAGGGCATAAGTAGTTGATGGTCTAGGAGTGTGTGCAGGTACAGAGTTGCTATTCTTTACTATATGCTTCACTATTTCTTTTTTGTAGCTAATAATTGGCACGTTATTTTCTGTAACTTTCCTATATATATAATATACTCGACATTTATTTTCAATATCTAAATAAGCCGCTATGGTTAACTACTGTGGAACCTGTAACAAAGCGGTCACACCGTCTACGCCATACTTGAGATGCACGGGAGCGTGCAATAAAGATATACATATTAAATGCACTTGAAATTGAATGAATTGCCTTCCTCAGAAGATGGGTGGGTGTGTAGTCGTTGTATTTCGGTTACCTCAAATGTGTCGATTTTAACATTGACCCAAATAATTGTAAATGAAATTAATAAAGCGAAGCTAGAGATTATTCAATCAATTAATTCAAAATTGGAAGAAGTTGAAATTAGGTTGCAGAAACTAGAGGCACAAGAATGTTCAAAGAAAAAAGAAATTGATTTATTAAAATCTAGATTATCTAATGGTCCTATAGAGTCTGTTATTCAGGAAATGGAAGAGCGACAATTAAGAAAGAATAATTTAATTTTATACAATGTTCCGGAATCACAGGCTACTGTTGCTGATGCTCGAATTTCACATGACACAGAGGAAGTTCATAAATTATTTAATTCTCTAAACCTATCCATAAGGCCAAATAAAATACTAAGAGTGGGTATGAAGAAACATGATACCACTAGACCTATAAAAATGATTTTTGGTGACGAATCGGCAGTCAAGGAGGTATTAGCTTCTAATATAAGGAACAAGAATCCAAGCACACGCTTTCGGAGGGATAAAACACTCAGCCAACGCCAATACTTTAAAAAATATCTTCTTTTATTTTTTTAAAGTATTGGCGTTGGCTAACTACGAGAGTGGAGAATGGGGAATCGGATCTTAGTATTCGATACCGGAATGACATTCCTTACATTTCCAAGAGGAAGTCCCAAAGTGAAAGCTCCGGCGTCTCTTCAAAAAACTGATGATTTATTATCAAAACGTAGGCGGCATGCGTACTAAACTATTAGATATAATGTTAACTGTTAATAGTAATGATTTTGATGTAATTATTTTGGTTGAAACGTGGTTGTATTCTGATATGTCAAATTCAATGTTGCACTTTGACAATTACCAAATATATAGATCCGATAGGTCTGAAACGGGTGAAATTCGGGATGGCGGGGTTTTGATCGCAATCAAGAAGTGTTTTCCTTCTTGCCTAATTTTATGGAATAATTTAATTGAACATCTGTTTGTCTCGGCAAAGATTGGTTTAACTCATTATATGTTTGATGCTGTGTATATTCCTCCTAGTGCCTTGCCTCAAATTTATAGTGATCACTGCTCAATTTTAGAAAACTTAGTATATGATCATGATAATCACAAGTATCTTATATGTGGAGACTATAATATTCCAAACTTAAAATGGGACTTAAACGGTATTGTTTATAACTCTCTGAAATCTTCTGATACTATTGCTAATATAGTACTGGAATCTTATTGTTTTCTCAATCTGAAACAGAGTAACATCTTACCGAATGCTCGTAATGTGTTTCTGGATTTAGTATTTAGCAATATAACTGGGTTAACAATATCCAAAGACAACGATCCCTTTTCCAAGTCTACAGACCACCATTTTGCTTACAATATTATTATTGACAGTATTAGATATCATCCTCTAAAGACCCTAAGAATTTTTTGTTTCATATGTCAGATTTTTCAGATTTGAATATGTTTTTGAGTTCTGTCGATTGGAACGTCCTTCGTGAACTTGAGTTAGAGGTGGCTACGGCCCTATTCTATGATATTGTTCATACGGGCATAAATAGATTCATACCATTCAAATATGTTCCAGTTAAATATGATAACTTTCCTAGATGGGTGAACAAAGAACTTAAAGCATTAATCAGAAAGAAAAAGGAGGCGCATATAAAATAATAAACGAGCAGAAGTTATGAGGATTATCAGACTTTCAGTCAACTTAGATAAAATTGTAAACAACTGAATTCCCTACTTTATCATCGTTACCTCACTAAGGTAGAATCAGCAATAAGTGAAAATCCAAAAAAATTTTGGTCTTATGTGCATGAATTCAAAAATGCAGACGAGCTTCCCAGTGTGATGTACTACAATGATGAGGTGGCTCGTGATGGAAGTAGTATTTCGGAACTATTTGTAAGTACTTCTCATCGGTCTATGCTCCTCCTAGGACTTGCAAGGATAATACATCTACTAGTAACAACGAACAAGCACATTATATTAGATTCCATATTGACCGAGAATGGTTACTGACCGCACTTTTAAGGCAAAATAATGCTACGGGCCCGGATGATCTCCCTAGCTGTATTCTAAAGAAATGTGCTTTTACTCTGGTGAAGACGGAGGACCGGAAACTAATTAATAGCTATAGGGGAGTATGCTTGCAGCCCATTATTCCAAAGCTTCTAGATGAAACCATTGCTCAGCAGCTTCTTTGGATGTCCAAGATTTTAGTTACGGATAGACAGCACGGTTTCCTGATTGGGAGGTCCACAATAACAAACGTATTAATATACCGCGATTTTCTGTCGAATGCCTTAAATAAGAAACTTCAAGTAGACGTCATATATACTGATTTTGCTAAAGCATTCGATAGGGTAAATAATTCGGTGCTATTACGGAAGTTGGAAGAGCTTGGCTTTCATCCAAGTGTAATGAAATGGATTAATTCTTTTCGCGTAACGAATCGCGTTCAGTGTGTTAAAGTAAATAATTTTATATCCCAATTTTTCAATGTTTCATCTGGTGTGCCGCAAGGGTCGCATAGCGGACCTATTCTCTTTTTGTTATTCATTAACGATATTGTGAAAGTGATACATGGATCGGAGTGCCTTCTGTATGCGGATGATCTCAAGTTATTTAAAATTATTAGTAGCCTAGATGATTGTTTTGTCCTTA
Source organism: Ontholestes murinus (assembly GCA_963969525.1). Taxonomy (NCBI): domain Eukaryota; kingdom Metazoa; phylum Arthropoda; class Insecta; order Coleoptera; family Staphylinidae; genus Ontholestes; species Ontholestes murinus. The sequence continues at coordinate 31,991,338 of OZ018388.1, forward strand.
AGAATGACATTGACAGGATTAACAAGTGGTGTTATGATACCGATTTATTTCTAAATAAAGATAAATGTCAATCTATATCATTCTGTAGATCGAATAGGCATATATATTTTGCATATCGACTTGAGGCCTCTTTTTTGCAATGTGTAAATGAAATAAAGGATTTAGGAGTCATTTTTGACATACAACTTGTCGTATATGGAGGTTTGTCTGGTACATTGGACGTAAGTTGGGTCAGGCGTGTGTGGCTACTTTGTATTTTTCGCTGGTGAGATGTCAGTTAGAATATGCTAGTTGCATATGGTCTCCGCATACCCAATCGAGCATTGCTTCCATTGAGAATGTGCAAAAAAAAAATCCTGCGATGTATGGAGTTCAGAATGGGTATTAATCATATAAAGGGTGAATATGGCTGGATTATGAACAACTTAAATATACAATCACTGAAAGTCAGAAGAAATATCCTGGACATGTGTTTACTTTTTAAATTAATCAATGGTCATATTTACTGCCCCTTAATACTGGAGAGGTTAGATTTCATATTGTATTTAAATGATAGATCTAGAAGAATTACACCTCTTTTTCGGCTAAGGGTACACCGCACTAATTTTTCAACTAACAACACTATAGACCGTTTAATTCGTCTGGGAAATGAATATAATCGGGAACAAGTTTGGTTCGTCATTTTCACAATTTAAAAAGAGTTTGTTCCGTGTCATTACGTAATTTATCTCTTTTGTAGGTCTTGCTGTCGGTTGGATTTTCCTAGCTGTTTGAATGTGCCATGTCAAACTAATTATGTGATTCATCATTACAAACTTTTATTGTTGCGTCGAATTGTAATTATATCTTAATTTTAAACAATATACATTAAGATTTTTTTCTTTTTTTTATATAGAATAGATTCATTTAAATAATATTATTAGTTTAAGTATTATATATTATATTTAAGTATTTTTTATGTAAAAATTGTAATTGTTGTAAAAAGGGGGAACCCGTTAATAATAATAAACTAAACTAAACTATATAAAATATAGAAGTTAACCATCGATGTCGTTAGTAAGGGTTCGAAAACAACTTTCCTGAACCATTTCAAACCTTTTCTCAAAGGGTAAGAAAGTAGGGAGTAGGCGCCTAATTAATTCCACAACTCGACTGGCGCTTTGCCTTTCTTAAAATTAATTACTATTTCTGGTTTAAGTTTTCCTATTACAAGTTACCATCTTTTCTCCATATTTAATTGAGGGCATGAAAATATTTCTTCTATCACTCCAATTAAAAATTGTGATGTCATTTTCGTTTCTCAAGGTAGCTATTTTCCCGTTATTCAGCTACTAAATGACAATCAACAATTTCTTCGGTAGTGGCAAACTTGTATACCAATTATCGGTTATAGAGGTCCTCCCTTCATTTTCTAGTCCTTTTATGAGACCCATTATAACATGTTCAGAAGTAACCCAATTTTCTTCTTTCCCGGCATATATCTAGTTTGAAAAACTGTACTCCATATTTATGCCGTTTCAACTGTAAATATTGTTTGAATCGCAATCTTCCCCTAAACGACGACAGAGTTTCATCACTGCACACATATTTCTCTGGAATGTACATAGCCTTGAAATTTGGTATAAGCCTATCTTATTTCTATTGTTATTATCTGAATCTAGTTATGTAACCGAGAATTTGCTTCAGCGTCACTTGCCATAAGAGTCTAAGTTGCATAAATATTTGTTTGATCGCAAATCGATGCTGTAATTCTGTCATCGACAATAGTGTCAAAGAAATTTACTGGTTTATCATCTGCTAGCATAGCTGCCACATCTAGAAGCACTTCAGGTGCCGTAATGAAAGGAGTATTTTTTATAGTTACCCTTTACTGGGCCCTAGACAGAAGTAGTTGTGATTTGGGAATCAACATTTGTTTCTGAATCATCGGATGTGTCAGTAAGTACTGTAACAGAATTGTTAAATCAATATTTTCAGCATTTTTCCAACTCCTTTTGTCTGAGAGGTATGGTACATTTATTTGTCATTGATAAATACGTGTCCAATTGAATCACGCAATACTTACGAGGGTGGTTTGAAAAGTCTGTGCAAAGTCCGAGAGATACCACCACCGGCGCGTATCGAGGTCGTATTTAGTTAGTAGTATCCCTTGAATGAACGCACTCCAAGTTTCAGCCATTTTGGTGTATTTCTTAGTGTTTGGCATTCGTGTGAATCAAGGAAGTCGAGTGATTTTCAAGAAATGGACGAAAAAGAATTTCGTGTGGTTATTAAACATTACTTTATGAAAGGCAAAACGCCTCAGGAGACTAAAGAGAATCTTGATAAACATTATGGTGACTCTGCACCTTTGATTAGAACAATTTATAAGTGGTTTCAAAAATTTCGGACTGGCCATATGGGCACAAGTGACGCTGAATGTTTGGGATGGCCTGTGGAGGGATAATCCTCATCGACTATCTGGAGAAAGGTAAAACTATTACAGGTAAATATTATTCATCGTTATTGGACCGTTTGAAAACCGAGCTGCAAAAAAAAGCCCGGGATTGGCCCACAAAAAAGTCCTTTTCCATCACGACGACGCACCAGCACACACCTCAGCAGTTGTGGTCGCAAAATTAATGGAAATAGGATCCCAACTCGTTTCACATCCCCCCTATTCTCCAGATTTGGCTCCCTCGGTCTACTATTTGTTCCCCAATTTGAAGAAATTGCTCAACAAACTATAACATCGTTAGACGAAGTGTATAAGCCTAAAAGGAGACTATATCGAAAAATTAAAAAAGGTTTACCCCAAACACGTTAGTAGTTTTTATTTTTGCACGGACTTTTCAAAAACCCCTCGTACAGTTGCTGATCTAGTGATCAATATGTATGGAAATCAAGATTATACTGAATAACCACTGAATGTTTTTTTTCTGTTGGCCACAGCGAAAGAGTAAGGTTAGGAACACATTATATTTACAGGAGACCAAGGGACCAATTAAACATCCCATTTTAAGGTTTAATTAGGAACCTTTAGTAATCATAACATCTATTCTAAGTATTATTTCATTTTCTATATCAGCTTACCATGCATAAGTTTTAAAATGTTATTATAATTGTAGGTTTGATTTCTTCATGAATATTCGACCGTAGGCAAAATAAAATATTAAAAACTTAAGGCTAGTTAAATGGAATTATCCAGATGATATCATGAATTAGTCAAGAGTGTTTGTGGGATGTTTGTATTTTTTTTGAAGTAATGTTGATATTACCTGGAATACAGTATTTATCGAGCAATGTCAGTTTGAAAGGTTTAGTAGCAAATTCTTTACTAATGCACGTTGTGTGATGGGAATGATTTAGGTAAATTTATAACAAATAGTTTCCTTAGATGGATTGTGAAGAGGATTATTTGGGTGCCAAACTTTGGTAAGTGTTCGGGGTGTAGATCTTTGTGATACTTGAATATGGTGTAGAGTGGAAAGCCAACATTGAGTAAAAGGATTGAACCGTAGTCTAACAGGAGTCGGAAAATTGTTTTATAATTATTGGTCGTTTTTGTTGAAATTCCTTGGTTTTTGAACGTTAGTGCTCAGAAATGCTGGGTCCTAATTATAGTTTTGGCTTTTATAAGTAAGGCATATGGTTTAAAGGATAGTTAATTATCAATTAGGATTCCTAGGTATTTTCAGGTGTTGTCAGAAAGTGGGATTTCGGTTTGATGATTTATATTTTGGGAGAAGATAGAGTAATTTTGCGAAAGGGAATAAAAGTATGGATTATGTAGAGTTTACTAGAAGACATTTACAGAAACAGATTTCTTGAGGTACAACTTTCTGTAGTGAAAATGACTTGGTATATGCTTGCGGCATTTTTATTCGACAGGATGTATTATTGGGAATACATAAAGCAGACCTCGGTGCCACACTGAGCTAAATGCCGTTTTTATGTCAAGAAAATCCTTAATGGACTTGTAACCTTCGTGGTGCTTTGTTTTGAGATTAGAAGTGAGTATGGTAAGAGGATGTACGAGTATAGTAGACTTTTGGAAGATAAAGCCAAATTAGTAGTCAGGAATTGATACATTAGAGGATACTACAATTTCTTGTTTTAGGATATATTCAAATAGTTTGTGAGATAGGAGGGATCATTGTCGGGTTTGGAGATGCAAATGATTATCCTTTTTTTATTAACTGGGCATGTTCAATTTGATAATAATGATTGAAGATTTTAAGGGTGAGCTGGTGAATTTATGCGCGCAAAGAAATATTGTCATGGTCAGGAAAGGAAGCTTTAGCAACAATCGATAATATAATATTATTAATTAGAGGTGGCAATTCGAATGAGTTGTGACAGAGAAAACTATTTTGAAAAACATTATTAATTGCACCGATTATTTTGAAAGTGGTGTAACTCCATTTTCTCTTATTTCGAGTAAATTAAACATATCTATTAATTTAAAAAATTGGACTAATTACATGAAACCTCCCAATTTTCTACGGTTTTATCAATATGTAATTTGATTGTATTGGCTTTTAATTGTTGAAAGTCCATTTTAAATTCACTGTTAGGTGTTGTAACTAAAACACAACCCTTTTAGCGGAAATATTTATGAACAATTTCGAAGAAAGATTATCAAAATTACCGCACTTTAATTATTGCGCTTACTGGTACAGGTATGTCGATGACATTATCGTGGCTTATACAGGTACAGCCCGACAATTAGACTAATTTTTAAACATTTTAAACACTCAACACCCGAAAATCCAATTTACGTTAGAAATAGAACAAAATAAATCAATAAACTTTTTAGATATCGTCATAACAAATAAAAATAATAAACGCGAATTTGCCATATATCACAAACCTACACACACAGACTCAACTATACATTTCAATTCAAATCACCCAATTAACCATAAACTTGCAGCCTATCATAGTATGTTACACAGATTAATCAATATTCCTATGTCAACTCAGAATTTTAATAAAGAATTAAACGTCATTCTAAAAATTGCAAAAAATTATGACTATCCAATTAATTTAATTAAAAACATTTTAAATAAAAAACTGAGAAAACTCACGATTAACGAAATTTATTCAGACTTACAATTAAAATCACATAAAAATTATATTTCATTAACGTACACAGGACAAGAAAGCCATATTATAAGCAAAATGCTTTCTAAAAACAATTTAACACCGTCATTCAAAACATCAAACAGTTTAGGAAAATTAATAAAAAACAATAAAGACAAAACCGAACTTAAAAATCAAAGTGGAATCTACATGTTAAACTGCTGTGACTGCCCCAAAAAATATATGTAGGACAATCCGGGAGATCTATAACGGATAGGATAGAAGAGCATAAAAAAGATCCTCAATATAAGAGAGAGAAATCAGCATTTGCCACACACCTCATCGCAGAAAATCATAGATTTGGAGAAGAAACAATTCTACACATTGAAAGAAAAGGAAGGAAATTGGATGCCCTAGAATTCATGGAAATCAATAGAAGAAAAGAAACTGGACACCTGCTAAATGAACAAACTGAATTATCAAAATCCCCATTATTGAACTTGTTCAATTTACCACCCCCACTCACAAATGTATAAATACTCAACCCTAGTTTAATAATGTACCATTCTTCGCCTGAAGAAGCCACAGTGTGGCGAAACAATTGTTGCGGAAAATAACAGCATACTCTTTGAAAGTTTGTTTTTTAGTTACAACACCTAACAGTGAATTTAATATGTAATTTGGTTATATAAATTTGATTTAGGCATATTTTACAAAACTAATGTATGCTTATGGGCTGCAAATGGATTTACACCACTTTCAAAATTAGACAATTGTAAAAAACGTTTAATTTCAATGAAAAGTCAAATATCACTTAGAATATACTTTATATTAATCCAATTTTGTTTAAAAATAATGACACAACATAAAATAGAAGTAGTATTTTTAATTTTATTTTTTTCATAAGTAATAGACCTGGTATTTTGGTACAAAGACGCCAGGGTGATTTGTTCAAATTTCAGCGGTCTTCCAGGGCTTGTAATAAATTTATAGTTTTAAATCCTTTGTCATTCATCGAGGTTTTAAATATGTTAATATATGGTGCACTTTTAGAAACCGCATCCACCATATTTGAAACCAATTTACCTGTTCTCTATTAGTGTTTTTTCTTATCTGTTTTTAATCGCATTTTGAAGATTTTTAATTGAAATTAAATTCTCTTGTTTCATTTAATGTAAAATGAATTTATCATGATTTTTACATTGTGTTATTACATCATAATAATCCTGTGGTATGTACAATAAATTCTTTTTTTGCAATTCCATTTCTATGATGCCAAAATGTGCATCGTTCGGAAGGTATAAATGCCCCGTGAGTAAAAATTTGGCATTAATTATGTCGATGTTATTTTCCAACGACTGGACAACCTTCAACCACATCAAAGTCATTTGTTAATTTCGATGCTGCCCAGTACACATGTCACTGTAGGCAATAACATGGCATTTGGTCGGTACATTTTCTCAATGCCTCAAACAGCAAGAAGCTACTTCTTGCAATCCCCTGGAAGCAATACTTTTGTTCCACACATATATATTAACTTTATTGTCGTGAAAATTTTGCAAACCCTTGTTTAAAACATACATATTTCGCTTATAATATGTGATTGAGACATAACTTTGGGGTAAGGTAAGGCGTTTTGTAAGTAAAGAGAGAAGGCAAAGTATTTATCAGGATTTTTTGATGACAGAATTTTATCTTCTTGTAATGCTTTTCTTGCTAATCCATCATCTTGCAAGTGAACATCATGTCTTTGTACAAGAATGGTTTTTTCTTTGTAATCAGTTGTCTTAATTTTCATGTTTAAGAAATCTCATTTTGCACAGGTATCTTTATGTGGTAAATGGAAATGTAACATGAAAACTCGTTTAAAGATTTTCCTGTATATCCATTCATTAATTGAACTCTAGTTATTTCCTTTGCATTTTTCTAAGTATAAATTATACATTTTTCTTATTTAATTTAGGATTTAAAAACATCTATTCTGGATTTTGGGCTCGAGTATAATGTTATGAGTTCTATCACTGTACGTCATCACTAGCTCACTAATTCTTCTGCAAGAGCCATCCATTTTTCCAGGCATGTCTTTCGGAATATTCTCATGCGCTTTTAGGATACGATCAATTCGTCCAGTAGGTATTTGGATAGTATCAACGAAAAGCTTCTTACTTACTAAAATGTTTCCACCAGAAGTGACCAGATAAAATTCATAGTGTCCGAATTATTTCTAGGCCTTCTTCTATTGACAGTTTCACGTTGAACATTACAATAGAGAAATATATTTTGTTTATTAAAATCACATATATTCTAGAAATTATCAAAAATTTCTATACGTTGTGTTTCATTAATAGATTTTATATATTTTTTTGAGTAATTACAATATTCGGATTCAATTTTTTTTGCTGGAATGAAATTTCCTCTTTTTGAATAGTACATTTGACCAGTATTTCCTTAATTTTTTTATCTGTTGCATATATTTTCCTTTATTTGTACTATAGAATCTAAGTTCTCAGTAACAATATTCTCATCTGATGAAGATTTTACCTATATTATTCTTCTTATCTTTTTACCATTCGTTATTTTGTTGTTCATAGCGGATTTACCTTTATTCCCTGAATATACGATTATTATGTTTATATTCATGTGCTTTATTTCTGTGTGAATTGATTTACAGTTAAATAAAATAAATGTTTTCAATGGTATAAAATTTTTAAAAAATCGTAAAATAATTTTGATTTATTGATTATCTGATATAAATATGGAGTTGTCCATTTTAGGAAAACATAGAAAAAGAAACCTAAAGTAGTAACTCTTGATACGTATTATGATATAATATAAAACAAATGTAAAATAACAGGCTACTGATCGGCAACCATCTGATAAGCCACCTACCTCTATCAATTGGATTTTTACTACTTTCATAATCGATGATTATGCAATTTCATTTACCGACAAATTTTGAATTGTATAAAACATTGGAATTTTTAAGAAATTAAACACGGACTAGTTATACATAAAAAAAATTACATTAAAGTAAGCAAGAATTACGTGATATCCTAATAATAAAAATAAGTCCTTTACGTTGTAGAAAATTAACTAATAATTAGAAAAAAAAAACGAACATATTTCGTAAAATCTACAACAAATCTTATTATAGTCTTATTCAGACTACACAAAAACAAATGACTTGTTGAAACAACTACTTCTCTGACTAATACCTCGACCGATATTGAATGATACAAAAGTATGATAATTGGGTTTTTGTAGTCTTAATAATACTATTTTTTTTGTTGATTTTACAAAATATTTTCCTGTTTTTTTTCTAACTATTACGTGATATCTTATTTTTTCCAAAAATTTCAAAAATGGACTTACAATACTTTCAAAATAAAGGGTCCAATTGTTTCTTTTTATGATTTGTAAAATTATCCGCCAAATGCATTTGAAATTAATTTATTGCCAGTGTTTGTTGAATTGTCGGAAGGGTTTGTAATGCTGGTAATATTATCTGTAATTTATCATTCGCTTTATTTGTGTTCAAGAGATCTCTGTTTAGTTGATAAAAAAAATTGTCCCTGTATAATTGTCGTTTTAATTTAATAAGATAATTTTGGAAAAAGGGTACTTGTAGTATTTTTTAAAAATTTGTGTCAAGGACATAATGGAGTCAGTTTTGGTTGAATTAAGTTGAGATATTATACGTGGAGCAATATTAGTAGTATCTTTGTATTGGCTAGAGGTGTTTTTTGTAGCTTCTTCGATGTTGCAATCGTGGTAATAGTATATAAATTATTACTATTTTTATTTATCTATAGGTAAGCTTAAGAATGTTGGTTTTTACTTGTGGAAATTAAAATATTTTATGCATTTAGATTTGAAGGTTTCTACTTTTTTGATTAATCAAAAATACATTTGAAGTGCAAGTAAATATTTTCAATATCTAGACTAATTTTATGTTTACTACTACTAAACATTTTTATTGAAGATAGTATTACAATAATACGACATAACAATTATTATGTTGCATCTATTATTCTCTTTTTCTTCATTGACCATTGACCGATACTCTGTTCAGCTTTTTATGAATTTTAACATTTCCAATAATGCGATTAATAAATTTAAAAAAATGAAATAGGTTTAAGAAATAATAACACTTTGCTAGTATCACGAATTTTTACACTTTTTTTATTGTGACTAGTTTTACCCTATTCGGACATTATCAAACGAATACAATAAAAAGTGTAAAAATTCGTGATACTAGCAAAGTGTTATTATTTCTTAAACCTATTTCGTAATCAAGATGTATCACAAAGTCACGGCTTCAACAATCAATCATAAAAAAAATGCATTTTATCACACACGATTTTTTATGTTTATTTCTAAACTACAATTTAAGTTTTAAACCAGTCAATAATAATAAAATTAAATTATTTTTCCCGGCGCCTGCACCATATTTTCATGATATATGTATGCTTGATAATTTTCATTTGACTTTCTATTGAAAATTCAATTATTTACTACTAATCTATAATAGTTTTTAATAACTAGAAAATAGTAATATTATGAAAAATTCGTAAACTTTAGTTAAATATTCAACGATGACACGAAAGAAAACCATAAGACAAATTTCTAAATCCAAATAAATTCGTTGTTAATTTATTCATTATCGATTTGAACTAATAGTATGTAGTTAAATTACGTATGTATTAATAATATCAGTGTAATATTATTAACAGTAAATAATAAAGGTTATAAGATTCGATAAATAAATCAATTACGATTTCAATATTTTGAATATTTAGGGGTAGTGTATGAATAACTACAATATATAATATTAGTGCATCACTACTCTTTTAAGTTATATTAATTGTTGTCTATAATTATTATGAAATAATCACTCTGATATACTTATTATATTAAGTAATATTCCTTAAATATAGAGTATATTGTTTGTACTCTAATGCTAAAAGAATTAAAAATAACTTATCATAAATACTAATAATTAAGGATATTTAATTTATGCAACTAGAATTTTAATGAATGATAAGTAGCTTAGTTAAAGGTCATATTATATTTAATTAATAATGTGTGTTTTATTTTCAAATTTTGTATTTAACACACGATAATTGTTTCTTGAAGAATATTCTTCACCTGAAGAAGTCACAGTATAGCGAAAAGGTTGTAGTGAGTTAAATAAAAATTTAAAAATCAAACACTATTAATTAAACTAAATATTTAGAATCGTAGATTGTATTAGACACTAATTCAATTTAAAAATGATATAAAAAATTATATTGATGATTAATAAAACCTAACGTATTATTTATTAATCATAATTACAACAGCGTTTCAAACATACAGCTGCCATATAAAAGAAGCACTTAGGAAGTTATTGCAAAATAATTCTGCAGTAACCCTCGGAGAAATTAGTATTTCTCAACAAGTAATTTTAGTGTTGAACAATGCTGCAGCGATAAATTAATGTTTCGTCCAATATTTTTGTATACATAGTAAATAGTTTACCTCTATAAAATGTATTCATTATTATTATTAAAAGCTTTATTTCTTTAATAGACTGTATTTTATGCAAGATGCATCAGTATATTATAAAAACATGTTTCTAACGAATTAAAGATAATTCTATTATTATTAACAACGGAATTTTAGTTCTTTTTTATTGTGTATGTTATAAAAGATTTTAATTAAAATCCTTCTTTGTCAGAAAATATTAACTTTTTCTCTAGTGACAAATTCTCTTGCACATAATGCAATCGCAGTTGAACAGCTAACGAATCGCCACGGACATGCTGCTTTTATTTTCAACCAAGAAACTTACAAACTCATCCGTATCTGCCGAGAACATACGGGTAACAGTAAATCACGTAATAATAAAGCGTCTGCACTACACCGGCAACACCATTTTGTGACAACAAATTTAGTTTAAAAGTCTCATGTATTGGGTAATTCTCGTCTACCGCTCCATCTTGTTTAACGAAAGATGGAGAATGAGGTAGAAAAAAATGGGGCGAAACTTTCGTGCGCACAGTTAAATGATAATTTCGTTCCTCTGCATTTAATACAAGGCGTATTACATGGGTAACACCCTTTTCGCATTTTCCACATTTATTGACCATTGGAAGTTGAACGGGCCATTTACTCCAGGACGGGAGATTGTAAAAGAAATATCGAGGCTATCGTTCATTTTATGTATTTCGAGTCAAACGGATATAAACCTCAATGGTTATTTAAGATAATAAGATAATAGTATTCAAATTGAATAGGAAAATTCTGTAATGGTTTATTTGAAATTTTACATTTTACTCTAATAACAAAAATACGTTAACTTAGGGTAAATTTAAAAATATTTATTTAATATACCCTTTCATTATTAATTGTACAGTGAAGTTAATCAATGTGTATTTGTATTATTAAAAAAAATAACTAGGCAATTATAGGTTCTCCCCAGATCAGTTGAGATTATATTATTTGTAAATAAGTAATAATCTACATATAAAGTGGCATTATCCATGCAAAGTAGATTAAGATGCTTGTAAGGTATACGTTTATTTTATTAGAATCGTTTATGCTTAATTTCTATATCTATATGCTATAAGGGCTATTAATTTAGTTAAATATTTGCAACTCATTAAAATAGCACATTTAATGCATTTACATTTAAGCATATATAAATATAAGAATATACTTTGGTAATACCTTTGCTTCTATTATTAGCTAATTCGCTAAAGCAAAAAATGTTTCCACATATTTGTAAAATTACTAATTTTGATAGCAATTTTTAAAGATGCCAAGAAACAAATCAAAAAGTAGGCAGTTATTTTTAATGGCAAAAAGTATTATTGTTAAGAAATAGCATTTGTCCATCTTAAAGAGTAAGAGTTATATGAACGTCATATATTCGGAATTCTCCAAGGCGTTTAATAAAGTATATAATTCCATCTTGCGTTCAAACATGTTAACATATGATTTTAGTACAAGAACTTTAAATTGGGTTCGGTCTTATCTGTCATCTTGTGTACAGAATGTGAGAATTGAAGGTTTCATATCTCATGACATTCTCATCTACATCTGGTGTACCCCAAGGTAGCCACGAGGGTCCGATTTTATTTCTAATTTTAATCAAAGATATGACTGATTATTTAAAGTTCTCTAGATATTATGAAAATTTGTCATTAAATCAAATCAATTAATGAAAAAAACCTTCAAGCGGATATATCATGTGATATAAATTATTTAAGATTTAATATTAGTAAATACATAAAAGGCATATCAATTATAAAATATCGGTATTCAGTTGGATAGCGTTTTAATTTTTCTATTCAAATAAAGGTCGTGTATAGTAAGGCTATGCAATCTCTATGCTTTATCATGGGAAATGATAAATATTTTAACATAAGACCTTTGTTAGTCATTTATTATTAATTTATATATGTAGTATTTACCCAACGTCAGTACGAGAATTTGCTTTGTATGCAAAATCTTAAATTTGAACATTAACTTTGTAAAATTTCAATGCATTCACATGGTATGACGTTTAGGAACGCCTTTTTATTTCGACTTAATTTTCATCACTCTAATTGCAGGTATTTTCTACCATTAGAAATAATTGTTAGAAATCTAAAATCCTTAAGTTGTAATCCTGATTTTGCTACTTTTCGTATGTATCTTTGTTCGAGTAAATTATTTCTTAATAATCGAAAATATATTATTTATGTAGTCTACTTTATATTTATTCTTTGATATCTTGATGTGTAATAAATACTAATAAAATAAGTAGATGTGAAAATGATAAATTCCATTTTTTTTTCAGGTAAGCTCTTTGGCTCAATGCTCACTGAATAAACACGACGTAGGTAAAGTCTGTAAGTATTAATATTTTATATGGTTACTTCGTAATATATGTTTAAATTATACTACATTCCATATTTATAATAATTTATCATCAAAACAAGATATACTAGGACCATACAGAGTTAGTACCCGTTTGGGAATATAAAGAAAACTAGTATATATTAACAAATATTTACCTTTTATTTGTAAAGAACATACCATAAACTACTTTTCTATGTAGTCAATTCCGAAATTTAAGAATTTGTCATAGATTCATATTCCTCCACAGCCAGTGTATTAAGATTCTTCATTTCGTGGAAAAAAGGCTTGACTTTGGCAAAAAGATGGTCATCTGAACTAGGGTATCAGATTACCATAATCTTTGTCTTTTCCTTAGTTAAAATTTCACCAGCCCCTGATAGACTCATCCATAAAATTGTGTCTACTCACATACATCAATTACTAATGAATATTACAATGTTGCATATGCCTTGTGTTGAGTAATCTAATTACAGCCCTAAAAGTTATAAACACTCATAAAAATAGCACAGCCAATAACAGCAGGACGTATTATTCCACACAGACAGCTGAAATCTAAGTGAATATGGTATACAGAATTATTTCTTAATTTATCATTTCTTAAGCTGTTTATCATTTTGCTTGGTCTATCTTGTTGCTATTAACTATATTAGGTACTATGGATGTTCGTATGAAAGAATGAATTGTAATACTGACAATTAGAAAAAAATACATAAAAACGTTTTACTTTTCTATACTACTTTTTATTTTTACACAATACTTCGTGAATAGTTTTAATTACTAACATTAAGAACAGTAATTCTTATCAAACTTAGTTTATAACTAGCCGAGCATTGTGTAAAACTAAAAAGTAGAATAAAAAAGTTTTTCTGTTATTGATTGAAAATGTACTACCAAGTGAACGCCTCCAAAATTCAAAAATTCAAAAAAAGGAGAAAAAAAGTGTTATCTCTAATTAATCTATCTAAAAAACTATAAGATCTAAGACAAGACAAACTCATTGTAAAAATATAGAACATAGTTTAAAATTACAAATAGTCCAATCTAATCTCCGAGAAAATATCATAGCGTAGATGAATATTTACTACACCGCCAAAGAGAATTAAATAATTTAAAATACAATATAGTTAAATTTATAGAATAACGGTAGGAAACATAGGAAGTACGCAAAAACTTCTGATATACCCCACTTTTCGATTTTATAGCAAAATGTAAAAGTATATATAAATATAAATTGTAATCACAAATAAGATATACATAATAAATATTACTGATGAATCTAATAGGAGGACCGGAAAGTCATTTCTGCGCATGTCGATTTTTGATTGTCATTTACATCCAATGAGATGTAGTTTTGTGTGTAATGACTGCGTTGTTATGGAGATTTCCATCTTCATAACAAAGCTGCGTCCTACTTACCTTTGACAGGTCACTTGATGGCTAATTATTTTTGTATAATTTATAAAAAAAATGATTTTCAAAGTTCGATATCTCTTAAACGGTCAAGTTTAGCCTTATGATGTGCCATCCCAACTTTGTGTAGAATTTCGAGATAATTTGAAATATAGAACAATATACGGGGTGTTCCATTAAACAAAATGCAAGTTTGTTTCGTCCTGACTTTTTGACTGATCCTGTATACTTAATTTATCTTTATTCTGATAGTTTTTAAAAAACCCTAAAACCTTTGTATCTTAACATTTTTCGCTAGCTCTCTTACTTTAGGAGATATTCGACCGTTTCCATACATATCAGCAACACTGTATAATTGACATATAATGATTATAAATGAAACTTGGTATGCTGAAATTATAACATTTAAAAGTATTCAGTTTAGTACAGTCAACGGCGGCAATAGAGATTTATATCCGAGCCAGAATTTTGTACAAATTACAACAAGGAAAAATGCTACAAGAGCGTGTAAATCGATTTTAACCTTTTATGCAAAGGTGTTGTATTGTATCATGTGTGCGCATTTTGGCTTAAGCGGTTTAAAAGCGATGATTTTTGTCTAAACGAAAAACAAAGCTCTAGAATGTGTGACAAGGATAAATTGGAAAAGATGCTCGCTCAAAATTCTCCACAAATGCAGCTTGTAGAACAGCTGGGAATAACCAAACAATGTATTTACAAATAAGTACATAAAATGGGAAAAAGAAGGAAAGTGTGTTCTGCATAAACTTACTGAAACCAAAACAAACAAAAATGAACCAGTGGCAGCGTGTCTTTCTCAGCTCAATAAACAACGTCGTAGATCTTTATTGTGAAAAATCATTACGGGCGATGAAGTGTATAAAAATTCTAAGGACAAAAAGTCATGGGTAAATCTTGGCAAATCATCACAAAAGCTAATTGCTTCGGAAAGAAGGTTATTTATTGCATTTAGTGGTGGGATATGAAGGACGTGATATATCATGAGTTATTGCAAGTAGGTAAAACAGTTAATACAGACTGCTTTCAACATCATTTAATCCGCTTGAGGCAATAATTGGAACGAGAACGGCTATAGACTGCTATAGAAAAATAGTTCCAATAAAATAGATGCATGACAACGCCAGGCCAAACATTGCTTTCAATACAAAAGACGTCATAATTAGTCTTACCTCGGAAGTCTTGCAGAAGCCAGCATATTTACCAGAAGTCCACTACATATTCCAGCCATTAAAACACGTCTTGTGCAATGTACATTTACAATCAGTGGATGAGATTCGATAATGACCGTACCATCAGGGTGATACAATGCCACGGCGAATTGAACAATTTAATTTACTTTCATCAAAAATAATCCTTCAATGTAGCTGACGAAAGTGGATTACTCATTTATATATCAGTATGGAAATATCATATTTATTAGGTGCAATATTTAGTTATTAAAAATAAACTAAAATTAAAAAGCGGCATGACTCAAGCGGCAAAAACTTAATACTCTCTTCTACACATATTGTATGATATTATTTCCTGGAAAGAGCTGATATAAGGGATTTTGTATTTTGTAAACATATTATTACTTTAAAATTTAACTGAAATTATCACTGATGTTCAAAAACATCTTTTCACAAAATGTATACCTTTAAATATGTGTCGATATGTTCAACAATTAAGGATTGTTTAAAAGAGTATAAATTCATATTCTATATGCCAAATACTTTGAAGATCTAAGAATGTATTTACACAACGCCATATTAGATGAAATTTGTGCAGTTTATCCTTACGTAATAATATTTAACACATTTCACCAAGTTATAAATAAGTCCAGTAGTAAATAAATTTAAAAGAGTGGAAAATATATGGATAAGAGTGAACGATATGTGGACATGAAAGAAAAGGTTTAGGAATAAAAGAGACCTAGAAGAGCGATTAAAATAATTAATATGGAAGGGTAAAATAATTAAACGGTTTAATGCACTAAACTATTTAGGATTCAAATTTTAAAGTGCAGGCTAGTACTTAGAACATGTAAAATGGGCACAAGGAAATGCAAAAATGACGTAAAATGAAGGAGAAAAGTGAGGAAAATGGTTGGTGAACAATTTTCGAATGCTATCTAAATTATGGAATGCGTGTAGGAAGTCGATTTAAATATTTGAGGTAGAGGAATAAGAGACAAGAGTGTATGAGTGCATAGAAAGATAAACTGTGGTTACTGAAGCATACGGAATGTCGACTCTAGGATACATAGTCTTTCAGGAAACAAACACAAGTAAGTCTGCAGTTAGGGGGTAATGAAGAGAATAGCAACTTATGTATTTAAGTTGTTTGACTTAGAGAAGGAGACTGGGAAAGAGGCATTGAAGGCATTCATCGTTGTAGGTGAATCTAAGTAGAGAGTGAAAAGAGAATGTAAGAAAAAGTAAGATTATCGGAGAATGTAGTCATGGGATGGTTGGAAAATGGAGTATATGTAGCGGTTTGGATAAAAGAAAAATGAACGGAAGTGCAAATTCATGGATCGTATGGACATATTGAAAGATGTAGATACAATATCATGTTTGAAAGGTTGCAAGTGTACGGGATGTTGCCAACGTGCTTGAATAACAGTCAGCTGTGGGTAAAGGAAAAGGTCGCTCTGCAAGAGCAATATGTGAGTCAAGGGAGAGAGGGAGGGAAAGCTGCATGCGAAAAAGTTTTGGAAAATGTGTATTATGTGTGACTGTGTGAAGGAGTGTGTGAAAAATAGCTCGAAAGAAACAAAATGGTGACTGAATAGATGAGGGAAGATGGTGCCGGGGTAAAGACTATGATGTATTTGGGGTGGAAAATAGAAAAAAAGAAGAAAATAATGATATTATTATCACATAATTACACCCCAACAAAAGGTCCGTTTTTATACATTTATTATTATAATTAATATAGTAAAACTGGTTTCATTCTTTATTTCTTTCATCCAATAATCCATACTAGAAAGAGGTAGTAGCTACCTTTTATAGGTCATAATTTTAATTTATGTTTTATAAAGGTAATTAATGTAACTAATATAGCAATAAATAAAAAAAAAACTTTCTTTAAATTAATTTACTAATTTTCTTAATTAACACTATACTCATATAAATTACTTCAGCATAACAAAAAGATATAATAGTGTAACTTATCTCTACTGATTGTTTACAGTTGGTAATTTCAAGTAAATTTGATAAATCCATGTAATGATGTTTGGTTGAAATATCCCATAATTTAATATTGCCCGTTTAAATTTTGCAATTTTAAAGATACGTTAGTATGTTCTAAAATTAAATTTTGTTCCTAAAACGGTGTAGTTTTCTAAATGTAACTATGATATATTTAATAATATGTTACAGGGTATTGATTAGAATGCAGTGACCGTGAAACCTGAGATTGACAGCGTTGATATTGAATTTAGTTATACAGTTGATTATGCAATGTTCCTTTGAAACTAATACACATGCATATGTTTATAATAATAATACAATATATACAGGGAATTCTATTAATGTGTAGAAGCAACTGATCGATATATTCCTCAGATCAAAACATGATAATTTAATACAACTTATCTATTTCAAAAAAATTAGGTAATACGGAATTTGTCTTTAATATTCCGCAGATGTGTGGAATCATTTGTGAGCAATTGGCTGAAGGCACGACGGACTACATTATTTGATAATGGCATCATCAAACTTCCATTTCGCTGGAGAAAATGTTTACGTAGAAACTTATCCGTGAGTTTTTTAACAGTAATATATCAAAATAAAACATATATTCACTTTTAAACAATAATACACTGTTATAGAATTACGAAATGTTTTCGTATTTTTAAATTTATTATTTAATTTTCTACAACGAACTAAAGGATTTTAATACATTATTATTAATAATACTTTTGATTCACCTTCGTTAAAGCTTGAAACTGTGTTATACGAACACCTAATAAGAATTTTAAATATATTACTTGAAAGATGAGTTAATTTAAACGTTATTTTATCTCTTAATAATGTTTGATGTCCTGTATGAGTTGCCTACAAAAATATTAGAAGTGACAATTTTACTGCTACCGAATGCAGGTAAAATCCAGTCTAATATTTCATACTTTTAGTTTAGGTTTTATAAAACAAATTATTATAACTAATATCTGCAATGTTGACATTATAAAAATTCTAACTAAAAAGGGATCAAAAGAACTTAAATATTATATTCTAAATGAGGAAGGTAACATCTCTCTTAATATAATGTTAAAAGGAAATTTTGATTGGAAGAACATACTTGATTATTAATCCGCCTATCCTTGTGTGCTATTTTAATTAATATAGATTTCAATAAATTATACCAAGCTTCGTAATGAAAAAATAAACAAATCCTAGTAAATAAAAAGCTTAACTGAAAATATTTTAGGTAGATAAACTTACATACGAAGCATTTATCTAGTGGGGTTTTAAACTAATTTTTATATTAAGAAAGAGTATGTTTCTATACGCAACCACAATACAATTACTAATATGTAAACAGTATTGATTGGAATGCAGTGGCCGTGAATTCTGAGATTGACAGTATTGAAATTGAATTTAGCAATATAGTTAATTACGCAGTATTCCTTTGAAACTAAACCTTGTACATATTTTTATAAATGTGTTTAATAGAATTTTGTAGTAAATTAATTGCATAGTGTGTTTTAAAACTTAATTTTGCTTCAGAAAGTTCTGTACTTTAAAAAATAATAACATTAATTATTATGTTACATATTAAATGGTATTGATGTGGAATTGATTAGAATCCACTGACCGTGAAACCTGAGATTGGCAGTATTGAAATCCAATTTAGCAACGTAGTTAATTACAATATAATCCTTTATAGCTAACACATGCACATATACAGGGATTTTAATAAAAATTCGGCAAAAATTTACGAGGTTATTCTCTGGACTATTATAAGAGTATTTTATCCTTATGATTGTTAAAATTCCGCTTTGTTTAGAAGATACAGGGCAAAATTATTTTTTGAGAAAAAGAGGTTTTTGATATTTTATAATTTAAACAATTTAAATGTCTTAATGCTCTAGTAATAGATATATCATTATATGTATAATTTGTATGACATGTCTGGAGCTTGAACAATGGTACACCGCACAATCTTCGACTAGAGCTACTTGAATAAAAGTCTTATCACCATAACAATAGCTCGCAATCAATACTACAATTAATTAGTTTGTGAATAAAATAATCATCCAAATTTATACGTCGAGACTCCAACGACCAGATTGACAACCAAGACATTATAAAATCATATTCCATGTGGACTTGCTTCCCAGGCCAAAAAAAATCATATTCGCGTTGCACATGTGTTATGCCAATTTTAAATATAAAACAACGCATTTTTTTGTGCTTGTTTAACCTTATCACAGTTACATCACTGAAGCATATTACAAATGGCAAGTAACAAATGCGTTGCACAATATTTTTAAATAATTGATTAATGTTAAATATTTTTCCCCGTCAACAACAACCATGGACTGGTTTCGATCTCTTTGGATCTCATCAGCGTAGCGCAGTTGGAGACAGGTAATCGAAATTCACTTAGGAAGTATTTAACTCACTTTTTAACAACAGATGACACCTTTATGGTTTTATCGAATTACTTAATGGTTGAGGCGTTCACTTCGTGATACATCTTGAATATTTAAATAAGGTAAAACTCACTTTGTTGATATCACATTATTTATTTAAAAAAGTGACTCGAGTTTCTATCAACAGCTGATCATTTTCAAACTTTAACCTTAAGTCAGATCGAAACTCAAGTCACTTTTTTAACCTTTAAACTTTAAGTTTGAAAATGATCAGCTGTTGATCGAAATTCGAGTCACTTTTTTTAAATAAATAGAGTGATTTCAAAAAAGTGCGTTTTACCTTATTTAAATACAATATTTTTAAACAATCTGTATCTAATTTTTTTTGCGATGTGCCAAATGAATCTCCAATTACGAAACGCTTTCTGGATAATATTTGAAATCTGCAAATGTTAAACGACCAACAAGATCCTTGACTATATCCCTAGTTTAATATCATTAAGATTAAAATTATACGAATAATTTATAACTGATTTAGATCTTGAAAAGCTTACCGAACACTTATTGACAATTTCAATAGGTGGATATCAAACCAAGTACAAATACCATTTAAATCATCCCGCAAATAAACAATTGTTCGAATTGCTTTATATAATTTAAGGTCATCCACGTACATAACTAAATTGCTATGCTTCACAACATTTTGACTATCATTAGTAAAAATAATAAACAAAATGGGAACACAAAGTGCTCCCTGAGGAAAACCATACAAAACAACAATACTTTGAGACACGAAATGACCCAATTCACTTGCTGAGAACGATTGTCTAAAAATAACTTTTTCCAAGTGAGTGTAGTATTTTTGAAACCAAGATGTTCCAGTTTAATCAATAATATAGAATGCTGAAATTTGTCAAATGCTTTAGAGATATATTGTCAACTTGCAATCTTTTATCCAACGCGCTTGTCAAAAACTGCTGATATTCTACTAGATTCGCTCAAGTGAACCTTATAAAACTTTGAATGAAAGATTTACTGCCGAGGTATAGATAAATTTTTTAAAACAAACGATACTTTAGTTTCTGGAGGATGTACCATTAGTAACAGTAATATACAAAAATCTATGGATTAGTCTAATACATCAATACACATACTAAATACTCATATTACGAGATAAAATCAGAGTTAATTAAATTTAGAAAATGTTGATTATAACCACTAATTTAATATTCAATCATCTGAATATACCGTTTATTAAAAGCAATAATTGCAACTTGTCTTAGGCATCAATAATAATGCTATTGAAGTAATAAACTAAAGCACTTACTATGTTTTTTACCACTAATTTTTACACGTAGTAACGGTCGCCACCATCATTATGATTAATGCTATTTAATCTTTATTTCATCAGATGTTGAATTCATAATTCATTCTAATCAAACTGTCTTTTTATATTTTTATAATAAAATAATTATTTTGAAGATAAGTTTTTAACAATATCTAATCTGCTACTAAAGAAATAACGAGTGGAAGAAAACGAAAACGAAAACACTTAAAATGCGGTTATTGACTTCTTTTTAGAGCTTTGTATCACCTTGCACAAGTTTTCATTTTAAAAGGCCGAGTGAAAAAATAATGATTTTGAATAATTCATTACTATAATAATTATCATTAATCAATGCAGTAAAAATCATTGGCAAGAAAATTTAAAAAAATATATAAAATAGTCGGAAATATTCTAAAAATTGTTGAGAAATCATGTAAAATCTGCCTCAATTCGTTTTCGTTAGAAAAAAACAGTTAAAATGTTCTAATATTTTAGTTAAAATAATAAAAAATTAAAATTGTTGGAAATGCAAAAAAATTATAAAATCAATAAAAAAGTTCTTTCATAAATTAGTTTTAAAAGAGCTAAAAAAAAAACTATTCGTATACAACACTTTTTTTTATATTTATGTCTGATCAAATTATACTTTAAAACATTCTAAAATTAACAACAATTGTATCTTATCAAGTGGAAATAATTGAAACTTAAAAAATAGTCTAAATCTCTAAACAAGTTGTAAATATATTATACAAACAAACAAAACAAAGTTTTGAAACAATTAATAGCAATTTACTTTCTAGAAAAATATTTAAATTTCCTCACAAAGTTTGGATTGGCTTAAAACAAAATTATTTCACCAAAAACAATTTTAATATTAACAGTTGAAACATTTTAAAATAACGTATTAAGAAAATATAGCAAAAATAAATTAAATGAATTTATTAATCAAAAATACAAATTAAAAAAATAGTAAATCGACACTAATTTATAAATTATATGTATTTAGGGGTTAGATTTTTGTTTCTAGGAATTTAGTATAGGGATAATATGTGAAAGTTGAAAGGATTTTTGGAGAATTTTTGTGATAGGAATCGAAGGCGTTCTTGGATGGGAATAACTAAGGTAGTATCATAAAGGAGCTGATTAGAAGGATTATATAAAGGATTGAGAGGATGACGGAGTTTTGTTAGGGTACGAAGGGATGCTCGCTCGCTAACTTGAATATTACGGGAGGTTGGATTGGTGGGATTGGGATAGAGGACACAATCATAGTCTAGTAATAGGCGACAAATCATTTTATTAATTTTTGCTGTAGTTTTAGTAGTAATACCATTATTTTTATACATTAGGCATCTAAAATGTTTTGCTCTGGTGGTAATTTTGCTTTTCGTTGTAGCAGTGTGTTTTTTAAGATTGAATTTTTGGATCTATGTTTATGCTAAGGTACTTTACGGAAGCTGATGGGGGGATAATTATTTGGGAAATTGAGACATTGTAAGGGGAATTATTGGTGTGGTGGTATGGAAAAAGAATGGCTCTGTCTTAATTTGTCGGTTTTTAGTAAATTTATTAAAATATATTTTTAATCTTTCTATTAATTTACTATGTTAGAACTAATTAGAGGTTAATTAAACATTTGGAGTTGTTTAAATATTTTTTATATTTCTCCTACTTGTGAAACACCAATAATTTAATTAACCTCTAAAAAAAAACGTAAAAATGTTTTAATGGGTTAAGTGAGAATTTATTCATCGTATGTTCCAAATAATAATGAAATTTTGTGAGAAGGAGATCATTTTGCATTTCGATCAGTTCAGTTTCCACAAAGTACTCAAAACTAGCCCAACTGTTATTGCCTCAACAGAAGGAATCCTAGTGTAATTAATTCTAAATTATATACAAGGTCCTCTTTCTTCGGTCTTTGACTGCGTACCCATTATGTACTTTTACGTAAGCCCTACTACCTTGCATCCTAAGGCTTACAAGCTCGTGCTTACGGAACAGAAAACAATGTGCCTAAGCTCGGAGGCAAATATTAACTACGGTGTGTCTCATGAGTCTATTCTTGGACCCTTACTATTCTTGTTCTTCACAAGGTGAAAATGCACAACTATTACCTGCTGACGATACCACCCGTGTAAGCAAATCAAAGGATACATACTCAACGATAATTAACAATCATGTTTTCCAATCTCCTCATATTTGATTGGTTTTCATTAAATAAATTAGCAACAAACACTAATATTGTGCACTTAATTATTTTTAGTTTATTTGACAGAAATAAATACATTCAAACTAGTGTTTCTGTCGAGGTATTAGCAAGAGAAGTAGTTGTTTCAATAAGTGATATAGTTTGTAGTCTTACTAAGGCTCATTGTATATTGTGTTTTTCTGATTATTAATTAATGTTCTACAACGTAAATGACTTTAATACATTTTATTATTAAAGAATTTTTGTTTACATTAAAAACAACAGCAAGTCCCACTCTTACACCTACTTAATTTTCAGGTTTGTATTTGGATACCAAATTTAAAAAAAAATCGCAATCTTATGATGAGTACACTTAAAATAATTAATTTTTGTAATTTTAAGTATGTAATATGTAATTTTTAATGAAAATTATGGTAGCGACCGTTACGTAATTTTTAATTTATTTTTCTTCGTATATTTGATAAATTTCTAATTTAAAGTAAATTGCATTTGTATAAACTTGGCATAAATAAAGTATTAGTTCAAAACTGTTCTAAAAATTGGAAAATTGATTAACTTTTTAAAACGGATTGCCTTATTTCAACAGTTATAAAATTTTTCCATAATTAATTTATTTTGAATTTTTTTTTGATGTATGGTTATGCTCAGGTATGGATGGAGGCAGAGGAAAAAACAGTTGCTTGAGAAGTATAAATATTATGTGAAGAATTATTGTTGCGGTGTTAGGAAATTGGGAGCTCAGATTTGTGGGGATTGATTTTAATTTGCCATTTTGATAACCACTGTTACAGGGAGTCAATAAGCTGCTGACTAGATTGTAGAGATTTTATACCGTTGATCCATAGGGTTCTGTGATCTGCAAATTATAGGAGGTATTTGGAGGGATTAAAGTAAAGAGGATCAGGATTGTACATTTCTAAGCAGAAAACGTTAGATATAGGGCATCCCTGGGGTAGATTATGTTCAGGGATAAAAGGAAGCAAGTAACAATTATTTATTTTAACTTAAAGGGATTTGTTTGGAAAGAAATTAATCATGAAAATAATATGTTTAGCAATTTTAAGGAAGTAAAATTTGTACAACATATCTTAGTGCGAGACAGAGTCGAAGGCTTTTTGAATATCAAGCAATAGGATGGCTGATGACTTCCCTTCAAGATGTGTTGTTTCGATGTTTGAGGTAAGAACGGAATGTGGGGGGGTGGTGGATCCTTTTGGAATGCACCCAAATTGGAAATTCGAGATGCGGTCAGACTATTTTGTATTTGAAGAGTGATTCGTATAAGCGTGATAGGATGGCAGCTGAATACTAGAATGAAGGAAGGTTACGTTTTGGTATTCATAATTTCCATTTGGAAGGGGAATATTAATTCTGGTAAAGAAAATAGGGAATATTATGAATAGAGTCATGTATATGAGTTGGTAAGGATTTTAATACCTGTCTGTGTAAGTCGTGTCTAGTCATTGTCTTCGTTGTCTTCTTCAATTTATTCAAATTGACTTCTTATGTGAAAATGTCCATCGATTTTAAGTCTTTGTCTTTGAATAAATAGAGTTAAAATAGAGTGAAATGGTCGGAATTTACATGTGATAATATCTGGGTCAGTTAGAGTATCGTGAGTAATAGGATCATACAATTATTGTAATTTGCCCGTATTTTTATATCTGCAAAGTTTTTTTTAAACTTCTGTCTAGAATATTTTACTTCTTGAGTCCAAGTCTAAGTCTCATATTCAGTAACTAGGATTTTAATTCTATTTGTTAAATTTTTCTCGAAGGTCAGATGTATGCGTTAGTTGAATGTCTGTTTTTCTTTTATATTTCATAAGGCGAAGGATATATTTTGAAAGAGGATACTAATACATTTTTTTTTATTTGAGTAGTATTTTGTTTAATTGATTTATATAGGATATCGTTGTTGGTGTTAGGATTTATATTAGGATTGGAGGCAATTAATTGTAATAAGTATAGAGCAACTTTCTTAATGTCACATTTGTTGAAATTATAAATTAGATCAGAAATTTGTTGTGGGAGATTAGATGTTATTTTTATTTTGATGTTGGTAGTCAGGTGGTCAGAGCATAAATCTGAGATAAGATTGACAGATTGTACAAAGTTATGAAAATCCTGGAATAAAGAAATCTGGAGGCTTTTATAAATATGGAGTCTTGAATAGGGGAATAAGGTTGGATCTACACAAGATTTTTTATTTTTTTAAATTTATTTAATACATATGTAGGGAGATTCCACACGGAATATTACATTAATCAATAGGTTACATAGTTCACGAAAGGAAGTTAAAGATAAAAATTATACGATATTAGTACATATCGGCGTCAAAACAGTATTTAGTAAAAAGTTTTAGTACTGACTTATAATTAGATACATGTTTAGATTGTCTAAAATTATATTACATTAAATTATAGTTTAGACATATTAATATAATTATTATGAGAAGAAAGATACAGAATATTAAATGAGAAAATTAAACCAAATAATTCTGTTATTCTGTAAGATGTATTTTTAATAAATAAAATAGTTTTAATTCTGGTTTGAACTTATTTCTATATGTTTCCTTATACAATAAAATTAAAATAGTTTATTATGTATTAATATTCCCATGTAGTTTGTGTCTTTCTCGTACAATGTTGTTTGTGTTGTGGAAGTTAAGACATATTAATATAATTATTAAGAGATAAAAAACGCAAACTATTAATTGGGAAAATTTAGACTAAAAAATTCTGTAATACTATAAAATGGATTTTTAATAAAAAAATAATTTTAACTCTGATCTGAACTTATTTCTAGATCTTGCCTTCGAATAAAAGTAAAAAAGTTTATTATGTATTAGTATTCCCATGTAGTTTGTGCTTTTCTCATACAATGCTGTTTTGTGTTGTGGAAGTGATAAGTTGGAGGAGTGACGAGTTTGCATTGCGGTGCTTATATCACTATTTCTTTGGAAGCTATCTAAATTGTCAAACATAAAAATTACCATATTATAAAGGTACAAAGAGTATATTGTCATAATTTTTAAATTTTCGAATAGAGGTTTGCAGTGCTCTGACCATGGTTTATTTGCTAGTTGTCTAATTATTTTCTTTTGTACTGTGAACAGATCGTTCGTGTACCTTGATGATCCCCATGTAATAATTTCATACTACAGATGCGATTTTACATGTGCATTATAGAACTTTAATAGACAATCTTTACTTACAAATTTTTTTTAATTGTACAATGGAGTAGTGAGCAGAGTTGAGTTTTTTCGTAAGGTATTTTACATGTTCGACCCATCTTAAATTACTGTCCAGTACGACACCAAGGAATTTTGATTCGTTCACAACTGGGATTGACATTTTTCTACACTTTACTAATATGCTTTTTGCATTAAGAGTATTGGTTTTAGTTGAAAATTGAATGATTACTGTTTTTTTTTGGGTTGAGTGCCAGTTTATTTTCATTGCATCAATCGATTTGGTTACATAGAAAGGCTAATTCAGTTGCAGTAGAACTTTTTAAAATGATGTTCGTGTCATCAGCATATTGAATTAATTTTGTATTTTTAATTATTTGAAATAGGTCATTACAGAATATAATAAATAATAGTGATGAAAGAATTCCTCCTTGAGGTACGCCGAGTGTAATTGTGCGTAATTTTGATTTAAAGTGTTAATTATTTGCTATAACTTCGGTATACTGACTACGCGCCGTTAGATATGATGTTATCCATTCTTTGACAGGGCCATTTAATCCATTTTTTACTAACTTTCTTAACAATATGTTGTGGTCAATTATATCGAAAGCCCTTGTCAAATCAAATAAAAGAGCTACTACAAAATTCCCTTTATCCAGTGCTTCTGTAGTGTATGTAGTCAAATCATGCAATGCAGATATTGTACTTTTTCCACTGATGAATCCATGTTGCGTTGAATAATTTATTATAAGTTAGAAATTTGACAAGTCTCTTATACATTATTTTATCAAAAATTTTAGCAAAAACTGATAAATTAGGGACAGTTCTATAATTGTTTACATTCATTGGTTCTCCTTTTTTAGGTATTAGGACTACCCTTGCAAGTTTTAATTTATCCGGATATTTTCTTTGTTTAAAAGATTCGTTTATTAAGTGTGTTAATGGAATTGCCAATATACTAGCTACATTATGTATGATATAATTTAGAACACCATCGGGTCCCTCTGACATTTTATTTGAAATTGATAGTATTGTTTGCTCTACTTCAGTTTCGTTTGTTTTTTGTAACCACATAAAAAAACTAAGGTCATTATGTGTGCTACTATATTTATTATCTGTATTATGCTTTAAACTAGATGACACCCTGTTAGCGCTTTCGATAAAGTGATCATTAATTATATTAGTTATATAGCAAGGGTTAGATATATTTTTGCCTTCATGGATTAGGTTTATTACATGTTTATTTTTTCTTGTTGTTCCCAAGTTTGTGTTTATTACATTCCAGCTTGTTTTTTTATGTTTTTAGATTTAATTAATATTTTATCAGTGGCACTTCTCTTAGCATTTGAAATGTTTGTATTATATTCTTTTTTCTATTTCTTATATTCATTTTTTAAATTATTATCTCCAGTATTTACACATAACCAGTGTAGCTCTTTTAATTTTTTTGACAATGCTTTAATTTCATTAGTGATCCAATTTTTCTCAGGTCTAGTTTTTACTTTTTTATTTATTGTAGGAAAAGACATTTCAAAATGATATTTGAAGCAATCAAAAAAAGCATAATATTTTTCATGAATACCTTTATTAGAATACATTTTTGACCACTCTTCATTAAGCAGATACGTAAGAAATTGCTTTTGATTTTCTTCAGAATACACGCGTGCATTGTATGAATTAAGGTAATTTTTTTCTTTTATATTTAATACGCTTAATAAAATCGCATCATGATCCGAAAACTGACAGAAAACATTAATTAATTCTAGCGGTTCAATGTAATTTGTAAAAATGTTATCTAATAAAGAATTTGTTCTTGTAGGTTTAAATATTGTTTCTTTTAATCCAAATTGTTGCATTGTATATAATAGAGATTTTGTATGGTTTGTTTTATCTAATAAATTAATATTGAAATCCCCTCCAATAAATATATTATCAAATTTCAGAGTTACTAAATTTAAAATATTATTTAATTTATGACAAAGGGTGTCCAATTGATTATCTGGCTGATATATTGAAATAAATATACTCTTTTTACCTTTAATTTCAAATTGGGCACTAGTAAATTCGGTTATAGATTCGAGGGATGATTCTGTCATATTGTAGCTCCTGGCTGCAAAACTCTCGTTCGCAAGAATCATCACTCCTCCACCTTTAGATTGTGATCTACAAATGAAATTTACCCTATATTAACCGTTTACATGAAAATTAACTATTTCATTATCAGATAACTAGTGTTCACAAATACTTAGAATTGGGTAGTTGTGTTCTCTCAGTAGTACTTCAAGGTTAAGGTTCTTGTTTCTAATGCTTCTGGAGTTGATTTGCATCATGGTTATTCTTATGTATTCCTATTTTCTACTCTTATATCTTCTGCCGCTGCTATGCGAGTTGTAACTTTTTTTGTGGGTTTGTTTACGAAAAAAATTAAAGTCGCTTATAATTATCCCTGCAGGTCATAGTTCGGGATTTGATAATATGTCGCCAATGCCTTCTGGGACGCCAATCTTGAAGCAGTTGTATTTTTCTTGTGGTATGTGGTCTATTCGTTTAAATGTTTCAATCTTAAATGAAGGCTTGGTTACTTTTACATTTACGACATGGTTTGTCCAGAGACCCAGCACACACGTCCGCCACGGTCGCCATCTTCTTTTTCGTATCTTGTACCATTTGAATTGTGGGAAAGGCTATGGTGAAATGTAAATATTTATTTAGTGGGTGAATAATTTTTGGGGATTAGCTTTGCCTCTTATAACAGAAGAATAAGATGAAGTATTGAACCCCCTGATGTTTTCCTTATACACTGTGGCTGAAATTGCCAAATTTGTAAGCTGAATGGGGGCTTGGTCGAGCATACAGAGATGTGCAAAGTTGATTGTAGGATAGTTGTTGAAAACATATGATTTATTAGCGAATTAATATTGCAATATAACACATTTATGCTATTGGCTGTTAATGATAGAAAGTGAGGTGTTAAAGCCTTTTGCAGGGATAGTGGGGATAATATGGGGGGCGGAAACATATATAAAAACTTTCTATTACTGCATTCGTGTCGATATTGTAAGAGTTTTTGAAGCGATAGCGTAGTTTTTTTATTAAAGCTTGTCGGTAGGTGTTAGCAGGGTTATTAATTTCTTTAGTATATATGTCTAAAATATGGCCATAAATTGATTGATGCCCGCGTGGTTCTCTAATGTCAATATCGTTAATTTCGGATGATTTTTATGTGTGCAGTGAATTTTTATGTTTGGTATTCTCTTAAATGAATGACGTGGACGATTCGGGCATTTGGTTGACTAGGCGCCGTGATAATCACCCAACGGGTTATATCCTTGTAGTCTAACTTAAAGAATTATTTTTGAGCCTTTTTAGTTTTCGGCACCCCTTTCTGTTTTGATAAAGTTCTTGGTTTTACCACTACGCTCCTGAGAGGGATTGTACGTTGCACGTTTCGAATATTTGTAAAGCAATTCACTTGTTGTATATTTAATAAAGTTTAACTAATTGTTTATTTTTATTTCATAGATTGAAATTATTTTATATGCTATTATTTTATTTTCTCAACTGCTACCATTTTATTAAATAATCATGCCCTATTTTGTTTCTGTTTTTTTTTAATATCGACTCTTTTAAATAATAAGTATTAAAACTACAGAGGAAGTAGAAACATGGTTTTTAGAGCAAAACTTATTTTACATTAATTAATATTTTTATTAGTTTTAGTAGTAGTAGTAGTAGTTAGTTAATTTAATAATTTTATTCATATAATTATTCCTGCTAATTTAGAGAAAGAACTTAGTTTAGGCTAAGAAAAACAAACAGTTTATAGTACTTAATATCTTTTTCGTAATTGATAGTTTCCAATATTTATCTAAAATATACATGTTACGTTAATTGGTAAATATATTTTACTAATTAATGCGTTTACAAAATCTCTTACTTGTTATGTAGTCAATAAAATAGTATTTATTTGCATCTATTATAAATAGAGAAGAAATTAAAATATCAATATCAAATATTTCTTTCCTATGTATATTTCTAAATGTAATCAATCATTGATTAATACCTTAACATGTTACATATTATTGATTATAACACTGACCGTGAACCTGAGATTGGCAGTATTGAAATTGAATTTGGCAATGCAATTAATTACGCAATGCTTCTTAAAAACTAATACACAGAGGGTTAGCAAAGCTTAAACATGATTTGATAGAGCCAATATTCGATGACGTGAACCGTTCAGTGGAAATTACAATTAATTCAGCCGTCAATAATTTAACGTAAACAGTTGCAGGTCTAACTATATTATATATACCAGCTTAATCATGATAATAAGCTTATTGATGTAAGATATACTAAGAGCACAAACATGGATGAAACGATCTTCTCCGCCCGCCGAGTTGATCTACATTTATACACTTAAGCTATAGGTTTGTTCTGTTAAAAATTAATCAATTATTAATAAAACGTAAGTTGTTATTATTCAATTTATTATTTTGTTTTATTATCTACCACCTTAAAAATAATACAAATGCAACACAATTTAATATAGATAATCAAGTAAAAATCTAATAGAGACTATTTTACTTCTAAATTTATATATGTAGTATAAACATAGTATTTTATTAATAAATAATTCAATAGTATGGCAGCAACAAAAGCAACACTCACGCAATGTATATCGCTTTATCGATTGTTTTCGTCCAACGCCTACATCCCTTATACACGTATATAGAACCCAACAAATAGAATATTATATTTCACCTATTAATATTTATATTTATTTCATCCGCACGGAATTACGTGTGTGCGAATTTCGGTTACGAAACATATACATTGGATTTGTGTTGCCATGGAATGCAGGATAATGTGCATGCATGTTAAACTTAATCCGTCGACTTTTTGAATTAGTATAACCTTGCCTTAATTAATCCATATTACGTTCTCGACATACAATCCAGGGGAACTAATTAGTTTTAAAGGAACACTGCATAATTAACTACATTGCTAAATTCAATTACAATAATGCCAATGTCAGGTTTCACGGGCAATGCATTCTAATCAATATCGCGTAACATGTTATCAAATGCTTTGTAATTACACTTAGAAATGTAAGCCCCTATGAAATAAAATATTATTCGAAATCATAGTTTATGTGGGAGATACTAGTTAATTTTATTTACACATATAATAAAGAGAAGTACTAATGAAGAAAATAATTTGTCTATAAAATTTATCAATAATGTTCCATTAATAAGTGTCGCAAATAAATTTATTAAGGTATTAAAGTCATATAACACTGATAAAGAGTCAAAAAGCTAAGGGCTTATTATCAAAATAATGGAGGGATTCTACTAAATTTACAGATCTCATGATTGCGGTAAATTGTAATGATTTTGATATAATTATTCTGACTAAAATTTGACCTGACATATCTAAGGCGCAGTTGGATAATTATAGCTTGTATCGTACTAACCGTACTGTAACTGGTAATATGGAGGTATTCTTATCGTCATAAAGAAATGTTATCACTCGTTCCAAATTTTAGGAAATGGTAAAGCGCATCTGCTTCTTTTGTTGTCAATAAATAAAACTAATATATTAGCCACAATGTTTCACTCGATAATTATGTCAATAACAATTTTTAACTCTTGGGAGTTATATTCGATAAAAAATTATATTTCAGCTCACATATTATAAGTATTTGTAGCAAAGGTATGAAAATGTGGGGATTTGTATGGCACATCGCTAAAAATCCCAGTATTAACTTTTTGCAGGCATTATATTGCTCTAGGGTGCGCTGTCATTTATAATATGCATGTGTCGTCACATACAAGATTTAATATCAATTCTTTGGAGCGTGTACAAAGTAAATGTGTAAGAACTCTACAATGTAAAAGAGGATATAATCATAAGCCAATGTATAGCCTGAAAGACCATAGACCATGGTTGTATTGATTGCCCGTATCTATTAAGTCAACGAGATTTTCATTTATCATCAAGTAAAAGCAGACTACGAATAACTTAAATGTTTCAAATTCAAACGTTTTCCACTAATGTAAGCAGCAATAATTATATTATACGTCTTATAAGGTGTGCGAATGTTTTTAATAAGAACGACTGATTTAATATTTATTACAGTTTTTATTATATTTTTAAAACTAATCTCTGTCAATTCAGTAAATTGT
This sequence comes from Ontholestes murinus, assembly GCA_963969525.1. Lineage (NCBI taxonomy): Eukaryota > Metazoa > Arthropoda > Insecta > Coleoptera > Staphylinidae > Ontholestes > Ontholestes murinus. The sequence goes on from OZ018388.1 coordinate 32,024,220, forward strand.
ATTAATTTGTGAATGTATGTATTTATAGATTTCGTTTATTATAAGTAATATGTATTTATTTATTTATTTATTTATTCACGGTTTCACATTTTTACAAAAACATAGTAATTACATAAATTAAATTGAAAACATAAATTAAATAAAGTAACAACATTTTTTAACAAACATTAATATTAAAGAAAAGAAAAACAATAATATAGTGATACACAACAATGATGATTAATTAATTGACTCAAAAATTGTACACTTAAAATAGCAGTAACAATTATACAAAGTCCAAAATAATAATAAACAATTAAATATAGATATACATACATACATTTATAAATATGTTAATTCTAAGTAACGCACATTATACAATGTATCGATTAATGCCACAGATGGTTAGATCGATTGCTTTGACTTGTCGTTTAAAGCTAGAAAACGGTATTCCATAAATAGTGATAAGATGGCGCTTCTGAATGATATTGAAACTCCTCATCATTCTGCTTAATAGACTGTTTTTTCCATAATTGGTATGACTAAAATTTTCACGAAATGTTAGGTTATTTCTTGTGTTAGATAGTACGTTAAAATTAATATTATTGAGCAAGTCATGGCAATTTATCAAGTTATTGACTATTTTAAAAAGAAAACATAAATCCGCATAAATACGCCTGTCCTCGAGGCTGGTTAGTTAGGGTCAAAACTTGGGTGCGACTGTAATTTGTTCTAGTAATGCCTAGTTGGAACCCGTTCGAGTTGAAGCACAGAATTAGAATAAAATGGGTACTAAATACAAGTGGCATACTCTAGTTGGTACCTTACTAAAGTAACATAAAGTAGCTGCTGTGTGGAAATAGAGAATCTTTTACCAAACCGAAATATAAAACCTAATGTTGGCATGGCTTTACAACAGGTGGTATCAATGTGTTTGGCAAAAGAGAGACGATAATCAAAACTCACACCAAGGTCATTAATGTATTTAACTGGCGATAGAAAATTTCCATTAATATAATAATTGCATTCAGATATGTATCCTCTGTTAAATGATATTGAGTAACACTTTCTGATATTTAGAAATAGACAATTGTCACAACACCATCTATATATATTGTCAAGGTCAGTTTGAATTAAAACATGGTCTAAAGGACTGTTAATTACACGAAATATCTTTAGATCTTCAGCGAACAAGAGCCAATTAGAGTGAATAACGTAAGAGGTAATGTCGTTAATAAATAATAGGAACAATATTGGACCACAATGGGACCCTTGAGGAACACCAGATGTTACCGCAATAGCCTCAGAAATGTAGCTGTTTAATCTGACAAATTGCTTTCTATTGCTGAGGAAGCTATATAGCCATTTCGTATCTGGAATACCGAATCCAAGATGCTTAAATTTGCGTATCAAGATGGTGTGGGAAACACGATCAAAGGCCTTTGTGAAATCGGTATAGATTGAGTCGACCTGTTTACCACCTTCAAATGCCTCTAACAGAAATGACTGATATAAAATCAAATTAGTTAAAGTTGGTCTACCTTCTTGAAAATCATGTTGCTCATTACAAATTACCTGTTTACATGCCCACCTTAACTGAATAGCTATTAATTTATCAAATAATTTCGGCATAACTGAAGGTATAGCTATCCCTCTATAATTAGTAACATCATCTCTGTTGCCTTTCTTATGCATAGGTGTTATATAACTAGTCTTCCAAGCTTCGGGGAATATACCTAATTCTAGTGATGCACTAAATAATATGTACAATGGAATGGTAATAGAGTATATACAACGCTTTATAAAGTAGGCTGGCAAATTATCAGGTCCAGAGCTACAAGAATCAGGTAACAATTGTATGGCATTAAATATGTCTTCAACACTGACACTAAACTTATTCAAATCGACAACACTATGCTTAGGTTGATAATTAACATGTGACACTTGGGGTTCATTGTAAACTTCAGAAAAATATTCAGCAAACAAGTTTGCACATTCTTGTCCCGAGGCACTAGATTTACCGTTCAGTTTCATAACTTTAGGATAACTGGCAGTTTTTTTTGTTTCGTTGACGTATGTCCAAAAAGATCTTGAGTTTGCACTAATAAAGTTGCGAGTTCCTGTTTTAAGACGGATTTAATAGTCTCAGTTATTGAGTTTGAGGAGGCACTTTTTGTTCTTGGCTTGCTGGATGAGTCTTTTGGTAGGCATGTCGTGCAAATCCAGAAATTGCCGTTGCGTTTCTTATGTTCATTCATATAATATTCAATTAAATCAATTGTGTAACCAAGGCAGTCGGTGTGAAACCATTTATTACACCCACCTTGGCATTTAAGCGATTCTGATCGCGGACTAATATTTAATTTGCATTCATTGCAATTAAGGACCATATTTATTATAAATAATTTGAAAAGGAGGGAAGTAGATGTTATCAACAGGGATAATAACAGGGACACAATTACTTCACACCTACTCCGCTCTTAGTAGGTGGCTAAAAAATTAACGAACAAGACTGAGCGACGGATAGGAAAACACAATAAAACAGTGGATCACTGTGGAAATAGGAATGCGAATAATTTATCAAATGATAACTGCGGTGCAAGAAAATTTCACGGTCGTAGGTGAACAACCTCGACTGTGTGTCGGCAAAAACAATGCAATATATATATATATATATATATATATATATACAGGGTGATCTACTAGCTCGGTGACAAACTTTCACAGGTGAATTTTGACGTTATTTTAAGCAAAAAAATGTTATATAACATGATGTCCGATTTCGCTTCGTTGAAGAGATATATGTGATCAGAGTTTGCTAGGAAGTAATTAAATAAGACAATAACAATATGTGTTCAAAATGTCCACCTGCAGCTTGAATGCGAGCATCACATCGACGCACCACAGATTCCGTAACACGATGTATAATATCTGGAGTATTTCTTATCTGATTGGCGGCATCTTGAATTCTGTCAAATAATTGCTGACGAGTAGTAATTTCAACTTGATAAACAAACTGCTTCATTGTTCCCCATAAAAATAGTCTAATGGATTTAAATCCGGGGACCGTGGTGGCTAATGTACTGGACCTCCACAGCCGATCCATCTACTTGAGAAATGTGTATTCAGCCAATTTCTAACCTGCTCTCCATAATGCGGTGGTGCACCATAGTGCTGAAACCACATTCCTCGGATGATATTAAGTGATACGTTATCAATTAAATCGAACAGAGTATTTTGTAATAAATGTCTATCTGTCCGCATTCAAACGGTCATTCATAATTTGTAATGCTAATAAATTGTCGTTAAAGATACTACCCCAAACATTTATACTAAAACGTTGCTGAAATCGGCGTGCTCTAATTGCATGTGGATTTTGAAGTGCCCACAAATGGTCATTATGATGATTATTTAGGCCATCTCTCGTGAAATTTACTTCATCGGACCATAATACCAGTGAAAGAAAATCACAATTATGCCCATGTTGTTGAAGAACCCAGTAGCAAAATGTTAAACGTTGTTGTGCATCTCCAGCCGTAGCGCTTGAAAATTTTGACGAAGATATGGATGTAACAATTCTCGATTCAAAACTCGCCAGACAAAATTTTGAGACACTTGTAAATGTCTTGCGATACGGCGAGGACTAATTGATGGATCTTCCAAGACAGCATCAATAACATCTTGTTCTTTTTGTATGTTTACTTCATGTTATATAATATTTTTTTACTTAAAATAACGTCAGATTTCATCTGTCAAAGTTTGTCACCGAGCTAGTAGATCACCCTGTATAAAAGGAGTTTTCTGTTTAATAAATAAATAAATCAATATATCATCCAAGAATGTTATAAATATAAGTAGGATTATACTTTCTTTCTTTCTAACCCTGATCAACTTTTGTTTTATTTCTATTTTGTGTATATTTTTTAATATTTCTGTTCTTCTAATCCTTTCGTTTTTTTTATATAAAAATTCCATGCAGGTCCATTATTTAGATTTAATTTGAGCATCTGATAATCGGATAGCGGAATCACCGCTATAGAATACTCACATCATAAGAAGCGACTATCGGAGCAGCTTTCCACTGTCCTAACCAAATCTCCTTCCGTTCACTCGCTCCTCTTTGCCAAAACCTTTTCCTATTTCCTTCTCCCCTTATATCAAGCTGGCAGCCCCATTAAAATGCACGCAAAAAAATGTCGGATAAGAGAAATTATAATCCCCAGGTGGGTGAGGGCATAGCCTTCAATCCCACTCTGCATTAGCAGACAGCCCCATGGAATCTGGGGGAGGGGGCTTCTATCCGAAGTTTCAACAGTGCGTAAACTCTGCAGGTGCCTATCCTTTCGCAAGAAGTGATATCATAGGTAGATCTCCAGAAATGTCGAGATCTCGAGAAAACAGACCTAGAAAAGTTATGTCTAAAGGAATAGAGCCTGAAAAAGAAAACAATTTAGAGAAGACAATTACCCCAACGGAACACGCAGAACAGATAGAAAACAGTGACAGATCACAACGTCAGGAAAATTATTTAAAACCTCTACATAGTCTAAAGAAAAGAAAGAGAATACGAAAACACATACCACATTCAAGATTAATAGAATTCACATTTAGCGAGTACTTCTATACAATTCGTTTGAAAGAAGACTTTAAGGCCCTATCGCCTTTCGCAATTCAAAGGAAAATATATCAATGTGTAGGTGCACCTGTAGAAATATAAAAGCTTTCTTTAGGACTGCTTAGTGTAAAAGTAAGCTCTCAAGAACAATTGGACAATTTAAAGGAACTAGAAGAAATAGAAGGCAAAAAACAGAAATCTCCCCAAATGAAAAACTAAACCAGTCTTGGGGAGCAATTACTAGCCCATACCTACTAGCATGCACAGAAAAAGAATTACCCAAAGAGTTAGCAAGTCAAGGGGTAATAGAAACTAGAAGAATCCTGAGAAAAGAAGGAGAAGTCCTCAGACCAACAGCTACCATTAAACTGACCTTTAATAAATTAAATCTACCAGACAAGATTAGAGCCGCTTACTTAAACATCAATTTTCGGACCTATTACCCTTTACATACAAAGTGTTACAAATGCCAAAGATTTGGGCATATTGCAAAATATTGCAAATCAGACCTTAATTGCGACTGCTCAAAGCCAGGTTGAAAAAAAGGTAGACCAAGAAAGAAGAACGAGAACAACGAGGCAGGGGAGTACTATGCACAAAAACAATATTTATTTATTTAATCTGTAGTATACACACGTGCGCCTGATATCTCTGCAACATTCGCTGGTTTTAGTGTTTTTTTATCAATGGAAAATAGTGGAAATTAGGTACCCTATTGCATTGATTGTTATCCAATCGGTGAGTTAATATCATTACAATCCATCCTTTATAAAGCCTGTAATTAATTAATTTTGGTTCTCTAAATCCTAACGATCGAGCTCGGTCTTTGCAAGGCCGCGTATACGTCCTCTCCTATTTGTGCAAAAAAGCAAAAACAAAAACTTAAATCGCCTCGCATCGTATTCATATTAAAATCTGGGTTCATTGAACCGCTTATTTTTATTTACCTCTCATTGCTTTAATTTTGGAACTAGCTGTCTCATTTTCTATATATTGTACACTTTAATACTCCTTCTCTATAACCCACTATATAACACTGTGTTTGCCCTTCCGTGGCCTTCCTTGTTTGTTGCTCTTAAAAGCCCACATGATCGGCCCCTTGTGGTGAAGCGTGTCTTCTGTTTCTTATACTTGATATATAGTTCATAATTAATAATTACAATAAAATACATATATTATGACTGATATTAAACAAATACTAGATGAAATTGTAAAAACCAGAAACGAACTATTAAATAAAATCGAAGCCGCGGAAACGAGACTATCACTAAAAATAGAGGATATACATAGAAAAGTTCTTGATATAGAAATAGAAAGTAGAAAAATAAAGGAACAAAATGAAATTATCGATGGAAAACTTAGACGAAATAATATAATAATCTTTGGGATAGAAACTGAAAGCGGAAGAGATATAGTAGACCTCGTCATTAGAAAACTAAATGAACTATTAGAAGTTGAAATAAATATAAAGGATTTAAATAACGTATACCGATTAGGAAAAAATTCAAATTCACCTATTTCAGTTGAATTCTTGTCTTTCTTAACAAAACTTAAAGTACTGCAGAAAAATTCAAAATTGAAGGGGAAAAACATATATTTAAATCACGATCAAACTGAAGCAGAACGAAAAGAACATAAAATCCTAAGGTATCATCTGAAAAGAGCAAGGGAAAACGAAGAAAATAATTCTTATATCAAAGGCCGAAAACTCGTCATAAACGGCAGTTATTATACTGCTGAACAACTAATGGAAGAAAGTTTCGATGACAGTTTTTCTAATTGCGCGCCAAAAGCAACTAGTGCCCCCGCAACTCCAACTAGTGAGAATATTAATAAACTAGATGATGAAACACATCAGCAAACACCCATAGCACTGGCGCGGACTGGAATGAAAATATTGAATGGAAAACCACACGATAAACTAACTTCTGCTAGAGTTTTAATCGCAAAAAATGAAAAGCAAAAGCCAAAAACTAGATCAGATGGTAAATTAGAAAACAAGAAATAAAATTTCGACTAACATTATATTTGTTACAGCTACTTTTAGTATTAAGCTCACTTAAATATATTCTTGGTTTTCTCTTCTGCTTTTCGTTTTATATTTTATATTATATATTATCGTTAATGTTTTGTGTTATGTTCAGATATATTTAGATAATTATTTGTGAATTCTGTAATCTTTCTGTATCTATTCATTTATATGCCTTTAACTTTGAATATATGATTTTGAAATCACTGTATTAACCATTTAATATCATTATTAACGGTGTTACTCATTCTGTTTTATTATGCATCGTTACACCTTTATGGCTTGTCATATCAACATAAGATCGATTTCTAATAAGTTTAATTTATTTAAAGCGAATTGCCACGTAACTAATTTTGATTTGATTGCTATTACAGAAACTTGGCTTTCAGATGCAAATACTAGTCACTCACTTACTCTGGATGGTTACAACCTCATTCGGAACGATAGACCAAGTCATGGTGGCGGTGTTGCATTTTATATCAGAGATACCTTGAATTACTCGGTTGTGCTCGGGTGTGGTCTATAGGCCCCCCAGGGGCGATTATAAAGAGTTTACAGACTTATTTGAAAAACATTTGCTTGAATACAGTCTCCAAAATGACCACTTATTATGTCTTGGTGATTTCAATATTAATTTATTGCATGATACTGCATCAAGTAAGTTCTTTTGTGGTCTTCTTAATTCCATGTCACTTAAACAAATTATAACTGAACCTACGCGAATAACTCCAACTTCTGAGTCTTTACTAGACTTAATAATTACCAACGAGTGCAATAACATAAACAATTCTGGGGTAACTGACGTTATGGACTTATCTGATCATTCTTTAGTTTATTGTGAATGGCCTGTCGTTCATGTGAAAGTGGCACCTAAAATAATCAATACTCGTGATCTTAAACATCTTAATTACGACGTATTCTTATCCGACTTCTACAAATTAAATTGGTTGAAATTTATGACATCGACGACATAAATTCTAAATTAACCTTATTCAATAAAAAACTATTATCACTTTTTGATTATCATGCACCAGTAAAAACTTTTCGCACCTCCAGAAAGGATGCCCCTTGGTTAACATACAATCTAAAAAAAATGATGGAAATTAGAGATAATGCAAGCAAGAGGTATAAAAAATCAAAAAACCCAGCACATTTCGAGTTCTATAAAAGTATGCGAAATTTAACGTCCAAGGCAATTCGTGCTGAACAGCGAGCGTACTTACAATTTACATGCGAAAATGCAGGTAAAAATAAAAAGCAAATGTGGGCTGAACTAAAAAAACTTAATGTCTACGGAAAGAAAACCCCAACTATTCCTGAACACCTCAAACATGTAAATCTAATTAATCACGATCTAGTTAATCAAGTCCAGCCAATTCCTCCTGATAAAAATAAACCAAATTTCTATAATAACAATAAAAAAACTGATTTTCGTAACCTTTTGAAATTTGTACCTGTTTCCGACTTGGAGGTGTTGAATGTTATAAAATCTATTAAATCTAACGCCACCGGAGTTGATGGTATCAACATTCAATTAATTAAAATATGCTGTCCTGGTATATTGGAATACGTGACCCATATAATTAACTCATGTATACATAAAAGTTATTTTCCTGATTTATGGAAAGATTCACTTGTTCTACCCATACCTAAAAATAGCAACCACCAATCAACTAATGATTTAAGGCCTATACATATATTACCTGCGCTTTCAAAAATCCTTGAAAAAGTACTTGAAAAACAATTACGAAATCACTTAGATGCTTATAACATTCTACCCAATGTACAATACGGCTTTAGACCTGGTTTCAGTTGCTGTAGTGCCCTTACTAACATTGTAGATGATATTGTTCGAGCTACTGACTGTGGTAAGGTGACTGCACTCGTCTTATTAGACTACGGTAAAGCTTTCGATATGATAAACCATCAAACATTAATATCCATTCTCAATTTTGTTGGATTTGGACCCGACGCTATAAGATTATTGAGCAGTTACCTTAATAACCGAACACAAAGGGTGGTTATTGATAATAAAACATCATCTCCTCTCAATGTGACGTGTGGTGTAGGTCAGGGCACTATTTTAGGACCACTAATTTATTCAATGTACACTTCTTCTTTATGCAATGATATATCTCATTCATCTTATCACCTCTACGCTGACGACACACAACTGTACATTTCATTCAACATACAGGATATCGCAGATGCACAGAATAAACTTAATCTGGACTTAGACACTTTAGCAAAGCAGTCTACTATACACTCACTCCGCATTAATGAGTCTAAAACAAAATTAATGGTATTTGGACCTACTAAAAGCCAAACTACTGCAGCAAGAGACCTAAAAATTACAATAAATGGCCAACATATCCCCGTAAGCAACTCTGTAAAAAACCTTGGGCTTTATATAGACTCAAAGCTTAAATTCAATGAAAATACTAGTCATTTATTGAGAAGATCATACGTTGCTTTAAAAGCTATCTATTTAAATCGACTCATTCTTAATAAAAATACTAAGGTGCTCTTGTGCGACACTCTGGTTCTCTCAAATTTTAATTACTGTGATACTCTTTACAACAACTTCATTACTCAACAAGATGTACAAAGAATACAGAGGATGCAGAACTCGTGTTTGCGATTTATTTTTGGGATTCAGCGGAGAGCCAGAATCTCGCATAAACTGCAGGAATGTGGATGGTTGAATATGCAAAATCGACTTATGCTACATGCGGGTTGCTTTTATTATAAAATACTTAGCACAAAGTGCCCACCATACTTACATATTAAAATCTCTTATAGAAGTGACATACATAACATTAACATTAGAAGTCGTGGCCTCCTTACGATTCCAAGGCACAGATTACAGTTATATAAGAAATCCTTCTCTTACGCTATAACCAAATGCATGAACTCGGTAACATTCGCACATGGCAGTTATATTGATTTCAAAAACAAATTTTCTCTGGCACTATATAAAACACAAATTCATCAAACTATGTAGACAAAAGTTTAAAAATTAATAAGTGTCTGTGTAAGTATATGTATGTGTGTGTATTCATATAAGTATGTGTAACCGCATTTGTGTGCAAATATGTGAGTGTCTATATATATTTATATACTTGTTTGTATGTGTGGCTATGTGTCTATGTATATGCGTATGTGTATGTGTGTATATATATATATATATAAATATATATAGTTAATTATTAATGTAAGGGCTAGAAGGAAGATCAGTTTCGTTACCTGGTAAATATAATGCCTGGTAGCGAAAATGATTCTAGTCCATTTGACCACGGTGTAATTACAAATATTGTAAGTATTTATGTAAAATTTCAAAGATAAGGTCAATAAACAGTTTATTATTATTATTATTATTATTATTTATTTGAGAACGACAGAGGAAGCAGAAAGCAACTCCAATGAACTCGAATGCATTTTACAATGGAACTGTAGGGGAATAAAAAATAAGTTTAATGAAATATAAAGCCTAGTAGAAGATAATAAACCAGTAGCTATTTGCATACAAGAAAGTAACCTCAAAAACAATGAAAAATACGAATTAAGAGGATACAAAGTATATAGGAAAGATACAGTTGAACTCCATGGCAGCAGAGCACATGCTGGGGTAACCACTCTTGTACGCTCGAACATCCCTTCAAAACTAATAGAACTACCATCAAGGATTCAAGCAGTTGCTGTAGAAATAACGTACGCAAAAAATCCTTATTGTAAATACTTACCTTCCGGACAACTCTTGGCGCGAATCGGATGTTAAAAAAATAATTAATTAAATTTCAGGACAGTTGCTATTTGTTGGCGACTTTAACTGCCACAACAAGTTATCACTTATCACTTGAAAATATCATAAACAACTCAAACTTAAGTATTGTGAACGATGGCAGCCAAACACATTTCATAGCATCAGGAGAATTTAGTGCCATAGACTTAACGATATCCCACCCATCTTTAGCGCATGCTCTATCATGGAAAACATTAAATGACCTCCACCAAGATCAAGTAATTTACCTAGATAAGTTAATAAACGAAGCTTTCATTGAAAAGAAACACGCTACTGCAGTTTTCTTCGACATAGAAAAAGCCTATGATACAACCTGGTGCTACGGCATAATAAAACAACTTGTGGGATGGAAAATTGTGATTTTAAAAAACACAGATACTTTAGAATGAAAGTAGGAAAAGTAACCGCTCCAATGTTTCAACAAATTAATAGGATCCCACGGGGTTCTGTCCTGAGTGTGACCTTATTTGCTATTGCAATAAACGGCATTATATTTAGATATTCTCGCCATTTTTACAACCAAAAACGATAGTAACGAAATATAACAATGTTTACAATAAGACATAGACACCAAAAAAAGCGGAAAGAAAGGGTTTCAAAGGCAAAAACGGTATGCGTTTACTTTTGCAGACTTCGTAATCCCCATAATAACACGGTTCTTACACTGAGAGGTGAAACTATTCCATATTTAGTTTTAAGTAACGCTAGATAAGAAGTTAACCTGTAAGGAACACATAAATAATATTACAGACGCATGCAAACAAATCCAGGGCAAACGTCAAAGAAAATGCCCATAATGCAATGAAACATTTCTTACCATCGAGCACATACTCTTTCAATGTCCCGCACTTCAAAGAGAAAGAAAAAGACTTCTATAGCTCAACTCACTGGAAATGCTAGGAAATTCTAATAACTTTAATAAAATTATTAACTACATTAAAGCAATCAACCCACATAAAGAAATATAACAGAAAAATATACATTCCAAAAATATATAATGATACTTTTCTATGGACAGCTAATAACTCTAGCCGTTGACGCTGTCTCATGTGAAGGAAACATTTAATATTTAAAAAAAAATATTATAGCTTTATTTATTAACTCAAATACTAATCATAATTGTTTCAAATAATTTTTATTATCCTTTCTTTATTATTTGTTCATACATTGATAAAGCCTCATAAAGTAATTTCTCAATAGTTTTTGCATTCATCAGTATTTCAATTTTTTAATGCTTGAATGTTATAATATCATTCTTCTGTTCTTTAATGTTAATTTCACTGTATGTTATGTTTTTTATATTTTTAGATTTATTTCTCTATCTTATATTTTATTTATATACAATATCTTTATTACAGACACTTACATTCTTTAGTACTAAGTTGTAATTTTTAATATTGACGTATGGGGTTAGTACATATCTGTCAGGGCTAACGACCTTAGGTCTTTCTGCCCTGTTGTTTCCTATAATATATTTTATATTTCTATTTATCTATATAGTCTTTAAATTATTTTATACTTTACTAAAACGAGTTATATGGAAATAAATGAAAATAATTTTCTCTCCTTAATACCGTTATTTGTTACAAACTAATTCAATATATGCAATTACTATGATGCAAACTTGTTTCCAGGTCTAATAAAACATGGAATATTAAGTTTCATGTACCGTTGTAAATAGAATACAATATATTAAGACACCAATATTTAATTCCTATTTTTACATTTAAAATGGTAATTTAGATATACGTACAATGTATCAATAAACTAGTATAAACGTTATACAAGTTTACGATCTCTGGCTAACTAAACATCGCTACAACTCTGTGCAATAGGAAATAAATGAAGGAAATAATAAAACTTGTCTTTTATATAAGTTTATTCATTACAAGTTTCAGTTCGTAATACTGCATGTAATAAGACGACTTACGTGTTATGTCGAGTAATAATAACTTTATTGATAGACGTAAAAACTGCATTTATAGACATATTTTTATTTAACAGTATCCATTTATAAAGGTATTTTAGACTGACCTATTAATTGCTAATGTTTAGCAGATTTAATGGTCTGCTGTCATCCATGAATGTTTTAGTACTTCAATGTTTTGTTACCTGGTCCACCTAAGATATTCTTAGAATGTGTTTGTAAATCTAGATTTTAAAAACTTCTAAGCATCTCGTTATTAATATTTTAGGATCCATCTTCCTTTCAATACAATAATGTACATATCAAGTAACATTTGTTTCTCGCCATCCGGTACTTAGGTTTAGGTTGCGATTATAACATACATTTTACATTAATAAATATTGATGTAGCTATTGCTACTCGAGATCTAATCCCCACATCAGGTCACCATCTATCGTTCAATGTATATCCTAGTTATTTAAAGCAGTTTACTCATTCCATTGATTACGATTCTATGGTTAGGTTTTCGTTTTGTATATCTCTCTAGCTCCCTATGATAAATTTTGTTTTATATTCCGTTTATTTTGATGCTGTCTCTAGAAATTCTTGGAAGAAATGTTCAAAAAATTAGTTGGACAGTAAAGACAAGAGGGCACAGCCCCGTCTGACTTATTTGAATATTTTGATGTTCTTTTCTGTCCTGTTTTATCTTTGCCGTTTGATTCCTATAAAGGAAAGTTCTAGTAGCTTCATTAGTTTGTCATGTTTGACATTGTCAAAAGCCTTTTTGTAATTAATAAAATTTGTGTAGACATTTTTTGTGGATCAGAACATTTCTGAATTAGGACTTGCATTACAAAGGTGGGTTCTCAGGTTCCATAACCACTTTAAAACCGAGCTAGGTGTTAATTAGGTTTTGATCTAACTTATTCGCAGGAATACTTTTAGGGTGTGAATTATTTACTTATTAGTCTATATTTGTTGTACTTTTGGGCAATTGCTCTTTTAGGTAGTGTTATAAAAGTTGATTTAAGTCAATCCCTTGTAACCAGTGTCCTAGATGTTGTTAAAAAATGATTTTGCATTAAGTTGAGATTTTGTTCGTTAATAGTTTTCAGAAATTCAGCTGGAAATTCATTACCTCCAGTCCCTTTTCCATTTTCAGTTTGTTCCAAGGTTTTTATTCACTGTTTAGCATTAGTAGCCCTTCTGAGTCTACTGTTGCTTTATTATTTATTCTATGTGTGTTGTCGTTAAATAAACTTTTGATGTACATTGCCCACGTATTAAATTGATCTGTTCTGACTATAATTAGTTTGTTGTTTCTTATTAGTAGATAGAAACAACAAACTAATTATAGTTTGTTGTTTCTATTTGTATTTGTGTCTTATCTCCTTGATCTCTTGTGCATGTTGTAACTGTGGTTCAAGTCCTGCTCTTTCTTGGCACTTTTCATTAATCATAACACATCACTGGGAACCAAATACACTTTATAACAATAAGTAAGAGATTCTGAAATCCTATAACAGGGGTTAAATTATACCCGAGAACTGATATTAATTTCTATCACGTACCTCTGGTAGCTCAATTGAGTTTGAATAAAAACTCCAACAAAAAAGTCCATAAACGAATAATAGATATAGACTAACTAAGGAACCAACTGTTTGTTATAATTAAATTCTTTTCTTATCAGAATTGTGGTTAAAAACCATGAAAATCATTCCTTCTTTCTAACTCAAACTTGGCAACTATGTGGTTAACCTTATTTTCACGTACATTTGAGTTGAATTCTCCAATTACGATGTTAATAGCTTGTAATTGTAGGCCTTTAATTATCCTGTCTGTCTGTTTGTAAAATTGCTCCACTTCTTCATCATTACTCTCTGATGTTGGCGTGTATACTTGTATGAAGTTTGTGTCTATAGATCGAGCAATCAACTTGATGAGCATACCCCGTTCGGAAAAAGGAATGAAGTTCTTTACATATATTTCCATGTTGTTGTTAACAAGGATAGTTACTTCATGTCTGTGATATCGATCTTCTTCTCCGCTGCCAAGATACGACTGGTTGCATATTTCTTATCGCCAAATCCGGACACACCGGGTGTTGGCTCGGTCGCATGGCCTCCTATCTCTATTAGTTTTGTTTAGATTATCCATGTGGATCATTAATGCAGTGGTTCTCCTTGGCCTTTTGCATCTTCATGCAGTTGATCCGCCTTTAGTAATGATTAGTGCTTACAAGGACAAGAAGGTGCTCTTGCTCTTGACGGCTCAACCGCCCGGAGCTGTTGGTCGTCAAGAAGGGTCTACTAATTCCGGTAGGCACTAGGTCGAAAGGGTCTCAATAGTTATTCAGCAGGGTGTACTACGTGCAGGTGAGGTTGTCCTATGAGTTCACTTACATTTCACCCCTTACATCTATATATACAGCTACAGATCAGTAAAATGATTTTTTGAAACGTGGAACATTTAAAGCCTCTCAAAAAAACAAACGAAGCCGCGAGTACTTTGTTTGTTTTTTTTTGAGAGGAGAAAAAAGGACAAGGCTCAGAAACCATTCGGAAATATGATCACTTCTATAATGGAGAAGGAAAAGAAAAGAGAGCCCAACAAGAAATATCAATTCTTATTCGGAAGGAGCTCTGAAGATTTATAATAACATGGGAAGCAATTAATGAACGAATGATTAAGATGAACTTAACTCTATACGGACAAAAACTGAAAGACTGAGAATCCATAAACAATGATGCAATAGTCGCAAAAAAGACCAATTCTCTGAACAACTAAACTGCGTAATGATAAAAGTGGGCAACATACGAGAACTCGTATGATAATGAACGCCAGAACCGGGAAAACCATCAGGATAAAGTAGTAGGACAAAACGGAGAAAATGTACTAAACGACAATAGCTGCAGATTAATCACAATATGCCACCAGAATAACCTCAAAATACAGAACGGATTCTACCCACTCCGCAATATACATAAATACAAGAATGGATGCAAAAGAAACAAGAACCTGAAATCTATAATAGACTACACAATAACACAACAAAAAGCAAATGGCTGCGACCACTACCTGCTGAGAATAAATATCCTGTTCCCGAGGAAGTACGAAAAAGAAGAAACCACAAACATGAACGAAGGAAAGAACAAAAGAGGACAGGTTTAACTTGGACAGCTTAAAAAATGAGAGCACAAAAAACATTTCAAAGCAATGTTAGACCAAAAACTACAAACCATACAATATAAGGATAACGAGGAAAATTACGAATGCATTAAATCGTGCATTCATGCAGGGTCTAAGGAAGCATTAGAATATAAAGATATTGGTGGGACGTAGAAATAGAAGAATATATAAGATACTAAGAGACAAGATAGAAAAGTACCTGGCATACTGGCCAATATGTTGAACGAGTATAAAATATGGTATAAACAGGCACGGGCAAAAGTCCAAATGCAAATTAGCCAGAAAAACTAAGCATGAGAGAGAAGATGCGATAAAATAATCACGCATATTGAAGAAGAACCAAAGAGTAGTAGCGAAAGCTGGAAAATACTAAAATCTTTGAGACAGAAAAAAAGACTTAATGTCCTCAATAACAATAGAAAAATGGGAGGACTACTTTAAACAGTTACTGACAGAAGATAGACTGCCCTTCCAAGAGAACCCAGATGGAGAAGGAAACATAAACATAACAGCATTACCAATAAGAATAACTGTAGCGGATGTAAAGCAAGCTTGAAAATCACTAAAGAAAAGAAAGAAAGAACAAAACTATACCAAGAACTAACGGTACTAATCGCTTGAATGGAAAACAAGCACCGGAACAATGGAACATAGCCCTTTTATCTATCATGCCCAAGAAAGGGGACACGTTGAATTGCGACAATTACAGATGGATAGCAGTATCATCGAGTACACCATATAAAATATATGGCAAGATCCTGGTAAAAAAATTCGAAGCAGAATACAATGACAGGCAGGATTCCGGGTATTAAGATCAACAATAGTCCACCTATTGCGTATGACAGTGTACCACAAAATGATCTATGGGAAGCACTAGAAGAAACTAGAAGGAAATAATATAAATGCAAACATAATAAAGGCGATCCGAATATTATATCAACATGCATCATCGAAAATTAAAATAGGGCAAAAATTACCGAAAGGCTTAAATAAAACTAAGAGGCTGAAACAGGGATGCCGCCTTCGATTCTGTTTAAAATATTCCTAGTACAAGCGCTAAAACAGTGGAAAAGAAAATGTAAAAACGATAATATCGTCTACACACTGTTCTTTGCAGACGATTAAATAGTGATAGCGCACGATCTACATGACATCGAATATATGACCAGAAATCTAATAGAAGAATACAGCAGATGAGGAATGGAAGTAAATATTAAGCGACCAGATAAAGAAACCTACAAATATAGATACTTAGGAACACAGATAACCAACGACCGATCACAAGATGACAACATTAGAGACAGAAATATACAAGGTATAAGAAGAATAGGTATATTGAATGGAATATTATGGGACAAAGGCATATCGAACAAAAACAAACAACGAATTTATAATACTATGGTCAAAACCATAATAACAAATAGCAGTGAAGCATATACGCTAAAAGTTAAAACGGAAAGGGCCCTAAAAGCTACGGAAATGAATTTCTGGAGAAGGTGAGCTGGGAGGTTCAGAATGGAGAGAATAACCAATGACAGGATAGGAGAGATCATAGGAGTAACACACACCCTAATCAAGGACATCAGAGTAAACCAGCTAAGATGGTTTGGTCATGTACGAATAATGCCAGATAAAAGACTCCCAAAACAAATATGGGAATGGACACGACATGGAAGAAGGAAAAGAGGAAGACCAAGGAAGAGCTATAGAGAGGGTGTTGATAAAGAACTAAGAGAGAGAAAAGAAATAGAAGGGGATCTATGGATGGACAGAGAAGGGTGGAGACTGGAAATCGGAAGACGTCGGAAGACATTATAAACCGAATTAATAATAATAAAAATAATAATATCCTTTTTTTAATAAGTAGGATAATTAAACACAGAAATTATTTAATTAAACTACCCTGAATAAAATAACAGAAATATACATAAAAGTAAGAAGATATTATACAAAATATTAACGAAGAAATTATCTTTAAAAATAATAAAAATGTGTTCATGTCATCAAAGCAACAGATCAATTAATCATTGTGGTACGAGAAGTAGAAAAATTCTAAATGACTGTGAAATATAGACAACTATATTCTAGAAGATGCAGGATATTAAAAACAATTAAATAAATTAACTGAAAACAAAAATGCAAAATAAAGAAAGACTGGAAATACGAAAATGCAATGAAACGACTATAAAAAGAGGAAATAAGTTGAGTAAAAAAAGATATATAAATAAAAGAGAGAAGATAATGGGTTAAAATATTCGCACAAAAACATGAAAGGAACCTTCAAACAATGAATATCAAATGACCTAAAAATAGATACAGAAAAAAGTAGCGCATAAAATGAGAAATGACGGAAAATCATATATTGTCATAACTTATTTACAATTAAGAGAGAAAAAAGAAGAAATAGTAAAAGCACGGGATAAAATACTGAAAGCTATATAACGATGAATAAAGAAGAAACGTAAAATGAGGAATATCGCAATTGACATTAAATGAATCGAGATCAAAACATTTATAATTTAAGTAAGCACAAAGGACACGAGCAAATGACAAGAAATAGATAAAGACTTTGAACATAGAATATGAAAATCATACTAGTTAAAGAAAAATAACTAGTAGTACATTTTAAAAAAGGAAAACTATATTTATTAATAATAGCAGAGACGAAGAAGTCTGTAAAATAAATGAAAAATAAGAAAATGGATATACGTTAATTTTTAGTTAATTATTGCATGAAATAAAAAGATTCCCATTACCAACTTATGAAAGAAATCTTGATTCGGGATTAAGAAATTAAAAAGAGAAAATAATAAAAGTATGCAAATTAAGAGAGGAAGTCACAGTTAAGCAATAAGTGAGGCTAAAAACAAGCTAATAGAAGTAAATAAAAAAATAGACAAATAATGGGAATCACTAAAGACAATAATAATAGTGACAAAAAAACAAGTATGCGAAACAAAAAACAAAACAAGTACAAAAAGCAAATGGCATGATAGACAATGGAGATGAATTGTTTGGTCCTAGATAACAAACAAGCTAACTGTAACAGGTGAAGCCGCCTATTGGAGGGATGCTCTTCTTAGTCAAATCATACTGCACTAAAGAATTGTTTTTATAATTTTAGAATCTTCTTCTGGATGCTAAAATAAATAAACTCTAAATAGATGCCTAGCTTTGAAACAGACAACATTACGGACATCCATATGCATCTTAAGGGGCAATTATTTGGTCTAAAACTGAGAACTCATACCTTTCGATCCTTTACTTTTGGTAACTTCATGAAATCAATTATTTCATCTTAAAGCCTAGTTTTATCGATTTTTTTAACAGTTTCTGCTAGGTGTTAGCGAATACAGACAATCATAGAGTATTTATTTCTTGAAAACACACTAAATGCATTTCTTTGCTATATCATCCTTTTACTTTTTGGATTTTTTAGTAAAGGCCTTGTTTATGTTGTTTCAAGTTCTTGTAGAAACCCTTGCGGAAATTTTCTAATAGTTGTCCAGCCCAGAAAATACAACCAAATGGGTTTTAATGGTAACTAACAACACTAACAACGATCATTATTGAACTTTCTACGATGGTGACGGCTTTACCAATCTGTTTCTGAAAATGATGAATTAAACCAAAACTATTTTATTTGTTATATGTAATTAAATAAAATTTAATTAAATTTATTACTAAAAAATACTGCATTGTACTAATCCCAAAATCTGTTTCATGTTAATATCTGATCCAGTATGATCAGTCTCACAAACTAAATGAGTAAAACTATCTCTGTAAGCAGTAGAAGCAGTCAATATATGCAAATCGTATCTGTTTTTTATTTAAATTATTTACCAATATCTAAGTGTAATTTGAGGTATCATATATAAGATGTCTTTAATCAATGCATTTTTATAAAGTTAAATTTACCTTTTTGTTAAAATAATCTTTAAGAAAGGCAAACATGTTGCCATTATCTCTGTCTATTCTCTTGTTGAGGTAGAATTCAATGTCTGGGTATACTGAAATTCCCCACATATTGTGAAGTGTAATCTTCAAATAAACAATTTAGTAGGGATTGTTAAGTTTATTATTAGTTTATGAAATTTTATTCGTTATAAGTAAATTCTCGATAAAAATAAATTGATTTTAGTACTATCACCAACTCCCATATCTCTAAAGATCCTAAACTTTTTGAAAATTGCCTTAATCTTAATATTAACATTTATGTACTTCTTTTACTACAAAACTCATTCGATCTAAAGAACCCAATTTTAATATATACACCAAATATTTTGTTACTTCAAAATAAGGAAGTTAGGTTAAGTCTCTTCTGAAATTCATTCTCTGAAACAGTTAAACAGATAGAACTCGATTTTTCTTCATAACTGCAGAAAAAAACTAAAGAAAACTGCACAAAACTCTAAAATTTCTTTTGTAGATTAAAGGTACAAAATTGTTGGCAGTCTACATTGAACTGATTTAATTTAATTCAATTCAATTCTTTATTTCTACGTAAGCCACTTTATAAAAATAATACATTGATAGTCAAGATAGGTACATTTGTTGTGGATGTGATCATCAATATAAATAATTAAAATAATATTAGTCTATATAATAAAATTAATTTTACAATATTCAGTCATATAATTAAATAAATAGATAAAATCAGGGTAAAGGTTTAGGTCACTATTACAAGCATGTTAAAATATAGCATATACATATATTTAAATAAAATAAGATAAAATACAGGGATTACAAAAATACAATAGTTATTAGCCTATCAGTGCAATGAGTTAAAAAAATCTCTATAACTATAGAAACACTTTTTTATGAGGTATATTTTGAGCCTTGTTTTAAATTGCAAGATATTTCTGCATTTTTAACTCATTCGGTAATTTGTTCATTATTGCTGGGTACATATACATTGGCGTTTTCTCATATAATGTGGTTTTATGTGAGGTAGCTCGAATGTTTGAACCATGCTTTTATTGTAGTTATGCGTACTATTACTTGTTATAAATAGGTTTCTATTATTATAGGCCTAAATGGCGCATTTTTAAATATAAATACTTGGTGCAGTTAGTATGCTATTCTTAATAAATATGTTCCGACATGTTTCTGTTTCCGTAGATTGTAGATAAGCCTAAGGATTCGTTTTTATGCCAAAAATACGCGGGATATATCTGCTTTTCCCCATGCTAAAATGTTATATATTATATGTTAGTGTGCCATAGCGTAGTATATATCTAATAATGATTTATAGCTAATTTTGTTTTTTAGCTTAAATATCGCATAGTATGATTTACTTAATTGTGAAGATTAATTTGTCCCATCTTAAATTTTTCTCTATGTGTGATTTTTTTAAATAATAATAACCTTTATTCTTACAAAAATATACCATATTTGAGAACATAATATGTACATCTAATATAAGAGCGTCACAGAGAACAAAAAATATGTAAATACATAGCTAATATTTAAAATTAAGAAATTCTTCAAGACTGTATGGTTCTATGTCCAACAGCACTTCAATAAATTTCCGTTTAAATATATTTGTGTTGTATAACTTCATACTTGTGTAATGAGGACTCTTTTCTGTAAAGACATATTTGTGGTTTGGGTATTGATAATTATTTTTATGTCTGGTATTATGTGAATGCGTGGCCATGTTTTTATTGTAAAGATGTTTTTGGTTCCAAGTATGGCTCTTAATGCTCGTTTCTGCAAGATAAATATTTAGTTTATGTTGGTAGACCTTCCCCAGTGAATAATCCCGAAACGTAATACACTTTCAAAATTGGATTGATATACCATTTTTAGTATCCTAAAGGAGACATATTCTTTTAAGACGTGTAGCATATAGTTTGTTTTACATAATTTTTTAGTGATGTAATTTAAATGCTCTAGCCATTTTAATCTATCGTCGATAAAGAGTCCCAGAAATTTGGCTGAGCGTGATAGGGGCAGATCAAAATTACCAAAGATGAGGTCCTGCGGACTACTGAAAGTTTAATTTTTTCTGAATAAGATACAATTCGTTTTATTTTTGTTTACAATTAATCTAATTTACTCAAATCAACTAAATACTTGTTCCAATGTATCTGCTGCATTTTGGCACAATTCATCCATATTTTACCATTAATACAAATATTAGTATCATCAGCGTAATTTACAATTTTTATATAATATATTTCGTTCAATTTAAACAAATCATTTATATAAATATTGAACAATATAGGACCCAAAATACTGCCTTGTGGGACCCCTCCCGTTATTTCCAAAATCCTTGATTGCACGATTCCTGTTTCTCTTTTTATTTCTATTATTTGCTTCCTTCCGATAAGATAGGATTTTAGCCACTTATGTGCAACTCCTCTCAAGCCTATATCTTGCTATTTTGATAATAGTAACTCATGATTAATACAATCAAATGCTTTGGATAAATCAAGTAGGATACCACAACAGATTTTTTCTTCTTCTATAGATGAATGTATAAATTTTGTGAATTCATATAACGCTGTGTTACAATTTTTGTTTTTTGTAAAACCATGTTGGCAAGGTGATAAAACATTATGTCTACTCAAAAATGCTTGAATTTGTGTAGCTATCACATATTCAAATATTTTCGAAAATGTTGAGATAAGACTTATGGGTCTGAAGATACACACGTCCTCTGGGTTTCCGCTTTTATATAGAGGGATTACTTTAACTAATTTTAATTTTGTGGGGAATATGCCATTATGCATCGACTCGTTAATTAAAAAGCACAACTGTTCTGAAATACAATTGATTGTTTCACTAAGTATGACGATATTTCATCAATACCTGCGCTTTTTTTTGTTGGCATGTTTTGTACAAGAGTTTTAATTTCATTTGTGGTTATTGGATGAAAAAATATTGTCCAGTCTAATTTATTTGTTTCTGATTTAGTATTATCCAAACGGATTGATTTTTGCATATTTGCAGCTATATTTATAAAGTGTTCATTCAATACATTTACATCAATATCCGGTCTTAATTGATTTAATTGATCACTTGCCTTTGTTATATTTTTAACTGTGTGCCAGGCGGCTTGGCATTTATTTGTTGAAGTTTCTATTTTATTACTAAAATAGGCACGTCTGTCATTTTTTAAACTTATGTTGTATTGTGTTTGTGGTGTTTTAAAATTTGTTTATATTCTTGTGAATATTTCGAAAGAATCTCATACAGATTCACAAGCCTTTTTTGTTCTTTTGTACCATCTGAAATTGGGGAAATAGATTTCTTTGTGCTATTTCGGATTACTTGAAAGGGAAAACAGTTGTTGAAATGCTGCAGGAATATCGACAAAAAAGTGTTAAATTGTGTTTCCACATTCTTACTGTTATACATTTCTGACCAATCCGAATTATTTAAGGCGTACTTAAAGTTGTTAATATTGTGTTGTGAAAATAAACGTTTTTTTGTTTGAGACTTATTACTTACCTTAACGCTCTGAAAATTTACAATTTGGGCTAGGTGATCTGAAAAATCTGTGTTTACAATTTGATAAGTAATATTGCTTTGATAATTAGTTATTATATTGTCAATACATGAGTAATTGCCATGAACTATTCGGGTAGCCTCTTTTATTAACAAAGAGCTGCCATAAGACGCAATTAATGACTTAAAATAATTTGACATTTTATTTTCTTTTAGAATGTCGATATTAAAATCGCCTAATATAAAATACTTATTTTTATTACATAGCAACGTTACTAACAATGATTCTAATTTTTCAAAAAATATGTCTATATTTGCATTTGGCGGCCTGTAAATACACACGAACGTCACGATTTCAGAATCTATTCTGATATCCGCACCGGTACATTCAAATATATTTACGACTGTGAGTCGATTTATGTCCTCCCTATTGATACCTTGCAAGTTCTTATCACAGTAAATGGCGACGCCTCCATGCATACGATGACTTCGACAAACGTGTGATATTAAGTTATAATTTGGTATTCCTATTGACTCTATTTGGTTAGCGCACTGCCAATGTTCTGATAAACATACTACCGCTATTTTATAATTATTTAAAAACACCATAAGTTCGTTTATGCAATTTCCCATTGACTGTATATTTAGATGCATAATCATTCGGTCACCATCATACGTTTCTATTTCGGTTCGAATTTTTTCCCGATCCAGTGAAAAAATGGATTGATACATACTCCTCTTGGCCATATTTCTGGGTTTTTGAGTCTTTCTAGATCACTTATTGGAACTCCCACCTTAAAGGAAGCATATTCTGCTGGATTTTGTGATTTCATTTGTTCGCATATCACATTTGTAAAATTTTTATTTTGCAATAAAGTTTTAAACACTAAAATAAAACACTTACTATGTTTTTACCACTAAAATTTTAGTGGTAAAAACATAGTAAGTGTTTTATTTTAGTGTTTATCATGAATTACCATATAGTAACGGTCGCAACCATTATTATGAATAAAGTTTTAATTTCGTCAACCGTCGTTTCTGGATGAAAAGGGTTTGTATGTATATAAGCGAATTTTGTTACAGTGGTAATCGATGTTGTGTCTGCAGTACCGTATATTGGTTGGACTCTTGGACGCCTTCGCTTTTTGTAGGCGACAGTCTCAAATCCTTCCGTGTCCTCATTTCCATTATTATTGTTTGTTTTGGATTCCTCTTCGGCCGTTGAACTGGCATTATTTTCCTTCGGTTTTTTTTTGCATCGATTCGCGAGACTCACTCGAGCGTTTTTTGATTTTGTTTGATTTTAGAATCTGTGATTCCATCTCTTTATTGTTTCCTGAATTTGCTGAGTGACTGCGTTGAAATACAGGATTCTTTACCACTGCCTGAGCATTTTCTTCATAGCGACAATTGTTGTATTTGAGGGTTATGACATACCTTTGTAGGTATTTACTAATTGAAATAATTTTTCTATTTTATCGTCTACCTTGTTATTAATTGGCAGATTATTTGGCTTTTTACATTTGCACCAATCTTGCACTGTCTTACGTTTTGGGAACTCCACAAGGCAGTCATCACATATCCATCTGAAATTTTTAATTTCTTGGATTGGTGAATTCCTTTTTACTCCACACGACAAGTGAAGTCTTATATCACATACGAAACACACGACACAATTTTCTGTTTCACTTATGCTTATTTTACAGGATTAACACTTGATTGATTTCTTCTCAGGCGCCATATTTATACGGTTATTTAACATTGATCTTCTTCATATTGAGTAGTAACTCTTCTTGGTTATTTCCAGTAATTGCTGTATCATCCGCAAAATTAATCATTTTACCTACACTAATATGCTCAGCTAAGTCGTTAATATATAACAGGAAAATCAGTGGGCCCAGGGTTGATCGCTGTACAACCCCTTTATTGATGTCACTGCCGATTTGCACAAATAGTTTCAGATTTTTTAGGAACGACTCAATAAGGTCCGATGCATTGCCGCGTACACCTAACGTATTTAGCTTTTCACACACAAACTGCACTTACAGTGTCAAATGCTATTGAAAAGTCATAAAATAACCCTGGCACATGTTTTTCCATATCTAAATTTTTTACACCTCATCGACGAGAATGACATACGCGGTTTCTGTTGAACGATGTTTTCAAAATCCAGGTTGCGAATTGTTCATTAATTGGAATTGTTTTATATATTTCGTTAATCTTGATGTTATAATTTTCTCAAGTATTTTTGAGAACATATCGAGTATCGAAATTGGCCTGTAATTACTGACTGCTGTTCTTGTTCCACCTTTATGAATAGGGTATTTGGTATTTTGAATTTTTCTGGGAATATTCCAGTTTTTAATATTAAATTAATTATGTAGTGCAGTGGTTCTAATATATCATTTGCAACTCCTTTAAGTACTTTAACAGGTATTTCATTTTGGCCTGAACTAACGTTGTTTTTTAATCCCATAATTGTATTATATATTTCTGCGTGAGAAACAGGTTGCAAGTATATGGATTGCTTTACATTTTCTGATGTGGTGCAATTATCTGATAAGTTGTTACCAAAATGTTGATTTATTTTAACATCAGTAATAGTGGAGAAGTAGACTGAGAAAATATTTGCAACTTCGGAGGTATCGTTAATTGTTTGTTCATCGTTGTTTTTAATAGCGTACGATTCCTTTTTTTATCGCCGTTTAGTTCTTCTCGTATGATATTCCACACTTGACGCTGTTTATTTGGAGCCTTAGTTATTACTTGGCTCTAGTAATTGCGTTTGGTGTCTTCTATTAGCTTCTTATGTAATTTTTTATCACTCTGATACTTTAATTTCATAGTCAGATTGGGTTTAATTCATAAGGCGATGCGTCATTTTTAAGTTTCTACTAGACATTTTTATTTCACTGTTGATTCATGTTCGATATATTTTGTTAAATGATTTTTTTTTTGACAAGATAAATTAAATTTGTCTAAAAATCCACCCATGAATAGGTCGAAACTTGTATTTACGTCTTCGGTTTTTATAGACTTCCAATCAGTTCTATGCAGATGAATTCTGATTTATTAAGAATGCTCCTTATATTCTGATGAAGGATCTTAATTTCATTTGAGTTATTTTTACTTGCATTTTGTTTACTGCTTAAATTTCTGTTTGAATTTAATGTTTGTTCGGTTGGTTGTTTTACGAAAAAACTTAAATTCACTTACTTTGATGCCCTCAAGCCATAAGTCTGGGTCTGCTAGTACATCAGGAGATTCTTCAGGGGTACCGATCTTTAAGCACCTATATTTTTCGTATAAACTTCGATCCTCGTACTCACGTGTTTCCACAGAGAAGTGTATATTGCGAAATTTAGTTCTAAGAGTAGCAGTCAGATCTATATACCATATTTACCAATATGGTACCATTTCTTCCTATAGGGGCTTATATACTACATTGCCTTCATCATTTGTTTTTCCGGTGATAATTATATTTTTATTTTTGTTATTAGATTTTGATTCCGAGAGTAAGAACACGTCGTTAATTGGTTGTGAATTTGGTTTTAATTGTTTGTTTGGATTTGAGTTCAGTGATCCGTTTATATATACATCTGCGGAATTTTTATATGTCTTTTTCGGAGATGTCTGGCAATCTGGTCTAGGAACCTTTACTGGAGATACCAATTTTGAGGTATTAGTGATTGTAATGTCCTCTCGCGTATTAATTGCTGAGTATACAGTTGTACTCTGCATCATCAACAGTTGGTATAGGGATTTTACCTGGTAAAGTTACATTATTTTTAAGGTCTTGTATATATAAATCCTTAGATTTTAACAAATCTTTTAGGTATTTCACTTCCAACTCAGCATTTATTTCGATTACAGTCCCTCCACTAGAAATCGACGCGTCAAGATCGTCTCCATTATCAACGTCACTATCACATTGCTCGGCCTGCGATTCTGAACAACAAATATTGGAATCATTGCTTATATGTACCACATTTTTCATGTATTTAATGCAGCCCGGGTGCATTTTCACGCCACAATTTATAAAGTTTAAGATTAATTTAAACTCTGCCATAAATTGAATTTTGTAGAAACTGTGTTAACATATACAGCTTCAGTGCATGCAAGGTATGCCTAGCAGAAATTAAAATTCTTGGAAGTAATTGAAAAATTCCTCAATTTAATTTTTCTAGAAGATCAAGATATATAAAAAATTACATATGGCGGGTGCAACAAGTTTATAGATGAAAAGATGCATGTAAATAAGAACCATTCAGGAAAATCTGCCTTCTTTATACCTTGCCAAATATTCCAGAATGATATGATACCACATCCATTCTAAATATTTTAATTAACCTTCTAATTCTAAATATGTATTAATATTTTATATCGAACTCATTGTATAAATGTAAATAAATAGAAAAAAAATGCAATCGACTATACTGACTTTATGGTAAATAACACCCTTAGATAGTTACTTTCTAAATAATTAATTTAAATTATTACATTTTAGAGAATTATAATAATTCATCTAGCATATAAGTAATAAAATAAGTATGTAATTTGTAAAAGTTAACGTAGAGTGTTTGTTAGACAGTTACCACCTGTGTTAATTGCAATTATAAATATTAGTTGTGGTAACCGCCTCGGCAGTCTTCTCTGAAACTCGTGGGAGAGATAATTTCATTAGCGGAGTTAAGGGCGGGTGGAAGGAATCCCCTGCGGCCAACTAAATACCGAAACGCTCAATCCTGTAACTTTCCACCAGCCCGATTGCTTCATTCTGCTGTCACGCTGACGCCAAAGACAATAAATGCTGTATGTGACTACGGCATTAACTGAAAAAAAAATCATTAACGGTAATTTTTATGTCTGCAGTTTCAAGGAGAGATTCTTACCCTATTTCATTCGGAGCACTAGACGAACACTCCTATTAATTACTGTAATTACCGGAAGCTGTTCTGAACTTCTCCATCACAATGTTTAAAACCTAACTAAAATCGTTAATGAACTAAAAGCATCGACGAATACAAATTTGCATGTTTTAGTGAACTCTGGTAAGGAGCAAATTAATTATAAAGTATAAAAAGTTAAGCTTATCATTTGTTTCATTGGTTATTGTTTTGAACGTTATGTACTATCAGGATCAATCAAGAAGCTCTATTGATTGAAAAATAATGTAATTTTGTTGAAATTGTGTTTTAGGTATGCGCAAACTAATTAATACAACAATGGTATTACCTTCTTTAAACATAGGTTCCTACTATTTCATAGAATTTAGTAGAATAATAATTAAACTTTCGGTGATTATCATTATAGTCGATGCAAACAGTATATAGTTAGTAATACCATTCCTAATTATATATAATAAATTTAAGAAACTGTTAGTTTTTAATTAGAAGAAATTAAAAATAAAACATCTTGTACATTTTACCGAACAATTTAGTTTTTGTTTTGTTGCATTTTTCCTTATCGAATAATCTCCGACGCCCAGTTGTAAAACTATTCGCCAGGATGAAATTCTTTATTGCGATTGCATTGTCTTCGTGTTTCCAGTACATTACTATTTCTTTGAGCCCGCTTTCATCCCCGAGCTATTTAATGATTAAAATTCTCCGTTCGCTCGCGAGCACACCACCACGCTACAATGTCCTCTCAAAGGACATACTGGCGGTTTTAAAATAATTCATCCTGTTTAGTATTATACCCGTGGAGTGCTAGTTACTCCCACGTATAACAATTACTACGTTGTAATTAGCATATACCGGCATATTTATAGCAAAATTATTCATAGAGCCATAAACGTTAGTGTTGATGAAAAAAAAAAAAAATAGGAAAAGCGTTTATCCATATGCAAGACATGAAAAACGTAAAATAATTATGATTAAATATATACTCTATATTATAGCATTCAATTTATTAGTTTATTAGTATATTTCTAATCGACTTTTCAATGAAATTAATACTTTCACTGCTACATTCTTGATGGAGCATATTCACAGGGGTAAATTTCTTTTGTTCCATAATTAATTTATCAGTTTCCTGACATATGTTTCAACAATTACTTAATTGTCTTTCATATACAAATCCTGTGACTTTTCAATGATTTGACTAAAAATTTATCACAACAAATACTAGTATATTTATTTATTTGCTTCTATATATGTACATATATGTGTACGTGTTAATATGTTACTTTAGACAACATTAACTATTATAAAACTCTAAATTCACTTCTTTACTATTTGTGGTTTTCATAACAATAATTATTAATATAGCAATTGAACAATTTGCTTCAAAAACATAAATAAAATTCCGCTGATATAATTAAAGTAAACCCTATTTGCGACAAAAAACTATGTCGCTATGCTAGGTTTCGATTATATTTAAAATAAAAGCATAACATTTTAACGCAGGTAGAAGAAAAAATGCAGGATATTATCATAATCACCTGACATGTGAAATATTCTAAAACTACGATTCTTTAGGAGATATTCACAGATCAAAATAAGATGTCCAACGATTTCTATGTACAAAGGTCTAGAGTAAAAGTCTCAAGTTAAATAATCAATATTATTTTATATGTCTATTCTATATGCTAGATTTAATGTTTTACAATTATGTCTCAACAAGAAATAAAACATATATTTATTTAAACATAATCTGTTGTTTCGAAAATTGTTGTTAAATTTGTTGTTTTTCTTTATTGAATTTTTAAAGGTTTTTTGTGTTTAAGGTGTAAATATGCAGCGTGCATTTGTGATCTGTAACGTTACCTCCAACCAACTAAATGTTTCCCAGGATAATAATAATAAAAAATAATTCATCTAATAAATTTAATTAATTATGTTTTCTTGTAATTAATTATTAATTAAAACCCTTACGTATATTTTACTGATTTGACGTTCGGATAGAGGGTACCCACCCTATATTAATTTTTAAACTTTCAAGCTTAACAACAGTTAAAACAGTTAAAATTCTTAGAAAGTGTTTAATTGGAATTTTAAAGATGATTGTGATGAAAAATTAATTTATATGTAGGATGGGTGGGTGTCCACTATTTCACCCTCTAATCAGTAAAAGATACACAACAGATTTGACTAATAAGTCATGTCAATAAAATACATGAAAATTGCAATACCAGAAAAAGATTAATTATACATAAAATTATAAAAACCTTGTACATTATTCTTTTAATTGGACGGTTGAATAGTGGATACCCACCTTTTCTACACATATATTTAGAATTATATTAAATCTGCCGTTTAAAATTTTTATTATTTATCAATATTAAATTGTAGGATAGCCTTCGCATACTCTCACCAAACTAGTAATTAATATGTAACATTCTATTTACAACGATTTTATTGCCATAAAATATTTGTTACTTTCCCTATACACGTAGTATATAGGGGGAGTATTGTTTTCGTGATTTTTTTTTTTAAATTTTTTTTTGCGGAAATATCCGTTTTGGGGCCCCCTGAGTCCATTGCACTAATTTCTGGAAAAAAAAATTGTGTGTCTGTGTGTCTGTGTGTCTGTCTGTCGGTGGGCGCTGTATCTCAAAAACGAAACATCGTATTGAGATGAAACTTTAAACTTAAGGTTTTATCATTAAAAACTGGAACTGAAAAGCTTTTGGTGAACATTCATAGACCGGAAGTGGATGATTACTCGAGGCGTTTTTTTGTTTTTTGGTAATATTTTTCTAAATATGTAAAATTTTAAAAAACGGTTCAAACAAAAGTTGAAGGGGATTATAGACTGAACAAGTTTTATTTGAACATTTTTTTCATAAAATACTTAACTTTCGAGAAAAAAAATAAAAATTAAAAATTTTGACATTTTTTGTCAATTTCTAATAAAATATTGGAGTTATATTCAAGGCAGAAAGACCTCTGGTCGATAGCCTTTTGACGAACTAACTCACTAACACATCATCCATTATTCATTATTTAAATGTAAATATGTATAGTTTGTCAATAAAAATGTGTATTATTATTATTGGAGTTACATAAAATTTATATAACAAATAATTGTAGAGAATTAAAAAATGCCCATATTATTAAGATTAACATTTTTCCGTAAACCTCATAGTTTTCGAGGAAAATATAGGGAAAGTACTATGATGGCCACATCACCATTTTTAATCTATTTTTTAGGATTTTTCAGTTTACCATGTTTTTTCTACTAAATCTAACCTAGTAAGTGTTTTAGTTTAGTTCTTATTATGAATTACCGCGTAGTAATGATCGCAGAAAATTATAATATAATTTATATTCTATGTTCTTTTTAATTTTCTAGGTTTTTTTCATATGTTTAATATCAAATAATATTTCTTTATTTCACCAACTTTGTACAACTGTTTACATGATTGTCGCGGTAGCTTGTTTACTCGTTGGAGTCTTGAGTTCTCCCCTTTTTCGCTACGGGCGCCATGGCATTAACTAGGAGGAAGTTTTGTTACGCGGTCATTACAGAAGGTAACGCGCACTTTTAAGATACCATATACGATTTAGAGAACTTTTGAGCTATTGTATAAAATGTAAATGTAAATATGTTCGAGTTGCAACGTGCAATCTAATTGGGGGTAATAGGTAGAGAATTGATAACCACTTGGTTTGTTTGTTTTACTAATATCAATTCTTTTTAATATAAGTGAGAAAATTATCAAAGAAAAAATAACTCTAATTGGGGGTTTAACAGTCATTTCTGAGGTGGAATGCTAGCTTCACTAGAAGGCGCACGCATGGCATTATTGTTTTTTTGTCTTAACCTTAGCAGACCGCACTACACAAACCTTTCCTAGGTGAACCCACACAGTCATTTTCAATGACAGGGAGGCATTTTATCCTCGTGGATGAGGACCATTTATCCAACTTCGATGGATTCACCTGCCGAACCCTCCCATTTCTTTCAGGCTTGCAGCTCCTGAAGATACTTCTTTTTTTGTGGATGCACTGCAGCCTAGGTGGCTTATTGTATATCCCTATATTGCCTTACTTACCCAACTATTTCAAACTCGATTCCCTGCACTAACTTGTACAGGTCCTTCAGGGGTTGCGCATGAAAATCATTTGGTACCAGCTGTCTGTTACCAATAGTAAGCTATCTTTTGTTTTACAGCGCATTACTACTGCACAGAATGTTCATTGCTGTTTCCGGTGCCATATCACATAACCGATAACTGGTGTCGCCGTTGTGTAGACCGATTTCACATAGGTGTTCTTTAACCCATTTGGATCATAAGCGCATATATGCGCGTTTTTTTGTCTGGCCACTATTACCGAAGCGCGCATATGTGCATGCTATTCACTTAGGCATTTATCACCAAAGCACATATTATACCGGTGCATATTGGTCACGCAATCAGTTAAGAGTAGTGATCGGAAATAGTTTCAGGGTAAAAAACCACAAAAAAATTTAAAAAATGAGCGATTGCGTTTCCGATAGCATTGAAGAAGACCTATAAAACACAGACGAGTGCAAATTTGAACATTTTTCAACTTTTATTGAAATTACCGCATCGAAAAAACTTGTAAACGTTTTGTAGTTTGCTTATCAGAAAAAAGAAAAGTTATATTTTACCAATGTGATAATAGCCACTCGGCATTATGGATTAACAATTTGAAATTTTATCGTGTTGTGCAAAATAATTAGGTTAAATTTCTTTTAAAATTATTAATCTACGATGAAATGAAAGTTTTTAAAAATCCGTTATTTAAGCAATATATTTTTTATTTTTCCTATTTTCAAACATTTTAATTCAAATTCAATTTATTAAAAAAATAGTGTTAACGAATTTTACACTTTTCCGTGTGATGAAAATGGGTTAACAATCATGTGGCCTGTTAGAAGTCCTATAGTTTTCTCAGCTGTGCCCTACTTAGTGCCAGTAGTCCTGCAGCTTGGTTAGAATTGGGCCCTCTTATGATGGCCTTACTGTAGTTAAGGCCTAGTCTGCTTTCCCAGTATTCCTTGTGTTTGTTGCCAGTCCACTTTGTGACTTCAAAGCGGCTCGCCTATTTTGTTATGCCCAAGACGGGTTCAGGTCCCATAAATAACAATAATAATAATAATTCTTAATTTTTTGACAGTGATTCAGTTCAGAACTGTTCTTCCATCAAAACCTTAAAAATATGAGAAATAAACAGTTTAAATCAGATGCCTAAGCTAATATAAAAGTAATTATATTACGTCTCTCAAAGAAACAAAAATGATCAGAGCATACCCATAACTTAAGAAAATTATATAAAGTACATTAAAGTTCAACACAAATTAAATGATGATACAGATTTCGATGTATTTAGAATAGTAGATCGTTTTGAATTATTAGTTATCCACTTTGCCGAATCAAAAGAAAAGCTTTAATATGTTTTTTGAATAAATCTAAACTAAATGATTTTACATTTGCTGGTGCATTATATAGTGAATAAATATTAAACTTAAAACTCCTTTCAAATTGTGCCGTATGATGCATGGGTGGTGATATGAGGGATCGTGATCTAATATTTATATTATGAACATCTGTCCGAAATGAAATATTTTGATATAAAAGTTTAGGTATTTAGGTTTACGACGATTTTTCATGTTAAATCAACCGGAATCTTTTAAATCCTCTGAAATATGATCATACTTCCTGATGCCATAAATAACGTATACAAGAATTTTGTAATCTATGAATCCTACTTGCTGTATCCTTCGTCAAACACGGATCATAAACTATATCACCAAAGTTAAGATGCAAAAGAACGAAGCTATCACATCTCGATTGCTCGACTAAGGGAATGTCTATAAGGATATACGAGTTTTAAGCCTATGTATGCTTTATTAACGGCCCCAATGATATGATCATCAAATCTCAAATCTTGATCAAAGGTTACATCTAAATTCTTTGCTTTCTCAACAATGGTTATTTGACTGGTGAAATTAAGCTAGATTTTAGAATTTTAATGTCATTTTTATTACAGAATAGCATGATTTGAGATTTGTCATTATTTATTGCTAAAGAATGATTACCTGAAAGTTCGCAAAATTATTTATATCGGATCTAATATCAATCAAAGCTTGGTTATAGTGTTTTAAATAAAAATAGTGATACATGTGTGTATCATCCGCATACATTCTCAAATTATAATGTAAAATACATTTATAGAATTGACTGGTATATAAAATAAATAACAGTGATCCTAAGATGGACCCCTGGGGAACCCCCGCTTCCAATATCCTTTTCAAAAAAAGCACTTCTTCGTAACAGACCATTTGTGTTCTTTCTTTTAAATAACTTGACAAAGTACGAACTGCGTTAGCAGAAAACCCAATATGGGCACAAATGGATAATAATATGTCATGCTTAATTGTGTCAAAGGCACGACTATAATCTAATAATATTAATACTGTTACTTTTCCATTATCCGTAGCTTCAAATATGTCATCAGTAATACAAAATAGTGATGATGCACAATCGTGTCCTTTTCTAAATCCAAATTGAATGTCAAGTATAATGTTGATTCTATCTAAATACACCAAAATTTGTTGACTAATCATTGTTTCCGATAGTTTAAATAATACTGATAATATACTTATTGCACCAAGATCTTTAAACTCATTAGGCAATTTTATTTTCGGAAGCGGTCGTATAAGAGCCTGCTTCCAACTTTTTGGAAATGTTTGAGTTAAAAAGATAGTATTATTTATAATTGCAAAAACCTCAGCAAGGTACGAACGAAAGAGTAATATCATTTTCAAGTTAATGCCATCACATCCTTTTGCGTTACTCTTAATTTTAATCAAAGAAGACTAAATCTCAGTTTCAGTAATGTAGCTAAATTGGAAATTATTATTTACTATATTTACTAACTTCACTCAAATGCCCGTCTATAAGTTCAGCAGAGTAAGCATTTGTAGTTTTTGGTACGTTGTTAACAAAATAGTTATTTAGTTCATCTACATTTTTAAGATATGATGGCAATTTTCTATCCTTACCTGGTAATGTATTCATTTGTCTCAGTTCTTCCCACATTTTCCTAGAACAATTGTTTTTACACAAATAACTAAAATAAGCTTTTTTTCATTATTTATAGCCTGAGTTGTATAATTTCTCAACGATTTATAATAATTCCGGTGTGCAGTCAATTTTATTGTTTTAAATTTAGAGAAAGCTTTGTCTCTAAGAGACATTAAAAGTTTAATATTATCCGTCATTTCTTTTTCATAACTCGGATATATTTTTCTGGAGTATGTTATAATCAAATAGATTTAAGAGTAACTCAATTAAAGTATCTACTTTATAGTTAATATCATCACCATCATATATTTTATGAAGAGGCAAGTTTTGTAGGTCATTATTGAAATGCTTTCGATTTATATTTTTTATGTTACGAAACTTTAGCATGATTGGAGGAGGTAAATATGTGTCTAGGGCTAATTGGTATAAAATCATTTCATGATCAGATAGTAAATGAACCTACCTTAGAATTTAAAACTAATACATTATCTGTAGTTAAAATTGCATCAATTGGAGTGTTTGAATTATAAGCGATACGAGTGGGTTCATTTATTATTTGTGATAAGCCAAGACAATTACACATTTTATGAAAATATTGTGTAGGAGAATGTTCAGGATTTAATAAATTTATATTAATATCGCCCATGCAAATAATTTTATCACAAATTGAGAGACATCAATAAAATATGTATAAGTCGTACTTGGTGGCCTATAGCATATACCGCAAATAACTGTGATTTTATTATTTTTAATTGAAATCGAAAGATTTTCGATCGCAACACTTGTGGAAATAATTCTAATATTAAAACAATTTCGTACAAAAAATGCGACACTACCACCGCGCGAACTCATTATATTTATTTGAGAGTGAATATTAATATGTCCAATTGTTAAATTATTATTTCTCATAATTTAGATGGGTTAAATGTTGCTGCAAAGTTTAATTGTAATTTTAATTAAAATTAAATAAATAAAAATTACAATGTTACCAAAAATTAACAGAAAAAAAAAACGAACGCAAAGTAGAAAAACTAATATAAAATAAAAAATAATAATAAAAATTAATATATTCTGCTCCACACTACAATACCAAGATTAAATACGCAAAGGTGATGCCATTCCCGGTAAATATACTTTATTTAAATCAATACTATTACTTATTTTATAAATGCATTTATTACATTTAATTTTTATTATACCATTAGCAGTCCATACACAATTAGAGACGAATCTTTTAACAGCTTAAATGATATGGTAGTCTCCTGCCTTACTAATTCGTCAGCTTTTTCATTTCCCTCGATACCGGAGTTCCCCGGAGTAAAAACGATTGTTGCCTTGAACTGTCTGGCCAGGTTATTCAGAGTGGCGAAGCATTGTGATACAAGTTTGGATGAAGTCGTTTGGCTTTAGAGAGCCCTCAGTGCCGCCTGGCTGTCAGACATGATATAGATACGCCTGTTTCGACAGTTCCTCTCTATATTAGTTCTGGAGCATTCAATGATCGCGAATATTTCAGCTTGAAAGACTGATTCCAGGCTACCCAGTGATTGGACCTGTCATATTCTCGTTGTAGATTTCTGATCCTGTACCTGTGTGTGATTTGGAACCATCCGTGTACCAGATCATGCTTTATTTGTGGATATCCTCCTTAAGGTTATTCCATTCATTTCGGTCTTGAATAGTGACCTTGAATACTGAATTTTCATGAACCTCATTTGCAGGATATATATGTTAAGATTTTTCTGTGTGTGGTGTCAACTTTTACTTTGACCGTTGTTAGCTGCAGCCTATAGAGTGCCAGTTTTGCCTCCCCACTATCAGGTTATGAAGATACTCCATTTGCCATGTGCTGCCGCATCCGCTGTATCAGTTGCCAACTCGGCAACCTTCCAATTTTGATTTCCTTTAGTGTTGGCTCCGGAGTAGCTCGTAGACCTTCGCCAATAAGAAAATTGGTAGGTGTAAGAAAAGATAATTCATTGAGATCATTGGATAACGGAGTAATGGGTCGAAAGTTTAACATTGCCCCAATTTAGGTTAATAATGTAAAAATCTTATCAAGCTTGCATCACTATTGACTCATACAATTTTTTTGTGGACATATGGAGCTAGGGGTGGTATGAAGTGGCAATTTCTACCTTCACTACCTAAGTGTACTTTAATCTCTTGTTAATCTGGTAACAATTCATATAATTGTTTTAATTCATTATTGGCCCCCTTTAAATTTTGTAGCGTTGTCACTAAACAAATCTGTCATAATGCCATAACGTGATATAAATTTGAGTAAGGCAGCTAGAAACGATTACTTTTTTAAATCTTGTAAACTTTCGAACTAAATACAAACAAAACAGTATATGCTTTAATAAATTTTGAATTTTTTCGTTCATCATCTTTTATCATAAAATGCCGATTATAATCTAATTCTGTTTTGTGAAAGGGACTTTATTTGCCTTTAAAAAATAAATACTCGCAAATAGATCGTCTGACACACTTTTGTCGGCAATTGGCCAATAATTTGTTCTAACCGCAGCTATGGTATCTTCAGGTCCTATATGCAAATTTTTACGAAAGTAATGACGAATAATTAGTTCAGGTATTTTATTATTTTTTGGTAAATTAATAGGAAACTTTACATCCTACACTAATTTTGAGTATCTTAATCGACCTCCAATATACAATATATACATTTTTTAATAATATAATAATATATTTATTTACGGTAAAACACTTTTTACATAAAATAAAACAAAAACAATTTAATTAGAATAATTACACGAAAAATATACAATAAATAAATTTGATGAACATATTTGTGCCTCACATATATTCATGTGATCCATGTATAGATAATTTTTGCTTGAAATTACTGATCTTGGGAAGTCATCTCTGGTTTACTCAGTTCATTGGCAAGGTCAATTAAGCTGGCAGGGGAATTATGATAACCCGATTGCGCCCTGTATGTATCCACATGAAAAAAGATGTTCGATCGAGTGGTAAGCTATGGTACATGGAAAGTAAGTTGGTTCTTTATATTGGAAGAATCCATTGTTCCATTTAACAGGTTATAAATAAAATATAAGTTTGATATATTCCAGCGATCTTGAAATTGTCCATTATTGCATCATATTCTCTAGATGCATGCTGTCATCAAATTTTGAATTCCATGTATCTTAAGAACTTTTTTGCACCATTTCTAAACAGTTAATATTAGTTAGAGTGCATGGTATCCATACAACAGAAGTATATTCAAAGTGGCAACGTACTAGTGAGCAATCAAGAGTTTTTATCCATCCAACATTCAAATTTTTACTAATATGCCAAACATAACCGCGCATCTGTAATGTTTTCATACTGTTATTTAATATGTGGATGTTAAATGAAAATTTATAATCAAAGGTGATACCTAGATCTTTGATAGTATCAACTATAACCACCTCTCAATTTAATCATTGAATAGCATTTGTTTATATTTAAGATCAGTTTATTATTAGAACACCACTCATTTAAATAAATTAGATCTTCTTGCATCTTATGACAGTCATCAAAAAATATTGTTTTATACATGTTTAGATCATGTCAATAAAATATTTATTTGATTATAATAAATTAAATTTTTACATATTGATTTAATTTCTCATTTTAACAATTTACTTAATAATACCATTCATATAATAATAATTCATGCAATAAATATTATGTCGCGATTTATATAATTTTTAATTATAGAAATGCTATAAATCAATATTAAAATTAAGAAATATAATGTAAGTTCACAGATTATGAAAAAAAATGTAATTTAATTTAAATAAATTTGTGCATGTACCTTACAATATCTTTTATGTCATTAATAAAAATAATAAACAAAACTGGTTCATAATGTGACCCTTGAGACACACCTGAAGTGATATTTATTGAATATGATATGTAATTTTTAATACGTGTTGCTATTAAACACATAAGTTTCCAGTTTAGTCAATAATATATTTTAATCAAGGCATTTGGCACAAACAGTGGAACAGCCTAGCATAAATCCATATTGATTAATTGATAACAATTTTCGTAAAAACTTATCCAACATTTTAGGAATTTCCGATTGGATGGCTACTCCACGATAGTTTTTCATGAGTTGTTTCTCGCCTGATTTAAAAATGGGAATTACATAAGCAATTTTCCACTGGGAAGGCATAATACCTTGACTTAAAGATTTAGAGAAAATATTGTAGACTGGAACGCGAAGCGAGTAAAACAATTTTGGATAAAGTAACTCGATACTTGATCCGGTCCATTAGTATGAGATGTTTTAGAATTTAAAATAATATTAAATACTTCACGAAAAGTTATAATTAAGGTTGTCATTAACAAAACTTAAGTGGCCCGTATTCTTCACTTTTGGACAATCGTCAGAGAGCAAGTTAACGATTTCAGATCCACCATTTGGTGTTAAATTATTATAACACATCGTTTTAGGAAAACCTTTCTCTTTAAATTCTCTTGCATATTGCCAAAAATATTTTGAGTTAGAATTTAGAGAAAATTTCACAGTTGATTAGCAAACTTTACTTAATAGTTTACATTTTTCGCCAAGACATGAGAATTTGTAATAATCGAAATGTAAAATACTTCGCTTGTATTTTGTATGAACCGCCTTCTTTTTATAAATTGAAGAAATTAATTCACTCGACATCCACCGGTTATATGACTTTTCATTACTTTTCATCATTGTCAGAATTGGTGATAATTAAATAATAAATATTTGTCATATTTGATTAATCTACTTCACTAGAGCTACTAACTGATTGTAATATTCAAAATAAATAAACAATTAACTTTGTTGGTATCACTTTTTATTTACACTTGTAACTAAAGTTTCGACAACTTCAGCTTGTCATTATCAAACAATAGTATTGTTTAGTAATGAAGCTGAAGTTGTCGAAACTATAGTTACAAGTGTAAATAAAAAGTGATACCAACAAAGTTAATTGTTTATTTATTTTTAATTTATCAAAATGTATCACGAAGTGAAAGCTTCCACAATTACTTATTTGATTGTAATATTTGCTTGCTGAAACATTGGTCTTTACAATTAAATTTTTGATGGGAAGTTGGGAGAAAGTCGGTAAATTGGTATTAAAAATTGACTTTTGGTTGGGTTTTAGAGAGATTCTCCATCTTTTAAACCATACTTTAGTGGAATATGGGAGTTGTAGAGAGTATATTCGGTTATAAAGGGAGTAGAAGTGAGCTATTAAAGCGGTATCGTCTATCGTAAATGTAAAACGTATTTTGAACGGTCAAAAAAATTTGGGTTGGGATTATTAAGATCATGGCAATAAATGTAATAAAATAAGGAAGATGAGGGAGAGCACTGAGA